>BMAU01000865.1:0-599628 GCA_019973935.1 Trichonephila clavipes | reverse complement strand
AAAGGAGATGGTTATCGATTCAAAGGAGATGATTTTCAATTCAAATGAGACAGTTTTCATGATTAATTTCAAGTGAAATGGTTTCAAATGAGATGGTTTTCATGATAAATTTCAAGTGAGATGGTTTCAACAAAGGCCGTTTTCCATTTCCAATCATTTTTTGAAAGGGTGACGGTGCTCAACTATTTTTTCGACCGACTGTACAAGATAAAGAATTTATGAGAACTCTATCATCATATCTAAGTAGTGTAGTTTAAAAACAATGGTTTCAATGTGTGAATCAGTTAAAGAGGAGGGGGGAAAGAAATTAAACTTGAAAATTATTTATCTGATCCCAATTTGCTTTCCCAACGTTAGGTGAGGGGGGAGGTGCCAGCTCAGGTGTCGTCCACGTCACTTGACCATAGTTCAATTACGTGGTCCGTCGCCAAAAGCCCTCGTGTAGCTGAACATTGCGACGTTAATATTCGATCAATCAATCAATTGCCTTCGCAACAACATTTAAGTAAGCAATATACATTTAAACGTAGTAGCAGAGTTAAAAATGTGAAAAGGAAAACTTTGGAATATCCTTCCTTGCCTGTCAAAAAAGAAACAACAGACAATTTAAGCTGTAACCATTTGGTAGTATTTAATTCAAAAAGCAAGTGTAGGAAACTGACTGGATGTTTTACGCCTGAAATAGGCTATGTACCTGATTGCAGTCAATTTGTTTTATACATACAAGACATTCATTTACGTTTTTATGAGTTAAAATCTTTGGATACTTATATATCAGATGAGGAGGTAAATAATTTATCAAAAGACAAATTTTCGTAATGGATGGCTTTACGATAGTATAATTGATGCGTTTAATTTAAAAATCATGCAGGGGAAGGATTGTTTTGCAGCAAGATGTTACCATACACAAATTCTAGAAGGTGGAGGTAATCTTGGAAACTTTATCTCTCCTAATAAACTTAATGCTGCGGAATTCCTTTTCATTCCTATTAATGTCTCTTATCATTGGGTTTTATTGGTTGCTAATTTAAGTCTAAAGAAGCTAAATTTTTATGATTCTTTAGGTTTTGGAACTGAAGGTAAGTACATTAATCTGATAGATTTATGGAGAAAAAAATTAAATATTTTAATTTGTGAAGAACATGATTGGTCTGTTTCTTATCCTGTTCATGTGAAACAGACTGATAGTATGAATTGTGGCGTTTTCATATCATACTTCACAAACAGAATACTAGACAAAAGAACATTGTTGATACTTTTGATACAAATGAATTTAGAAAATTTTTATGTATAATTCTATCACTGGTGAGTGTTTAAATAATGTTAAATATATTAGATCCAATGACATTAATGCTTGTTTGCAATGCAAGCAAAATCATATACAGTAGGTAATATATTTTAAATATATGTAAAATGATCATTATTTGTAATTTTGATTCCATTTGTGTATTATTGAGTATAAAGGAATATAGACCTCCTGGGGAACCCGCCTTTCCTATTAGGAATAAGGGGTAATGCGTTCATACACCATACCTCATGGGTGACGTGGAAAGTGGTGAAAATAATAGTAAAATGCAATTTGTTAACTTTTTTTTCCGAAATATTTTCTGTGTCCTTGAAAGTAGGTGAGTATATTTTCTCTTAATTAAATTATTTACTGGAATTACGATTTTTATTGTGTACTAAAAAAATAATTATAAAAAAAAAAAAAGATTGGGGTGACTCAATAACCACGCTCGATCATTAAAATCGAGGGCACTCCTGCTCCAGAGTTAAAACATGTTGAAGTCTTTTCGCATTAAATATTAAAAATAATATAATTATTCTTCATCGGAATTTTATGTTATTGTTCATTATTCAACATCACAATTCTAAATGCTAATTCTGCGAGGCTTAAAATTACATTACCCGAATTCACACATACAAAGCAGCAAGAGTTGTACGAAATTAGTTGAAAGAGAAGGAAACGGATGCCGAAATTCTTCTGTACCGCCTCCTCCCCTTTCCTCCAAGGGACCAGCGTTGGGAAACATGGCTTTAAATACTAATGAATACTCGTTAAAAAAAAAAATCTAGGACTCCATATTTCCTGAATATTTTGCATACACATTTTTAATTTTTTTCTTCAAATTTTTATTTTCATTCGTAGAACCCCTGGGTAATCTTGGTTTATTTTCTTCATAAACTAGTTAATTTTACAGCCAATTTGCCACCCAGGGCAGGGGCCCGGCTTGCCCACCCCCGGCCCTGCATAGACATATGTATTAAAATCTTTATTACTTAAGAACTAGCTTATTGGTAGTTGTTTAATAGGTTTTTTTTCTCTATTTTATTTGGAAAACGCATTTATAATAATATCGATAGTAGAGTGGTGTAACCTACACTCCAGCATCACCAGGGGCCCAAAAGCCTGATGATATGGTTTTGCAGTCCCTTCTAAGATCCGGCTCAGGGCCAAAATCTGATTAAGCAGGGGGTCCTAATATTCTCTGTTACGCCACTGATAGTAGATGTTAGTTTTACAAGTTCATCCGTTTCTATTGCCAGTATTCGTAAGGTGGAATATATCGAATCAATTATGAACAAATATGATTATCTTGATGTCCTAAAAAACAATTTAAAGGAAAATGTGCCACCAAATTCGACTCAGGAACATCCTTTCGTTTCCAACATGACAACAATCCTAGTACACCGCTGAGATTGTGAAGCTTTGGCTCTTGTTTAATGTCCCAAATTAACTACACATGCCCCCACAGTCACGTGGTCTGGATCCTATACAACACCTATGGGATTTGCTTGGAGCGTAGGATTCGTCAACACAACATATCTATCAATGATATGCTGAAGAGCGTTCTTAAGGAGGAAAGGGAGAAGATAAGAGCTGAACAAACGACTAGATTTGTTAGTTCAATGACGAAACGACTTTAGTAGGTTCTCAAAAGACGTGGCTAACCAACCACAGCTACTAAATAGCTCATTATCACACCTTTTTAAATAATTTTTAGTTACTACTAAAACAGTGAACGCATAGTTTTTCTATTTGATTTTTGTTAGTATCTCTACAAACCTGTCTTTATTTTAAAAGCAAATCAAATTTACTTTGTTATTCTGAATACTTAAAATGAACTAAAAATAGTTTTAAAATTTTTTTCAAATTCCAGTTTTACCCCTCCCCCTGTTTTTAATGTAAGCAATATTACGTGAACGCAGACTTTCTCTAGCAAGTGTAAATGATAAAGTAATTTTTAGAATGGTTGTATACAGTATTTATTAGACTCAATGCCAAACTTAAATGTATTGTATATCATACATACATAGTCATTGTATATTTCATTATTTTGTTTAACTTAAGCTATCAATATTTTACATTTTTTAATAGAACACAAAACTAAAAGTTGCAATAAGAAACAGTTTAATGTTACTTTTTAGAAGATATTTAGCGTAGTTTTCATAAAGCATCAACACTTGGTTGATGATATTGATGCAATTTTTAAAAGCGATGATAAACTGATTAAAATGGGGAGAAAGGAGCAAATTGTTACCTTTTTGAATTTTTATTTTTCATTGAAGAAAATTATTGCTTGCATAAATAAGTGCTTCCAAACAAAGCCTATGCACGCAACACAAGATGACATTTTAGGAAATCGATCTAAAGATAAACATGTATAAAAGTCTGGAATTCCAGCATTCTAACACTTTCGTTTAAGCGAAAAATCAAAATTATTTTCAATTAATTCCCCATTCATAAGTATTCATCAACAATTTCAATATCAATAAATAGATGTGAAGTAAAAATGATGAAATTGTAATTGATAGCTTTTAAAATCAGAAAACTCTTTTGTCAAATTCAGTTTTTAACAAATTTAATTTGGAGAGCATTTTCTGTAAATTTTTATTTAGGTTATTTAATATCAGATATTGACAGTTTTTAAAGTGAGACAAGATTTTTTTCCCCCTTGGTTACCACCAAAGTAATAATTTTTACTTGGAGAAGTGTTAAATATTATCAATGTTGTAATAACATGATTTTTGCCTTAAAGATTAAGATGACTTAAACTATTAACTGAAAAAGCCAAATCATTTATTGTTCTTTTAATTAAAACATTCTATTTCCAAGAAAATTATGATTTTGTGCAGATATATTTGAAGAATCATTTTAACACTTTATGACTCTAAAGCCATCGAATTTTTGCACATGGTATATTGGTGTATTCACATTCTCTATCTGCCAGAAATGAAGCAAATTGAAGATGATTAAACCTATAAGCTCGAATATAATTTGTACAATTTTGGTGTCTATTTTAAAACATCTGATACTTCTAACTGAAGTACAGTACTTGTTGGCGAAAAATACAATGAAAATATTCAAAATTATTACTACCACGCTGTTTGCATGTTTCTGTTGTGATCTTGAAACAACTTCTATAATAAGCCCAGCCACGGTAGGTACAATGTCAGTTACAAGAATAAATCTTTTCCAGTGGTAACTTAATACTTCTTCAGATGTTCCCTAATTGCATAAATAATATCTGCTCCAGGGTTGTATTATTAATAGGAATGATTTTCGAAAATACTTCACATATTTTTAAACACCTCAACTGCGAATAAAAACGGCTAGCTGATCTATATCTCGAATAGTTGTTTCATCAAGTTTAATAGTGGGTTAGAAATACAGAATTATACTGATGTCTTAATTTCTCCGCTATTTCATCAACTCTACTAGCCACGGTATACTTCAACTGAAACTTGCACTTTAATATTTGTGTTTGTTGTGCAGGACATAATACTTATGTCACTTTAATAAAGCATTCACTAATACATTCCCCTCCAGTAAACAGTTTTGATCTGCCAGCGAAGTTTAGCACAGTGTTGGTCCCAATTTGTTTCATGATTTGTCTTGATAGTCAGTGGTATAATAGAGAATATTATAGCCTTCCTGCAGTCAGATTCTGCATTACATATTTTATAAATTGGTTAAACACATACTAGGCATCAGTCAAGTTTTGGGCTGCCAAAGAACCCTGCCTCCAACACAAAGAGGGGGTGTACATTATGCCAAATGATGACAGTGCCTTTTAATATTATATTCCTTAGCCAATGAAATAGTTTTTATGCATCAGGTATAGTATTTCATTGTTATTTGAAAGCAAAAATATTTCTCAGTGCCCATTTTTCTTGAAAATTACAATGTTTCTTCCTCAACTGATTTTTTAATGCACGTTGTTCTTCTAAGTTTGATTATATTTTTATGAAGTGATTTTTTGGTTTAATTTGAATAAAAACCAAAATCAACTTAATTTGGAAGTGACTGAGAATACATTGCTCCTTGATTCGATAGTGTGGTTTCTTAAACTTTACAAAACACTTAGGAGCCTCTGACATCACACTGTTAGCCTCTAATGTTCAATCCAAAAAGAGAAAGACTATAAAGTACTGTTGCATGCACGATGAATAATGATTTTAAACATAATAATATGCATAAATATTTTTAAGAATGTAATAAAAATTAATTTATCATGATAAAATTAAATGAAGCATTATAAAATATAAAAAAATATTTTTTGATTTAAATGCTACTTTTACCATCACAAATGGGATTTCTTCAGAAACACAAACAGGTAAATATGTAGTAAATTTTAAAAAGTTAACCTCTAATAAATATAAAAATGAAAAACTTCCCTTCTTTTAAAATAGGGGCCTAGAGCCTCAAAAATCTTAAGACATTCCTGCAGATAAATAATTATGCTTGTACCCATTGAAATGAAATTGTTGACAGCTAGTGGAGAGGAGTGAAGTGCATGCGTGGACAGGCTGTTAAATACTATATCAGTTACATCCTGCTGCATAAGAGAGAGGCATGTTTCTACAGTTTCGAAACAAAGTAAAATATTCTAAAATGTAACAGTTTTGACTGGAGTTTCATTATCAATTTCTGCATTGCAATCGCTATTCAATGACTATGACAAATCAACGATTTCCACTACTTTAGTTGCAGATATAGGCAGGCAGTAATCAAATGTATCATAATCATTGAAATCTTAAACTATCCTCTGCTTTGTGTGTGTGTGTGGATTGAGACTTTCCATTCTACTCAAGACAACACAAGATAGGTGACACTCATCTGCATTTGTAAAGTCAAATAATGGCCTTCCTTTAACATTGAAATTTGCTGCAAACAGGAAGTTTTTTGTTCAGGATAAAAAAGATGTGCCATCTGAAAAAAAAGTCCAATTTTTCTAATACAAACTAACAAAAAAGGATTAACTAGCAGCTGAAATAATTTGGGGTTTATTATTCGTTTAATAGGTTTTAATTTCACTTTAATTAGGGGAAAAGAAAAATTCGTAAAATTGGGATTCAACATTATATATCTTTAACACAGGAGCTGTTACACATCATCACATTGAAAGTACACTCTCATATTTCAGAAATACAAATAAATCACAGTATACTGAGATCCATGGAATTTATTTGAATAAATATCCAAGTGACTCATGAGTGATTTTTAAGAGTTCATGACTTACATTAGCATTTATTCTTCATTTACTGCTACATGAGAATATTACAGATAAGTTAACAACATAATTACAAATATATCAATATTTTACTCATTTATGTTATAAAAATATACACAAGCCATAATCAACTAAAAAAATTTTTCTTTTTGTAATCAAATTACTTTAAAAAAATGAAAATATTTTGACGAAAAAATGTCTTTCTTGAAATACTATGCATAAAAAGTGACACTATATCAAAAAGTCCTTTTTTTTTTGCAAAAACCTATATATATATATATATAATTTTCTATTTGCTACAACAGCACAAGTATCAAGGTATAATAAAAGAAATACTACATACTTAAAAATATTTAACAGTTGAGATTATCCATGGGTTTTAAAAGTAAAGAAGTCTTACAGAAAGAAATTTTGCATATTTCACAAACATGGCACTTTTCCTCCCTATGAATATATAAATGAGCTTTAAGTGACCAGTTTCAGAAAACACCTAGTAGTACAATGCTCTTGGTATGAACCTGGAAATGTCTTTCTAATTCACTATTTCGAGAAAAATCCTTATTGCACATTTCACAAACAAAAGGCCTTTCCTTGGTACGAACACATAAATGTCCTGCAAATTTACTATTTTCAGAAGAACCCTTGTTGCACAGTTTACAAACATAAGGTTTTCCTAGGTATGAGTCCGTGAATGTGCTTTTAAACTACAATTGTACGAAAAACCCTTGTTGCACAGTTCACAAATATAAGGCTTTTCGTTGGTATGAATCCGTGAATGTGTTTTTAAATTAGAACTGTGCGAAAAACCCCTGTTGCACGTTTCACAAACATAAGGCTTTTCCTTGGTATGAATTCGCAAATGTGTGATTAAATGCCCACTTCGAGAAAAACCCTTGTTGCACGTTTCACAAACATAAGGCTTTTCCTTTGTATGAATTCGCAGATGTTCTTTTAAACTACCATTTTGAGAAAATCTCTTGTTGCACAGTTCACAAACATAAGGCTTTTCTTTTGTGTGAATCACTAAATGTCGTTTTAATCCACCATTTTGAGCAAAACTCTTGTTGCACAGTTCACAAACATAAGGCTTTTCCTTTGTATGAGTCTGTAAATGTACTTTTAAACTCTGATTGAGAGAAAAGCCCTTGTTGCACGTTTCACAAACATAAGGTTTTTCCTTTGTATGAATCCGCAAATGTAATTTTAAATTACCATTATGAGAAAAACCTCTGTTGCATATTTCACAAACGTAAGGCTTTTTATTATCATGAGCATGTAAATGATGCCTTGAGTTCCCTTGAGAGAAAGCCATTTTGCTAAATTTAAGTGTGCAAGTTTTTTTTTTAAAGATGTGACAACAAAAATCTCTATTCAAAATTTACAATGAAGAAATTGGGTCTTGCGCTCTTGCTCAGAATATGAGTATAACATCCTTCTGTAAAATAAATAAATAGATAAATTCTTCTATTTACTGTTCAATATGTAAGTAGTATTGTATTCTACATCATAAATTATAAAAAGGGAAAAATCAATTAGATATCACAGTTTAAAAGAATTAGCAATTTTTTTTCTTCTGATATCAGAAGTAGTTGACTTTTAGATAGCAAATCAATCAAAATCTAAAATGTATATTAAGCATTAGTTACTGAAAATGTATTCAAGTTATTCTTTATAATATAAGCAATATATAGGAAGCTGAGGAAGATCATAAAATAAGAATACCTTCATGGAGGGAAATTCTATCGGGTTATGTATTGTAATGTGATAAACAAAACAATAAGAGCATACATGAAATTGGGGAGGGGGTCTATGTTTACCTATTCGATTATTGATGAGATAAAAGAGTAACAAAAAAGCTATTTTTGATAGATAACATAATGCTTAATAAAAAATTAGTGTACCAAGGGAAAAGATTTTTCATATTACAAAAAGAAATTTTGACAAAGGGATCTTTTAAAAAAATTTTTTATAAGGCTTTAAATATAGAAAAATATTTCTTACAATTTGTTTGACTTACGCTGTACCTATGACGAGGATAACTTGCACAAGAAACAGATTATTCTGCAAGCATTCTAACAAAGAAGAAATAAACATATATTCATTTTTTTGATAACTTAACTAGTTGTTTTATTTCATTGTTTCCAATTTTCAGCAGCCAGTTAGAAAACTCAGTATTCGTAAGCAACATCATCCCTTGCAATATAATGTTGTTTGAATGGAAACTTGGTGAAATATTGGTGATCCAGCCAAATTGGCATAATTTTTGGAGACCATATGGATATTTCTGGAAATCAGTGTAGAAATCTATAGAGAGAGATATTGGTTGCTTATTCCAAATGAAGGGGCTTATAAGGCCATCAGCATTTCATTCTTTATTTAAGCTAAGTTTTATAAAATGGAAATTGCATAGTTTCTAAAATGCAATTTTTACGTTCAACAGTAAAAGGTTAACATCAAAACATTAAAAACTTACTTACTCAAACAATATACATGAATTATTTTCTTGGTAGGGGTTATATTCTTTTAAAAGTATAGACAAAAGTCCTCAAATATTACGGCTGCTCCATGCATGCCTTAGACTAGGGGGTCTTCAATCTTTAACGCTTGAAGGTCATATCAATAAATCCATAATGATCCATGAGCCACATCTATAAATTTACATTGATCCGCAGGCCAGACAACTGTCAAAAAAATAATGTAGTCCAGAAATTTAACTAAGAAAAGTAGGTTTGTTTTACAAGACTACAACTGATTCCAAAGAAATAGATAGTGTTACAGATTTGTGTGTATATATATATCACTGGTGTAGCTAGTTCTGAATGGGCCTCATAACAAAACTCCTTCAGGGCAATTTTTTAAAAATGAAAGGCCTGTTAGTGGTACTGTAGTTACGCACATGGGACCCTGTATCAATGATATGGCTATATATATATATGTAGCATTGGCTGGTGTTGGTTTATTGGGATTGTTGGCATATCTGATTTCAGGAAAAATATCTTCAGAATTAATTTTCAACTTGTTTATTTATACACACATTTCACAGATATTTGGTAAGAACATGAAAACAGACACAAGCGACGACGAGTACATGGTGAAGGCAAACAGACAAAGAGAGTGATCACAAAAGATTTTTGCTTTATTTTGCAATGAAGGCCGCATGACTCCTTTGTAATAAGAGCTCTGATTGGTTAAAATGGACTGGAAAGATATTTCTGATGTAATAATATTAGTTGATTAAGATTAGGGTGTTAGTTTTGAACTCAAGAATTAACTGTGTTTATTTAAAGATTATTAAAAACGAGTTAATTAAAAGGATGCTAAAGGGAATTAATATATATATATATATATTGATTTCAAAAACGTTAAACAGAAGTTGAATTAAGATACTTTATGAATTAAAGATTAAAGTTTGATTTTCTTCTGAAAACTTCCAAGATTTTATGCATAGTCAGATAAATAAAATTACTAGAGGATCCGACAGACGTTGTCCTGTACACACATCTTAAATTCAAAATAAAAGATTTTTGAATATACGATACTGCGATTGTAGCGCAGTCTGCCGGATCCAATGTAAAACATTCCAAGATCAACAATTTATAAATAAAAAAATAGTTAAATAAACATTTCTAAACCGAATTATAAATCTAAACCATTCTCGAGTCCACTGGAACAGACAAAAACTTTCATCAAAATCGATCCAGCCGTTTAGGAGGAGTTCAGTTACATACACACGCACAGAAGAATTACATATATAAAGATTATTTGAAAAGATATTAATTAAAAACGCTAAAAAGCATGAATCGTCTGCATTTTCGTAAGAATTAAGACCGGGTTTGGCCAGTTTGGCTGAAAATCAATTTTCGACGCCAACTTACGTCTTTTTCAATTCCTACTATTAGCTCACGATCTCTATACATATTTTGTTTGTTTATTTATTTATTTATCTTGGTGGAATTTTCAATCGTTAATAAAATACATTTTAGAGCACTCGATTGAGCTGAAATGTAATGTACATGATTATTTTGAATGACAATACAATAATTTAATTATAATTAATAAAAATTTTGATTAAAACTAATTATTTAAAAAATTACAAATACAGCCGCGTTGGCGACTTAGCGACCCTTTTGGCGATTTATGTCAAAATTTGAAAAGGTTTTTTTCTCGCGTATTTAAAGCATTCAGTTGAAAGGAAATTTTATTTTATAACAATAGCGTTGTTACAACAATGCAGGTGAATGTTGAGTTGTATTTTTTGAATGTTTTTAATTAATATCTTCTTAACTAATTGCGATATCGGACCGAATTGTGAATCTAAACCATTCTCGAATTTACTTAAAAAAATCCACACAAAAAATTTCATCGAAATCTGTTCAGCCGTTTAGGAGGAGTTTAGTGACAAACACATGCACAGAAGATTTTTATATATAAAGATATCTATATTTAAAGAGCAATGAAATCTTTGAAAAATTTGTCATTTTAAGAAAATTTTATCTCAAATGGATATCAAGCAAATCAATAAAATGTTTTAAATATCAAGAATAACAAAAAAAATTGCGTTTTTTTACGACAAAAGCAGAAGATGCAATTTTCCAGAAATTGCTTCAGAATCAAATGAAGGGCCAATAAAATGCATTCAGTGGGCCATTCGTAGCCTGCTGCTTTGTTGGTTGCAACTTGCCAGAGAATGAGTGGCTGCATAACTCCGTCCTAAATAATAAACTTGTTTTTGCTGTCGACAAACTTTCTGATTGTTTTTCCAGCCACAATGAAGTTGATATACATCACTAGGTTTGAGTGTTGTTGGAACATTTTTCCTGTTGTGTGCAGTATTTTGTTGAGAAGGCAGGTTAGGTCGAAGTGTGAGCCAATGCTGTCTCAATTACTACGCATGGATTTACTAAGAATGTCTTTGACTCACCATGAATGGAATGCATAATCAACCAGTAGCCTTGGGCTGTGCTGCCCTTTAGAGTGGTATTCCTGGGGCATCACTTTGACTGTGAGTGAGTGAGTGAGTGATTGATTGTTGGGTTTTATGGCGCAAGAGCCAAATTTGGCTATACTGCGCCACACGTTTGTTAAAATATTAAAACCATATTAAAAACGGTGTTAGTCGAAAACAAATAAGGCAACACAATCAAAATTTTTAAAGTAATATACGAAAAAGAAACTAAATAACGCAATACAAAATGTAAACCAGAATATGTTAGTAATAAAAAGTAAGTTTTTTCAATAGAAAAAACCAATTCCAATTGTAAATTTGAAATATTTGTCCGTGGTCTTGACGTGAAATGAAGAAAAGGGAAATTTGAATGGCAAGAAAGAGGGCCGAAAATAGAGAAAGATCACTAGGTTTCCCCGGGTTCATGAAGCCCGTGTTTACCGAAGACAGTAAACCCCTAGGGAAAAGAAAAAGATCACTAGGGTACCTCGGGAGCGTGAAACCCGCACTCGCCTAAAAAAGGTGAGCCCCCTGAGGGGATCACTTTGACTGTAGTAATAATGAGTGAATAACTATTGGCTTTGGGATTGTTGGGGAGCAGGGTGATTAGAACTGACCACGTGCCAGTCCGGAGACCACATTTTGTACGACTTAGATGATTGGGACAAAAAGGAATTCCTATTCAGGCCCTTTGTTAAGCACTACTATTCCTGTCTCTTATGGTCATGACTTGTGAGTGAAGGGATCACTGCAAGATATTCACTTTTATTTAGTTAAATGGAAAAATAAAATAAAAATTACTTTTTGACATGAATACGTCTTTAAAATTGTTTCCATAGTGGGAGGCAATTATCTATCATCTCTATCCAAAATTCAATTACACCACTGGATAGTTAAAGGATCAAAGAATTAATTATGCTAAGTAAGGACCGTGATGCATCGCGTGCGGTAGAGGGGGATGCTCCATTAGTTTGAGGTTATTTTGCTGCATATCGAGATTTTCATTTAGCATAACTTTTGACTAGTATAAGCTACAACGTTTGTTTTAGTTTCGAATGTCAGCTCTCATCAAAATCTATCGATTTCATGTAAAACATTAGTGTAAAATAGTAACAGTGAATATAATAAGGTGTTAAAGGATAAAAAGTATTATCAAAAACACATAATGTCAGCCTATATCTGACAAAAAGCCAAATCCAATCTTATACGGTTGGAAAGGGCTTCTCAAGTGTAATTGAACGGTACCAATAAAACACCACATGAACGAGTTAAGCAGTGCCAGGATACGATGAACTGACAAAGTTTGTGGCCACACACTAACAGTGACTCCAACCATGGACTGAATTCCGGCCCCAGATGATAGGCCAGCGATGTCGATTCAAGGCTAAGTCACATATGATCTGCAAACCTGACATTCTCAACTTCAAATGGACACCAATAACAATGCACAGTACCAACATTGTTAACCAAAAAAAAAGGTAAATAGTCTCATCCCCTTTAAGATTAATCGTCGTCGAATGGTCGAATTCCCCGTTTGAGTGGTGGTCACGTGTTTCTGTGATGTTTGATCGTGTGATCAGAAGTCGTTGGGAATGGGGTGACTTCCGGAACGAGGGATATAAAAGCAAGATGTTACATTTTAGATTCTTTTTGATATCCCTCTTTAATGTCTCGATCTCATTCGCAAGGCGTTGATAAACACTCTCTCAATCTTGCTAGCAGGTTTAAGTCAATGAGGACATGGATTGTCTGCTCAGAAGTATAGTTTTTGATCTATGATGTCTCGGATATTTTAATATTGTTACGAATTTTGTGTAAATAGTGTAAATAATTTGTATTTGAGTGTTTAATGCATTTATATTACTCTAGGTTATATTTATTTCATGTAAAAATTGTACTATTCACAAGCAGTGCCGCCCCTTACGTTATAATGGCAATTGAATGAGAACTTGGCGAAATCTTGGCGGTAGAGCCAAGTTGGCATCATTTTTGGCGACCTAGTTGGTGAGTTCGGAACCCTCTGGAATCTTCTAGAAAGTAGTAGATCTCTCCACTCGTGTCACGCTCAATGACACGAGCGGTTATATTTCTAGAAGTTTCTATCGCACATATAAAAGGATGCTCGCCGATGCAGCGAGAGTCTTGATTAAGCCAGCGAGTAGTGAGGATTGTTTTGACTAGCGATTAGCTCGGCTGTGCTTGTGAATAACCTTTACTTACGTGTATTTTTAAACACTGTTATTGTGTTTGATTGCTGTTGAAGGTGTGAAGACCTTTGGATAATTAACCTGTGAATATTGCTGCTGAATCCTGTATTGAAAGGATTGGATTTTCAATAATAAATTCACATCACTCTTAAATAACTGGTTATTTTCTTTGTGATTGTTTTGCATAAAATCCTCGAACCCTCGGATCTACGTAACAATATAATGTTCAGAACTTGTTTTTATGAATCATGAACTGGATCGTTGAATTTGTTGTTGGTTAAATAATTTCCGAAGGAATATATAGTCATCATTCAGGTTATAAATAACACTGTGCAACTCTGCTGCCATGTATTTAGTTGTGGCAAACAAACATAACACTCGGTCTGATGATTAAATCAGCCCAGTTTCCCATCGCACCGGCCTTTGCAATTGCGACCCATAAATCACAAGGAGGTACGTTCGATCAAATTGTGTACCAATATGATAAATCGCAGCAAAACCAACTAGTTTATGTGGCTCTGAGTTGCGTCATATTGTTAGATGGCCTTCATATGACAAATACCCGAAACGATTTCAAAAGTTATCACAGATTTAGTCAGGCGTCTCCTACAGTTAGAGAGGTTTGAAATGAGTACCAGAGATTGACTCAATATACGTGCCGATACTAGTTGCCAAAGTAAAAAAGTTTTGTGATAATGTTCCTTATCAGCATTGTCTTATACTTATCACCCTCATTAACGCAAAAAGATTGATCACACACTCAGAAGACATCTCTATTAATTCCATCATCAACCGATTGATTATTTGGCAATCAACGAGGCTTGGATGGAAGATTCCATGCCAGTGAATGTGCCTGGTTTTGATCTGAGATCATATTGTAATACTGCCAAGTGCAGACAAATAGCAACTACATTATTGGTGGCGATATCATCCTCCTCAAATCGTTATTCTGGTGGAGTTGCCATATATTGCAACATCAATAGTTTCACTGATTGTAACAGAGTTAACATTGACATTTTGGAAATCAATTTGGAGATGAAAGATGCAAAGGCTGATGATGTCTGCAGGGCTGATCCTAGGGTATCGGCCACCCTCGTACTCCCCCCTGGAGAACTTTTCATATTTTGACTAATACTTAACGTTGACAGTAAAAAAAAATCTACTTATATAGGAATAAAAAGTAAAACACATTAATAATAACTAAAATAAAATCTGAAGTGCAGAACTTCATTTTTTGGCCAGGTAATGAGTTATAATAGCGACAAAATGCTTTAACAAAATAAACTAACAAAAATATAACCTTTAAAATAAAAATAAACATTTTATAATAATAAATGCAAAACAACAGAATTTACTTAAAAAATACAATCTAATAAAAATAAATACTAAGGCACAAATCTCATGCAACAAAAAGAATATAAATATGCCCTTCTACTAAGACTAAGTAATAAACTATACCGGAAAATCCGGTGTATAACTGCACTTTTAACTCAAAAAATAAGATCGAAATTTAGGGTTGCGAGTTATAGGCCAGGTATAAAAATGAGAGCTTTAAAAATACAAATTAGATGAGCATAGAAAAAGATCAGACTTTTACATATATCAAAATACTGTTTCTGTGAAAGAAATAACATTCGTTAAGAACTTAAAGGATTGAAATTCTGAAAGTACACTATTTTTACTAAAGCTTGGAATAATATTCGAATAAAGGACTTCAAAACACAAGATCATTGTGCACAGGCATTTCAAGTTTCTTCATAAAAAAGTGTGTGCATGTTATACGGCAAATATGCGTAGAGGCACGCTATGCGCAGGATTTTACAGTAACCATAACATAACTTTTCTGGCTTTCTGAGAAGCAAATTTGTTAATAGTTTCTGTGAAATCAATTTTTTTCTAAGATTTCGAAATTCAATTGAGATTACGGCCAAATCTGAAAGCCTTTCTATTGAATCATATTATTTCTCAAGTAATTTTTAATGATTTTTGATTTACTGAAACTTCTTTCAATGGAAGCTACAGAAACAGGTTAAGTTAAAAAAATCTAAATGCTAGAGCGAAATTGGGAAAACAGGGAATAAGATCCTTTTCACTATAATTTCTAATATCTCATTTGGCTGTTTTTTACCAGGAAAAATATCTTTGAATGAAGTTATTTCATTCAAGGGTTATATACCATCTATATCTTATTTTGGAATTTATTTTTTATTTTCTCTTATTGTTCCAATAAAAGGTTTTTTTTTCTCTTTTCAAAAATTCATTTGAAAGTGGATGTGTACCAGTTGTCTCCTTTAGTCACGTTCTTCTCAAATGTTTATGTGTCTATACATATAAAACATGTATTTCTAACTGTGTGTTATACTTTACATCATTTGATTCTTCCTCATAATCACGAACAGAATTTCTTCATCTGAAAATACTGTTGTACTATATCTGTTAAATTACTTAAATATCACATTTTTTCATCATAACTACAATAATACACCATAGTATAACAAAGATTTAAAACGTGCTCATGCAATCACAACTGTAACGACGATTTACACGCAAGGTATGACATACCCGAAGAGGCGGTATCCAAAAATATATATTTAGAATTCACCTACAAGCTAAGGCCCCTCGAAGGATATGTCCTTAAAGTCAGCTACATGAGAAACTATCCATTTTCCAAAAAAAGTTTGGAAGGAGCGTTGGAAAAAGTTAGACGGTGGGTATGAAATACCCCACGCGTGAAGTGCCGGGTTAAAACTGAGAAAGATCTCTGACCTGATGCATTCTATATCGGTATATAGGTAAAAATATTTTTAAAAGTACCTCTACATTAGGGAAAGTTGAGACTATTTCTTTTGCAACTTCGATGCTTGTTCCCGAGGGAAGTTTTTCGATTCCGAGTCATATAATTTATTTCTCTGTAGAAGTGTGGAAGGAATTTCTGTGAACGTTTGAAAATAAAGTTATAAATTTTGGATTAAAGAATAACTAAATTCTTTTTTAATCGAATACAAATTTTCAAAATTTTTAAAGTTTTTTATTTATTATTGCAAACTGTAAATTTTTTTCTTTAAATATTTAGAAAATTAAAATAATCTTAAGCTTTTAAATTTTTTTTTTTTTCAAACTCTCAAAAAATTACATTTTATCTTTTTTCAAATTTTCTGACTGAATTATGAAATTTCTGATTTAATACAAACATATTTTGTTTAATTAATTGTTTGTTTAAACATATTAGTTTCATTTCTAGAACAAAACGTAGCTTGGGGCTTTCAGATTACTTATTCAAAATTATTAAAATGTCTCCACCAAAAGTAAACTTTCAAAATTTCTAAGGTTTTTTTTACGAAAAATACCTAGGAACACAATCACAATACTCTGAATCTGTAGTTTCCTTTTAAAGTTTCTAAATATAAGTTAATAAAACATTATTATTATTATACTTGTTTGTTTTTTCAAATATCTTAATACACTCACTTCCAAAAATTAAGCACGGAGAGCAATTTCCGGAAGCCAATCAGAATTTAAGAGGATGCTATTCGCTGCAGTGGTAGATGGAAGTATGCAAATATGTTAGGTAACAGCCAATCGCTCTTTTATGTCAATAAATATGCAAAAAGGGCAGTCTTATAAGAAGCCAGCTTTATGAAGGTTTATAGAAGTTGATTGTAATTGCTGAATTGATTGATTTAATATTAACCATGGTCAAGTGACGCACTGTTCAGCTACACGAGGGCTTTTGGCGACGGACCACGTAATTTTGAACCATGGTCAGTGGCGTGAACTCGTGACAAAGCCAGCCACGATCCGATACCATGACACCTGAGCTGGCACCCCCTCTCCCTAACTACCACACCACACCAACGGGAGGACGTTTCAGCTCTCGACAGATTTAACGTGCATCGCTGCCCTACACGGCGGGTCTTTAGTGGTACTGGGATCGAACTCGTGACCAGGCAAGCCACGATCCAATACCTATACCACTCGGCTACCACGGCCATAGTAATTGCTGAAAGTAGGTGTCTAAAACTTTCGTACAATTTGTTTTCGAGACATACGTGCTTCTATGACTTCCAGAAAAGGAATGGAAGATTCTGAGCGCTGGCGAATGTACTCAAAGGTTCATTTATGTTTTGTATTTTAAATGAACTACTACCGTTTTTCATAAATGACTAAAGGAATTAGTTTTATACGAGAGGGAAATAATATTCTTTCATTTGAATAACAATGCCAATTGAAAATGTTTTAAGAAGATTACAGTACATTCAAGCTACAAAAACATATACTTAAATATGTTAATCAACATGAAAGTATTCTAAGAAATGATGACAGTTATTTATATGAATAAATAAATAAAATAGTTATAGCACAGATGCAACAAAATATTTTTTTCACTTAATATAACACAATGATTAAAATACCTGGGCATTAAACCTTAAAAATCGAAAAGAGAATTTTGAAAGTGAAAATATAGTTACCTTTTTTGTTGTTCCGATTCTTGTCTTGTCTAAAAGAAATTAGTTCGGAAGTCAATTTGATGCAAAATTTCCTCAACTTTCTTCGAAAAGGGGTCTTTTTCTTCTGAGGGTCATTCTGCCCCTTTCTTTTCATTCATCCTTAAGCATGTCATAAATCTTAATCCTGCTTTTCATTACTTTTGTCAGATATGTCGAAATTCTTCCTTAACGCCCCTCCCCCTTACCCCATGGGACCAGCATTGAGAACTCATGAAAGCTCATTAAAAAATAATTAACTATAGATTTGGAGGGTGACAGAAGACTTTCGGCGCTTATGGGCCAGACCTTTCACGGAACGGGAAGCAGATCCCTTGTTGACTGAAAGCACATTCAGTCTTTTGGTTGTTATAGAAATAAAAGAGAACCGAGATAAATAAAATCTAACATTCTCTTTCACTGGACCACTTCTGAAAAAAATTCCAACTGCCAAGCATTCGTGTAGCTCCTTAGTGCTACGTTTATTACAGTCAATCAATCAAGAGACGAAAGGGTATTTTGATTTACAAGCAAATAAAATTCAGCATGCATTTTTCCCATCCTAAGTGTTATCTGTATTTCACTTCATACGATCATTTTGTCAAACCCCTTTGAATGAGAGGTTTTTCCTGCTTTCTGACCATATACCACTCCTTGTTTTCTCATAATTTTGAATAACTTTACTAGCTTTTAAACTTTTTTATAGTGGGTCCTGAGATTCAGAATTCATACAGAAAATTTATATCGTTTGAAGCCAGTGGCATACTATTTTATAAATGTAGAAAGGAACTCTTAATATGACCATTAATAACATTTTACGACTGTTTGCTTACACATGTCTGGGGCCCCTGTAGCAAGATGGGCCCATATCATTGATATGGTGGTAGCTACGCCCCTGATAAGAAGAAATGTCCCTCAGAATTTGAAACCCATTCTTAGGTAGTGCGAAACGTTAAAGTGCCCCGTATCATTGATACTGGCCCCCTGATAAGGCAGGCTACACCCCTGATGAGAAGGAATGTTCCTCAGAGTTTAAAATCCATTCTTATTTTTCTCGAACTATGTTATGCTATCGGGAAATCAGGACTTATTTTGATTTTTCAATAACTGTTTAAAATTTAGCATATTTATTAAGGTTATACATTTTATTGAGAAATTCACAAAAGATTTTGCTGGATCAAAAGAATTATAGGCGGCCTGCAGCTGCCCCTTTGTTTCAGCCGCCCAAGTGCGGTGCACGCGCTGCACACCTGCTAGGATCGGCCTTGGATGTCTATTTAGTAAATATAAAGGTCAATGGCATCTTCAAATTCATACTCGGGTGTGTGCACATCCATATAGGCACAGCAGTAGCAGAAATTAAACTCTTGTTACGATTGCTATAAAAATATTCCAAAAACATCGCTACAATTATACCTGATAGTCTGAGACTATAATGTTAATGTCTCACAAAACCGCTTATTACCCGACTTTCTGCTTAGCGACTTCAATTTGTCTTACATCGAAACTTTTTCAACAATGTTAGGTAATACCTGTAATGATTTAAGGTTTATCCGAAATCTTGATGTGTTCTGCATGTCATTTGTGGCATATCACATACCTATAATTAATAGTTATATTACAACACAGTAATTATATGTTTACTTGATTTCTTTCCCGAACCTGTTGAAAGTAAACAGTTGCCATCATAAACATAAAACATGGAAACCCTGAGGACTTCTTAGTTTTCAAACATGATTATGACATATATAAATATTTTACATAAAAATACAAATATTACCCGTTATAAGACGTATTCATGTACAACACTTGGCCGTGTTCTTGACACAGCCACATCTTTTTTATGTTAAGTATTGCCCCAAAGGGAATGAAGCTTAGGTATTTCAGCTATTTTATGGTAAAAGCAGGGCTTTGAACTGTAAATTTTTTCGTTCTGGTTCAACTAAAAAAAAAAAAAAAAAAAAATGGTTCAGTTTCGAATGAATAATTTTTATTTTATGTATATTATTATTGTACTTAAAAATATAATTCTATAATAAACAAAAATATAATTCTATCAAAACTTAGAAAATCTTATTCTTTTGCTACAGTAAGTGTGTGTGTGTGTGAATTCATACAATTAACCAGCATGTACAATACCAGTGGTGAGCAGAGAACGGCAAAAATTGGCATTGCTATCCATTATCAAAATTGCCTTTGACAACAAGGTTCACGATTCTGTTTTGTCTTTTTAAACAGTCCATACAAACATCAGTGGATGATGATCAGTGGATGATGATCAGTGGATTTGTTTCATAATAATTTTTTTCTGCATATAACTATGATCCACCCAAGAGAGATATAATCTTTATAATGAAAATTAAAAATCTGTTACTGTATGTGTGGATGGGGTTTTGATTCCCCAACCCCTTTGTTACACTATTGTCCTAAATGAAATGGGTTTCTATGATATCACACTATATGAACAATTCATTTTTTTAAATTGACATGAGGATGTTAAGAGAACCTAACAAAATAAATTACAAAGATGTATGGAAAGAAAGGCTTTAATTGTAAAAAAAAATTAAATCAGAAATGGGAAAAAGAAGTGAAAAATTATGTAAAAAGAATACATAAACTTACTTTGTACAAAAAGTTTATGAACAAATTTTCAACACATGTGTTTCTTTCCTATAAAAAATGTAAGAAAAATATAGGAAACATTTATAAAGACCTAAACGATAAAGAGATCTTTACATTTATGAAAATAATAAAAATTTCAACCTAGACATTTTAAGAAATTGAGGTACTTGCATATTAGTGCCACCACACGCAAACTTGCACCACGAGAATAGTTTTCTTTTCAAATAAAAATAAAACATGCAAGAATCTTTGTTGTTTTGATATTATGGCATTATTCGGGTGGAGCAAATTTTGCTGCGGTGATGCTAATACATGAGTGCCGGAATTGACATAAAAAAAATACTTGTTATGCTGAAAATATGCATTCATTGTTTAACTCAAGTCAAAATTTACAATCACAATTATCAATAATAAAATAACATAATAATTAGTTACTCTTTCTTTTAATAATTGAAATTCTTTTAATAGCTGCATTATGCACCCAGTCGCCAATATGGTTGTGATACTACACAAGTAACCTGAATAGTATACTATACACTTGAGACTGAAATTTGAAAGCCAGCCAAATTTTTAGTCTCTAGACAAGAACTTTTATTACAAAACAAACAGTGCAAGACAGAAATGCAAGTTATGACATCAATATTTTGGTGGATTGTTGTATTGGCCATTGTTTGGCAAGATTTTTTTCTCCCTAAATCTATAAATGTGCCAAATCTGGTTACTCTCCTGATTTTGAATCAGTGGTGAAATTTCGATTAAGCACTTTTCTGACGAATCCTTCATCAACGTCAGATTTCATAATTATACATTTGCTATAAAAAGTCTGCGTTCATGTACTATTGCTTGCATGAACAGGAAAAAAATTTAAAAACTGGAATTTGAAAAACTTTTTTAAAACTACATTTTATTTATTTCATTTTAAGTCTTCAGAAGAAAAAAAAAATTTGGTTTGCTTTCACAGCTTTTAAAATAAAGACAGGTTTGTAGTGATACTAACAAAAATCAAGTAGAAAAAGTCTGTGTTCACTGTTTTAGTAGTAACTAAAAAAATTATTTAAAAAGGGAATAATGAGCTATTTAGTAGCTGGTTGGTTAACCTTCTTTTGAGAACCTCCTGAAGTTGAATTACAAAACCTAGTGGTTTCTTTAGCGCTTATCTTTTCCCATTTGTCCTTAAAATTGCTCTTCAGCATATCCTTGCTAGATATATTGAGTTGACGAATCCTACACTCCAGCAAATCCCATAGGTGTTGTATAGGATCCAGACTAAGTGACTGTAGGGGTATGTGCAGTTGATTTGGTATATTAAACAAGAGCCAAAGCTTCACAATCTCAGCGGTGTGCTTAGAATCATTGTCATATTGGGAATGAAACAACGATCCTAATCAGAGTTTAGTGACACTTTCCTTTAAATTGTTTATAAGGACATCAAGGTAATCATAATTGGTTTGATATACTCCAACTTGCCACCCCCCACACTATTACTCCACCGCCGCTGTGCCTTACCATTGGTACTAAATGCTCTTTTTGAAGTGCTGTGCAAGGTTTTCTCCATACCAATTTACAACCATTTATGCTGAAGATGTAAAATTTGCTATCATTAGAGAATATTACAGTCCACCAGAACTCTGGAGGCTTATGTATATGCCCTTTTGCAAAAGCTATCCATTTGAGCCTGTTGGTCATTGAAATATAAGGCTTTCTGCAAGCCACTCGACTACGATATCCGGCCTTTTTCAAGATTTTTTCTTGCAGTATCCGCCCAAATATTTTTGTTAAACTTCTCCTGAATGTCCGAGATGCAGTCAAACGCAGATTTTTTTTCACTATTCATATCATACTTCGTTTTTCTCCGATAGGGAATTTAGATGGACAACCTAAGCGAGGTTTAATAGCTTGTAGATTTAATGATTTAAATAACATGCTGGATAGATAAATACTGCTGTCCAACGGATCTGGCTGTATCCCAACGATCTTTTGCATCTTTCCCCAATTTCAGAGTGATTTTACACTCATTGATACTAATTTCCTTCCTTTTACTTTCCATGTCATTGAATTGCTTCATATCTCACAAAAAAGTAAAAATTGTTGCGTCACAATTTTCTTAAGTTATTTTACTTGATAACTGAATACAAACACTCTGCTAACCTACAACGCTTGTTGATAAAAAATTCCAGGAATCAGAAATATCCAAATAGTGAACACAGACTTTTTTTGCCTACTATTTGTGTGCTTTGCTACAAAACTCCCACTATCTTAAGTAGTTAAAATTCAAAATGAACGAATTCTTGCAAGCTCAATATTTAAATAATAGTAAATAAATTCGTGAAATTTTGTTAGAAAAAAAATTATATTTCTATTAAATTTTACCTTAGGGTAAACGCAGACTTTTTCTAGCAAGTGTACATAATATCTTAAAACAATTGCAACAAATGAGTAAAAGAAAGAAAAAACGTACTTGATAACAAAAGCAATACAAAAGAAATTAAGCAGTGACAAAGATAAAACATGAAGTAAACAAACATATGTCCCAAAATTGCGAAATTTAGACTTACTATAAAAAGTTTGGCGTCTTTGTAGCATTTAAATAAATAATGTAAAAAGTAACAGTCATATGAAAAGAAATGGTTTCAATCGCGAAAATTTAACGTTAATTAAAAGCGTAGCCTTAAATAAAGAGCACTTTTTGAGTTCCTCACACCTCGGGTATTCCTCTTCGGCACGGTCAAAGGAAAAGAGGTTGCTTGTCATTGGTAGATGTGCAATGACGTCATTATTTTGGGTTACCTGGTTTGGCATTATAGCATTTTTCTATGTCCTAGTGGTTCATTGAAACATAAAAGTTTTGTCCCCATTTGGGAGATCGTTTTTCAGGCAGTTTTTTCTTCCGTGTCTTGAGTATAATAGTTAAATTCCCTTGCGTATGAAATTTTCACTGTAAAAATAACAGTCGGTGCTTTTTTTTTCATTCACGTAAATCAAAATGTTTTTAATGGATTCAATTTTGTAGAAGAAATATATATTTGAGCTTAGTAAATGAGGAACTCAATTAAATTACAAATAAAAAAAAAATTGTTATATAAGTTTTTAATAATCCATTTACTGTGATTAATAATACTTTGAAAATGAATTACATGTTTCGAGTTTTATCCATATGTAAGAAAAAAGAAGTCACTTATAAATAAAGAAAATTTATGTTTTTTTTATAACATATATTTATTGGTAATATTAATGTACATTTTAAAGCTAAATGAATTCGTTCTTATATCAGAATAAATTTGTACAGGCAAGTGATATTTTAAATTATTAGCTTAATTTCATTTTTGTAATTAGTGATTTGTTTTTTGTGTGTATATATATATATGGGTGAAAGATTCATTTATTCACATTTATAAAAATATTCGTCTAATACTCTGCTTCCTTTTAAATTTTAGAATTAAATTTACTGCAAAAGTTTTAGCTATTATAAACTTAACTATATAAATAAACTCATACTTAAATTTTTATTTTCTATCTTTAGTAAAATACTATAAATAAAGTGATTCGTAGCTATTGTATAAGAAACACCTCACTGTTCTAACTTCCACATCACATCCATATTATTCGTTCAAGTTATCATCGAAACATTTATTCACATAATTTTCAATTTTTGCAATTATTTTAGAGGTTTTCTCTTCTAACATGCTCACACATATAAATCTTCATTCAGGGTTTAAATAGAGTACCACTTGTGTGTGAATCCCTTCATCAGTGGTTTGTTATAGAGAATAGTTTGTTTTTATAACAGGCAAGTTTAATGAAGATATAGTCATTAATGGCATTTGGATTCATCTTAAGAAGTATTTACTGATCGATGTTGTGTCACTCTCGAAGCACATCAATTTTCTCCTTTCCTGTGTTGTTGTTGTGGCTAATGCCACCTGTCTGACGTAGTCAGAACGAGGCCCACGAAATTCATCGTGGCATGGGCAAGAGGTACGCCTGTCGTTGGCCTTGAGCACCATACAGGTGACAGTGCGATTTAAGCTCGGAGAAACTCCCCGAAGGGACGATAGATGGAGCACGACCTCTATCTCCACCTCCACAATTTCTGCAAGTGAACTGAAGGGGAGGGAAATATTCTCCAGTTCCTGCTCTCGTGAATAAGCCCACAAGACTACGGACCCACTGATTTAACGAGCACGTACTCCGTGTGCACTCGGAGGGTATTTGGTGACATCGAGCATCGAACCCAGGCCTTCCGGTCTGGAGTCCGATGCTCTAACCACTAGGCTACCCACGGCCCCTCTCCTTTCCTAAAGTATGCTTCCTCCTGTAAAGCTACTGCTCGAAAATTCATACGAAAATAGGACATAAAATTATACGTTTTCGAGCAAAAATAAAAATTAGCCATTAAATTATAATTTCCAAAAACTTATTTAGATTTTGCATACTATCTTACAAGAATTTTCACACTCTAATTATTCACTTTCTTATAGCTACAATTAGAGATAATCAAGAAAGTATAATAAGTAGCAGAAAACACACACACACACATTTAACGAAAAATTTCTTTTTCCAACATTTTCATTCTTAGAATATATATATAGTAGTCCCTAGTTTATTTTAAAATATCCAGAAATGGGCTTGATTTTCGAGAAATATATATCTTTATATTCACGTGTGTTCTGGTATCGTTTTAAAATGTATTTGTACTTTCTTTCCATTTTATTTCGTTATTTATGAGCACAATGGCGTTGAAAGTATAAAGTACGCACTCGGTAAATTTTCGAAACACCACTAATATTATACGAAAATGTAAGAATTTATTTTAAAAAATGTTTATTTGTCAGTTAACACAACAAACTAAACATATACGTCTGAAATAAAATAACCGTAAGAGTCATAGAAACAATTAATTACCTTAAAAGCCGGCGTATAACGCACAATTTGAACACAGAAAATAAGATCGAAATTCATGAGTGCGCATTATACTCTGGGGGGGGGGAATGTTACCTTTAAAAATAAGAAAAAAGCTCCTGGAAAAAAAAATTAGACTTCTACATATATCGAAATACTGTTCAGTTAAAAGAAATCAAATTCCTTATCAAATGTAGATCTGGAAGAGTACACTATTTTTTTTCTAAATCTTGGAATAATACCTTGAATAAGTGATTTCTAAACATATAGAGCCAGGACTTCGAACCGTAATTTCAACTATAAAAAAACATATATCGTTTCTCTTCCGGTTTCCGTTCTGCCAAAAATAATGGTTTTCGGTTCAGATCTGAATGAATAATTTTACTTTACGTATATTCTTATTTGTACTACAAATATAATTCTATCGTAAACAAAAATTAAATTCTATCAAAATTTGGAAGACTTTTTATTTTTTCTTAAAAAGTCATCAGCAAGTTCATTGAACTGAATGAAATTTGATTTCTACAAGTAGTTGCATCAAGAACTGAAACAGAAAGTACTAGTGAACACAGTGGCGTACCTACCAATGGGCTAAGCGGTGCCGTGCCCCAAAGCCCTCAACCTCAATCGAGGCCCTCGCACCCTGACCCCCAAGCAAGTTGAACTTGCGATAATTTCTCCCACATTTAATATATAAATATAAAAGGTTACAACATAACTGTAATCAGGCCAACTCAGTTAAAATTGCACAGTAGTGAATAAGTTCAAGCTAATCAATCACTTAAAAAACGGCAGATACCTGTGGAGGCCTTTTACACGTTTTGAGTGTAAATTATTGGGAGAGGGGATTGATCTTGCATTGATTTTCAAATGAAATGGTTTTTATTGCTATGTCAATAAAGAATATTCGATTATATTGTGAATTTTTCGATTTATTTTTGGACTGGGGCTAATTTTTTTTCTGAGCTGCACATTTGGAAACTATTGTATTACCATACGTCCTAAAAACGAAGATTGTGTTTAGAATTAGAATGACGCGTGCATTATATTTCTTAAAATATTTTTGAAGTTTATTTATTTTTATCACACAGAGATCAGAGCATTTATCTTAGAATTTCAGCAATGTTATACTAAGTGATGCATCAAAAGAATTATTATTTATATTGTAACTTAAAAATAAGAAACTAACAAGTTTAACTTCTATCCATAAAACTAATAAAATAACCTTTTTATATGAAAGATGAAAAAGTAAGAAATAAATGTGTTGTAATTAGTCATAAAAGAACAATTAAATACGAATAAGAATATTTTTTTTCCTTATATAAATAAGTTTACCAAGATACATGAATGATTTGCTCCCTGCTGACTTAAAGATATGTGTAGTCATAATTTTGTCTTATGTCAACTAATTGTTTGCATTTTACTAATCAAGAATTTTTCTAAAAATTCAAAGGATTTGATATTTTATGCTAACGAAAGCAGTATATTACAGTTGGAAAAAATATAAATTTTACATTTATTCATTTGTGTATTTAAGGGATTTATTTTTGAGAACATGCAAATAAATCGATAGTTTATTAATGTCTCATTCAGAGGAAACATGAGGGATATCGCAATGAGACGGACCTCATTATTTGAATAACAATCAAGTAACGAGGATGATATCCGACCTGGAACCCAGTCGATTATGTTATGACGGCAATGAAAGTACTTTAAACCTTTAGAAAGTTAATGTGTATTAGAGCCCTGCTAGATGATGGAATCCTCAATTGTGATCACTCGGCTACCACAGCTGTAAAAACATGTGGAATCTACAATGTGATACTGTTTAACAAGTGACATTTATTTATGATTTTGAGACACAGTATTAAGTTAACGCCACATTCCTGCCATTTATCATATTTACCTGCCATTGTTAATCGATTATCATAATTTTCAGCATACATAGGAACAATTAGATCAAAGATAAACATTATTATATAATTTTAATCCTTGAAAAATGCTTGGTGTAAAAATCTAAACTTAATCTTAAGATTCAATAATTATTATGAAATCTAATGCATCAAAACAGAATGAATTATCGAGGCAATAAAAAAATGACATTTATCAATGTTTTTATTCTTTTAAGAAAGTAAGTATACAAAAATTCTTAACAGAGTGCGTTGTATAAATAACTAATTAATTCTCAGAGAAGCAATTATAAATTGATTAACCACAATATAGCTTAGTTGAATATTAACATGTCTATTGGTACACAGATGTTCAATAGTTGTAAGATTTTTTAAACTCACATATAGTTAATGTAATTTTGTTATTTGTTAAAGAATTATATATGTGTCTTAAAGCAAATATTTTCCTTTATAAAAAGATAGAGAGCTTCAGAGTACTATATGATTATAAAATAGCCCATTATCGATTTGAGATTTTACATTATGACAAAGAGTGTCAGGCAAAAATTTTGCTTTTTCTTTCCATTTTTTAAATTCATTGTATGTAATTAATAGTTCAAATAATTATATTATTATTTGTTTTTCAAAATTAAGTAATTTAAGAGTTAACACGATAATTTGAGTTTGTATGTACGAAATTACTGCGTTTAACAGGATAAAAATAAATCTATAACATTTTCAACATTTTAAAACATTTACTGAAAATCAAAATATAAATAAATTTTACCTTGATAAATTAATTTAAATTTGCTTTAGGTTATTATACCTTTGACTGAAATGAAATAAGCGCTTCCTTTTTTGTGCAATAGTTATCATTGTGATTAGTGTTTTATATAATATAATCAATGTTTTATAATATTTCATTCAATGCCTTTTAATAATACTGAAAAAGAAATCTTGGTGGAATGTCGTTTAAATTCGTAGGAAATGTCTGCTTTAAAAGGAAAAGAAATTTTTTGAACTGAAATCAGTAGTAATTATCACACGCGATTTCCAAACACAAGTTTCTCTAAGAAAAGGAAAATGGGGACTTTCAAACTTAGAAAGTTCTACAGTATTTAATTGGATAATTTTTTTTATAAAAAAATTATCCAATCCAAAATATCTGAAAAAATAAATATAATCAGAACATAGTCTAACAGATAGTTACATCTAAATTAAAATAATATGTTCGTTCTCTTTTTTTTTCGCCTATTTATTCGTGAGTCACGCATTTTATGTACAATAGTATAAAGAAAGGAGTGTTCGGGGGCGCTCTAAGGCTATTGAACGTTTGAAACTCTGAATACAGAATAAGATGGTTCTTGTAAATGAATATGGAAAGCAAGTCGTAAAATCTTTTATATCAACAAAAATTCTTCTCCCCGTTGATTATTGTTGATTCTTCAGTTTTTGGTCATTGTTGATTATCATATGCCTATTTGGTGTAAGAAAACCTAGAAATGCACATCTGCTTTCTTGTAAATCTTCTAAGGTTACTTTCAAGTAGCCGGAAAACTATTCTTCCTCTTATTGCCGTAATAAATCTTTGGAAAGGGCATTTCCTTTTCTGTTAAATTGTCGGACATAGGATAAATAGAAACTATGCCGACAAAGCCCTCTAAAAAGACCCTCTTCTACTTACCCGGTCACTTTAGGGGACTGTTCAAATGAAGAGGAGGGGGGGATATTTGAAGTTAAAGTCTTTCTTCGTTTTGAAAAAAGTAAAGAAAAATTGTTGTCACAGTTATCTGCAACTCGATTGAGGAGTCAGTGCGTTGAGAAGGAAATGTTTTTGTAATTGTTTTGAATGTTGATCGAAGGAGTTGTCTTCGTAGGAATGTTTTGGCTCTACCTTACGCACAAAATCAGTTCATCATCGCACAAAAATCAGAGCAGTAATCTTAGAATTTAGGCATTATGCAATTCTTTTGAAATTTTAAATAAAAAGTAAGGATTATCCAAAGGCTAAGAATATAACTTTTTTTGTACAAAAGTCGAAAAAAATTAAGAGGCCCAGTATGTTGTCATTACTCGCAAAAGAAACAATTCAGTACAAAGAAGAAGAATATAATCCTTTTATGTAAACAAGTTTACCGAGATACATGCAGCTCCTCGGCAAATTAAAAATGTTTGTAGTCATAATATTTTGTCTTTGATACCAGCTTATTGTTTGTACTTTACTATCAAGTATTCTAAAATTCAAAAGCATTTCCTCTTTTTTACAAATGAAAACAATTTATTACTGTTGAAAAAAAATATAATCTTAAATTTCTTATGTGTATTTAAAGAATTTATTTTTAGGAACACGTAGGTAAATTGATAAATTATTTTTTTTCATTTACGAGTTTCATTAGGAACAAAGTAATAGGACGAACCTCGTAATTTAAATGACGATCAAGTAACGAGAACGATAGCCGAGCTAGAGCCCCCACTTCTAATTTCCACACCACGACAACGTAAGGATTTTGACTTAATGCGTATCAGCTCTGTTACATGATGGAACCCCTAATCGTGATTATTTTTCAATAAAAAAACATGAAGGGACTACAATGTGGCACTATTTAACATGTGCCAACATTTATAGCCTTAGAAAATTCACATTTTATAGCATAATGCGAAACACCTACCTGCTGTTCAACTCATTTATTTGCCACAGTAAATGTTTTATCAAAATTTTCAGTATATATAGGAAGAATTAGGTCAAAGGAAAATATAATTTTAATTTTTGAAAAATACTTGTAAATAAAATTTAGACTTATTCTAAGGATTCGTTAACTATTATGAATTCTAATATATCAAAACAGAATGGATTAAGAGTACCATGTATTCTGCAAATATATTCTAAAAGAGAAAAACAATTATAAAATCATTAACAGTGCAGTTTCCTAAGAATCATAGTTGATTTTTGACGATGTCCATTGGAATAAATATGTTGCAAATACACAACCAGTGGCATTTTTCAAGGGGGATCGAAAGTTCACCCTTCTTGTATCATGCTCCTTTTGATTTTGTCGATTTTCGGGAACAAAACTAGTTTTTGAATAAATAATTAGCATTCATTAATAAAATTAATCAAAAAGTAATTAATTAAATTTTACGTACTATATTTCAATCGGAAAAAATCAATTTTCACTGCGTACAACAACTTTTAAACAAAACACATATTTCAGGTAATTTTCTTCTTGATTGAAGCCGTATGCAAGTGTCTCAAAGTAGATATTTTCATTTAAAAAAAGATAGAGCTTCAAAGTTTTAAACTATTTTAGAATAATTCTTTAACGATCTAAGAAAATCTAAATTTTGCATTATGACATAAAGCAAGCACACATTCTCCATTTTCTTTTATTTTATATTATTGATTATACATTATTATAATTAATTAAAAATTACATTATTTTTGACACCTGCGTAAATTAAGTTTGTGTAACAAATTCCTGCATTTAATAGAATGAAAAATGAATTTATAATAATTTACATATTTTAATACATTTACTGAAAATCAGAATATAAATAAGTTTTACTTAACAAAATTTAATTAATTTTATCTAAGTTTATTGTACCTTTAATTAAAATGAAATAAGTGCTTCTTTTTTTTTTTTTACGCAATGCTTTATATTATCAGCACTGTTTTATATAAAAATAATCGAATTTCGTACTCATAGAAATTTATTGAAAATAATTAGTTGTACAGATATTTTGAAAGCCTATGAATAGTGTCAGCTTTAGCCCGCATTTTTATTTCTCATGTAAATCCAAAGAAAAAGGGCACCACCACAAGGTAAAATCGCTTTATTATCTGTTTTGTCTATAAATTGAAGAGTCGAACGCATTGCTTTGCACTTATTTGTTTCTGTTTCTTTTCCCTTTCAAAGTTACTTTGATTTGTCAGGTCATCAATATATTTGATTTATTTAAAAAGAAACACAAACTTATCTTTGAAATCTTAAATGTTACTATTAAAATATACAAAATAATTAAAAATTAAAAGCATAATTTCCTGTGTTTATTTCAAACGATTAAATTGTAAAAGATGGAATTGTGTGCTTATTTCAGTTGGCCAATTTCTTTGAAAATGAGTCTTTTGAATCCAGAAATCACAACCGTTTGTCTTAAAGTAACCCCCTGAAGTAGAGTAAGACATCCCCCGTCCTTTTTAAGCTAGTTATATGACACCGGACATCCTGTGAGCGTTAGGGATATCCATTGCGACCCCTCTCTAGGAATGGGAGAAAGCTGCAAAAAAAAGTGTAAACACGTAAACTGGAAATACTTCAATGTTCATGTAAATTCAAAAAGAAAAAATCCTGAAGATGTTGTCGTAGACCCCCTATTTACCCTTCGTGGACCCCCAAATTATTTTTTCGCGGGCGTAGACCCCTGGGGGTCCCTATAGACCACTTTGGGAATCACTGCTCTATACGTTTTAAACAAATTTTGTTACATAATGCTGTATTTTTTCTTTCTTAAATAAATTACCACAAAAATAAATCTCAGCCAATAATACAGCTGCTTGCATATATGATCCAATATTAAAATACAGAGAATAGAATAATATGAAAGTTGAGATAAAAGCAAAATAAACTTCGTTTTTTTCGGTCAAATTATTGAAAATGGTGTTTTACCAAATTTAATGCAGTCGCATACTATTGAAATTGAGGCACCACAAATCTAATGTTTCCGTGTTATTTAGCAACCAGTATCACAATTAGTCAACAATGTATTATATTCTAATTTTAAACTATGTTTTAGATTGTCTCATTTCAAAACTATTTATCAAAATAACAAATGTACTCGTGTTGTATTAAATGTGTTTTTAAAAAAATAATGAAGTTTTTGCATTGAATTTACCAAATTTGTTAAAAGTCATGTGTTTTACAAGTCCCAATTTCATGTTGGTTATCCTCTTTTTGTATGATATTTGGTTATTTGCACGCTTCTTTAAAAAGTTTATATATATATATATATATATATATATATATATATATATATATATATATGCATATATATTTATTATTTAAAAATCAAATGGCCTTTTATTTCAGCAAAAAATGCTACAGTTGCAATTTGATAAAAATTATCTGTGTCATCACCCATTTTGCGATATTCAATGCTTCACCATATTCTCACTCACTTTGCGTGATTATATTTTTATAGGTCATTATGAACTAGGATTGGCACAATTTACTGTATTTAACATTAAATGAAAAGCAATTGATTTACACAAGAGGACTGTGAATGTATTATCTTTGACTCAAAAGTAATTTTTTCCCCACTTCAGTATTTATCAAAAAGAACACGGAAGAATAACAAATCGAAGTAATACTATTATATGGTTGAATAAATAAACTATTTTCGAGTATATGCATGTTTTGAAGATTTAAGAAGCAGAAGAAATAAGATTATCATCCTTATCCCCACACACACTAATCAGTAAGAATCACGCTTTTATGACTGTATAAAAAGTTTGGGAGGAGGAGGGTTGGAACTCAATAATTAAATCAATCAGGAATTTAAGTATGATGTCCATCATATAGGTAAAAGTGTCTTAAAATTTTAGGGACATTCTTAGAAAAAAATTTTTAGTTTTATAATTAGATACACAATTCTATGGATAAACTCGAATTAAATTATTTAAAATTAGCAAGGATATAAAATTACGGCCAGAAAATCTTGATTCTGATCACTTTTTCTTAAAAAAAATTAAAACATGCTTTGTATACTTAAATTAATATAAATTTAGAAATGTTCTTTTTTTTAGTAATTTGTAAATAATTGGCCGTATGATTTTTAACATAGCAGAGAAATGCACCCCTTTTATTTAAAGTAATTTACTGTAAAGAAACAATTGTGTGAATTTGTAGTTTCTATTGTTGCTAAGGTAAAAAAATATTTCAATAAACCTTTTCATTCATTTTATAGGCATTTAAATAAGGGAATTTATTTTTAATTCGGCGTTTAATAATAGTTATTTTAGAAGAGGAAACCATAAGTAAGTATCCGATGGTTTCTTATGGAACGAGAATTCTTGCATTTTAAATTTGTGAATTTTTAACTTTCTCTTTATAAGAAAACTTATTGCGTGTAAATTAGGCATAGCGTGTAGAGACAGAAAATTGGGGCTTTTCATTCCATTTAATTAAAAACTATAATACAGGCACAGTATATAATTCAACTTTTGTCTTGTTCAAACTCAAATTTCATTAGGTACAAAAAAAATCGCTTCCACAAATATGTATTTATATATGAATAATTACATTTAGCAGTAACATGTAATTGAAATCCACTTTTTCATTATTTTATTTGGCATAAATTTGGTAACAAATTGAATAGAGTTTATACATTATATGTGTAGATATATGATTACACTATGGAAGGATATATACTAATTTCCGTTTGAAAATGAGTTTAATTTATAAGCTGATCTAGCTTGCAAAAGTATGAGAAAAAAATTGTTTCTATTTAATTTTGGAAGTCTGTTTTTTTATTTTTACAGAGGGAGAGTTTGATATAAAGTGATAAAATATTAAGCTTTTAAAAAATTTTCGTTTATATTAAACAAAAATATCAGAGAAACTCGATTCATTGTCAGAATGAAAACCATAGCTTCCGGTCAATCCGTCATTCGACTTGTATCATTATGAATATATATACATATTGAATTGTTATTAGTAAAACAAGTATTTACGATTATGTAACGGTTAAAATGTAATTGGATGACCCACAGAATGAGCGAAACAAATAACCGATTTAATAAAAATCTATCAATGAATATTCAGTGCACAAGCTATCTAAAATTATAAATAAACATTATATTTTGTAGAATGGAAAACTAAATACGAAAAAATAAGCTTTTCAAATCCCTTTAGTAAACGCTTTTTATTCTGTATAAAAAAACTTACCCTTTCGATTTATAGTAATAACATTTGTAAAAGATCCGACTAAATCACTTATTGGTTATATTTAAAATACTTATTTTCGTAACATGTATACAATGTACAATAGAGGATCTGCTTCTTTTTTGAATTTCCGTGCCATGAGTAATCGTATTATCTAAATTAATCCAGTATCGTTTCGTTAAAAACCCGGACTTTTTATTCAAAAAATAATGAAGAAATAAATTATTCAATTTCATTTCAAATAAATTTGTTCGATGTATTTAAACTTGCTATTTCGAAAGATGGTTATATATTTTTTTTATGCTTTCGATAAGAATACAGCTTTCACCGTGTGAACAGGTGTACGTCTAATGCGAAAATGAATGATTGGCATCGTATTCAAAGCAAGCGCCGATATTGGCGAGAAATTTGCTAAGCTCTGTAACCCTGCAGACTGTCATCCCCCTGTTTCCTTCCCCTCTTCTCTTCTAAAAAAGTGCTCTTTATTTAACGACTTCCAAAGAACACTTTTTGAGTTGCAGTTCAGTTCAGTACAGTGATACCACTGTAACAGAAGGCGACTTGGAAGAAATATTTAAGAAAGAAGAAATGTATTTACTGATCGGTGTTGTGTCACTCAAAGCACATAAATTTTCTCCTTTCCTCCTGTAAAGCTACTGTTCGAAAATTGATACGACAATATGACATAAAATTATACTTTTTCAAGCAAAAATAAAAATTAGCCATTAAATTATAATTTTCAAAAACTTATTTAGATTTTGCATACTATTTTACAAGAATTTTCACACACTAATTATTCACTTTATTATAGCTACAATTAGAGATAATCAAGAAAATATAATGCGTAGCAGAAAACATTTAACGAAATCATTTAGAAAAATTTCTTTTTGCTACATTTCCATTCTTAGAATATACATATATATATATATAGGTTGATAGATAGTAGTCCCCCTAGTTTACTCTTAACAGTTGACAAAATGATTATTTGTACACCACTTTTTTCTTCGTTTTTGATGAAATAAATACCCATATTTTAGTTGCGAATTAATCATGCATTTCTTTAATGCGTCTAATTGTTGTATGCAAATTGTTTTTCTTTTTAAGTGTAAAAGTAAATTGTAATCTGGAAAAGCGTGAAAAATCGTTGCAAAAAGAGTATTTGTACAGAATTCTTTTGGTGTAAGTATGGCAAAAGTTTTGATTAAACTTTTTAGATTTAACTTAGTTTTTCATACGTTTTTCTTAGTTTATCAACAATATTTAAATAGTTTCAGATTATATTTAAATGTACAGATATATTCTTGAAAATGGCTCCTAAAACCAAAGAAATTTCTTTAGATATGAGAAAACATATTACACAGCTCCGTAAAGAGGAAAAATCTTTCCGGGAAGTAGGAAAAATTTTAAAACTGTCATTTATAACCGTTGGTTACATCGTAAAAAAGTATTTAGAGACCGGCGTGTTGAAAATAAGCTCAGACGTGGTGGTCCGAGTAAATTGACTTCAAGAGCTAAACGAATGATAGTAAAGTCAGCAACAAATAAACCGATGACATCAGCTCAAAATTTTACCAATAAACTTCTGTTATCATGTAACCTTTCAGTGTCTGCTCAGACAGTCAGAAATGTACTGCACAGCGCTGGTCTGAAAGCCAGAACTCCCAGAGAGAAACCTTATATTAGTGAAGTAAACAGGAAAAGACATCTAGAGTTTGCCATGAAGTACAAAAATAAGCCCATGGATTTTTGGAAAAAGGTTATTTTTTTCTGATGAGAGCAAGTTTGAGATTTTTACACCACCAAGTATTCGAAAAATCTGGAGACAAAATAAAACAGCTCTTGAACCCAAAAATTTACTTCCCACTTTAAAACACGGTGGCGGAAATGTTATGGTGTAGGGATGTGTAACTCATAATGGAGCGGGTAACTTAGCATTTATTGACAATAAAATGAATGCTTTAGCTTATATCGATGTGTTGTGACATAATTCATAATTTATTAGATAGTGCTAAGAAATTGATCATGGAGAACACTTTTATATTCCAACAAGACAATGACCCGAAGCACACCGCTATAGTTACTAAAACCTGGTTGCTTTATCATGCTCCAAGATGACTTGAAACACCCCCACAATCTCCAGATCTTAATCCTATAGAAAATTTATAGATGCATTTGGACACTGAAGTTCGGAAAAAAATGTAACAAGTAAAGAGAACTTAAAAGAAAAACTCCATGAAGTTTGGAACTCCATTGGCACAGAAATTACAAAGAAATTGAGTCAATGCCAAAGCGTCTTGAAGCAGTTATGAAAGCCAATGGACTGTTTACAAAGTATTGAAATTTCATTACATTGTTGCATATGTTTTGTTAATATTTACTAAGCCAGTGTACAAATAATCTTTTTGTATAATGTTTTTTTAAAAAAAAATCACTTATTTGAAATAAATGCTTAATTTATTTTTTATTGTGAAAGAATATTTTTTTTAAAAAACAATTTAAATGTATCTCAATAACTTTTAGTTACATTACTTAATTTATTTTTGAAGAACATACAAAATTTTAAGTGTACGAATAAACATTTTGCCAACTGTATCTTTATATTCACGTGTGTTCTGGCAGGGCCGATCCTACGGTATTGGCCGCCCTCGTAAAAACAACTAATGTGCCGCCCCCCTAGAGAACTTTTGATATTTTGACTAATACTTAACGTTGACGTTTAAAAATCATCTACTTACATAGGAATAAAAAGTAAAACACATTAATAATCAAATAAAGCTTGCAGAACTTCATTTTTTGGCCAGGTAATGAGTTATAATAGCGACAAAATGCTTTAACAAAATAATAAACTAACAAAAATATAACCTTTAAAATAAAAATAAAAAATTTATAATTATAAATGCAAAACAACAGAATTTACTCAAAAAATACAATCTAATAAAAATAAATACTAAGGCACAAATTTCGTGAAACGAAAAGTATATAAATCAGTCATTCTACTAAGACTAAGTAATAAACTATACCGTAAAATCCGGTGTATAACGCGCACTTTTAACTCAAAAAATAAGATTGAAATTTACGGTTGCTCATTATACGCCGGGTATAAAAATGAGAGCTTTAAAAATACAAAAAAGATGAGAGAGCATAGAAAAGCATCAGACTTTTACATATATCGAAATACTGTTTCTGTGAAAGAAATAACATTCCTTATAAACTTAAAGGGTTGTAATTCTGAAAGTATACTATTTTTACTAAAGCTTGGAATAATTTTTGAATAAAGGACTTCAAAACACAAGATCATTGCGCACATGCATTTCAGGTTTCTTCGTAAAAAAGGGTGTTCGTGTTATACGGCGAATATGTGTAGGGGCACACGTTATACGCCAGATTTTACTGTGTAAAGGACAGTTTTTGTAGAGACTTTCTCTCACTAGATGGCTGCACCTCTGCCGTGATCAGAAATCCCAACTATTCAACTTGGGCAGCTCCCATCACTGATTTGGAAACATTTATTCGAAGCCCATATTGCTGGAATCTTTCAAATACCATTTTTAGATGTTCACTGTGTTCCTCTTCTGTAGATGAGGCAACAAGTACATCATCAAGATACGGGAAAACAAAGTCGAGTCCATACAGTACTTCAGTAATGAAACGTTGGAAGGTTGAAGGAGCATTCCTCAGTCCAAAACTCATAGTATTGAACTCGTACAAGCCAAATGGGGTGGTGATGGCAGTTTTTTTTTGTTTTGTCTTCCTCAGCAATAGGTATCTGATAATATGCCTTTACAAGATCTATCTTTGAAAATATTTTTTTATCCTTCAGGATGTAATTAAAGTCCTCAATTTTAGGAATTGGATACCGATCTGGTATTGTCTGTGCGTTGAGTCGCCTGTAATCGCCACATGGTTTTAATGTGCCATCCTTCTTATTAACCAAGTGCAATGGACTTGCCCATTGAGATTTTGAGGGTCTAATAATGTCGTTGTCCAGCATAAACTGGAACTCCTGCTTCGCCAGCTTCAACTTATCAGGGGCCAGTTGTCTTGCCTTCGAATAAGCCGGTTGGCCAGTTGTTAGGATGTGGTGCTTTACTCCATGTTTGACAACTCTGTTAACCAAGTTTGGCTTGGTTAAATCAGGATACGACTTAAGCAGGTTGAAATACTTGGAGGCTCTATTGACCGTGCTGAGATCATTATTTTCTTGGATGGTAGAGCAACTTCTCCTTTAATTGAAAGATTTGTTACTCCATCGATTAATTTCCTGTTGTGCAGATCTATCAGCAACTGGAATTTTCGAAGGAAATCAGCACCTATGATTCCTCGCTTAACTTTGGCAATGATAAACGGCCACTGAAATGGGCGTCTTAGGCCTAGATCCAGCGTGAGAATTTTTAGACCATATGTTGGAATTTCAGTGCCATTAGCAGCATACAGTTTATATTGAGAGGCTTGGCACTCACCTTTCTTTTTTGTCCAAGGGAGGATCGAGACGTCTGCTCCGCTATCCACAAGGAATTGACATCCTATTTCTCTGTCCTTGACAAATAACCGGGAATTGCGGCCTAAAATGTCGGCAGCAGGACTCGCCGCTGCGTCTACTGCTGGGATTTGTTTCCCGGCTCATTGAAACTGCACGGCTGTATACATTTGCCAGGGAGGCACTTCTTCCCGAATCGGAAATGGTAGAAGCAATATCTTCTCTGAGGATTGTAGCGGCGCCTTGATTTGCTGCGACTTCTACTCCTCTGATGGTGATGAGGGCTAGAGCCCTGGACTTTTCGTTGTAGCTTCAAAGAGGCAAGTTGTTCTTCAAGACTTACTAATTTAGACAGGAGTTCATCCACTCGTAAGGAATTTTTCTGAACCACTGCAGCATCAATTGTTCTTGGCGCCATTTCCACGATCTTGTTAGCCAATGCGCTATTTTGTTATTTTCCAGTAAATAAAAATCAGGGTCACCAGTTATTGAATTAGAGTGCTATGAAACAAGCACCTAATAACTGTAAAAAGAAAATAACTTTTCTGTTTTTCTAAAAAAGCAAATTTATTAATAATTTCGGTTAAATCAGTTTTTTGAGATTTCGGATTCAATCGAGACTATGGCCAAATCTGAAAGCCTTTCTTGTGTCATAGTATTTCTCAAGTAATTTTTAATGCTTTTTAATTTAACTGAAACTTCTTTCATCCTAAGCTACAGAAACAGGTTAGGTTAAAAAAATTCTCAATGCTAGAGCGAAATTGGGAAAACAGGGAATAAGATCATTTTTCACTATAATTTCTAATATCTCATTTGGCTGTTTTTTACCAGGAAAAATATCTTTGAATAAAGTTATTTCATTCAAGGGTTATATACCATCTATATCTTATTTTGGAATTTATTTTTTATTTTCTCTTATTGTTCCAACAAAAGGTTTTTTTTCTCTTTTCAAAAATTAATCTGAAAGTGAATGTGTACCAGTTGTCTAGTTAAAGTCACCTTCTTCTCAAATGCTTATGTGTCTATACATATAAGACATGTATTTCTTACTGTGTCTCCCTCTTCTAAATCTAAATCGATTTCAGTGGAGGAATCAAATTTGCTGTTATACTCTTCGTCATTTGATTCTTCCTCATCATAATCACGAACAGAATTTCTTCATCCGAAAATACTGTTGTACTATATCTGTTAAATTACTTAAATATCACATTTCTTCATCATAACTACAATAATACGCCATAGTATAAAAAGGATTTAAAACGTGCTCATGCATTCAGAACTGTAACGGCGATTCACGCGCAAGGTATGACATACTTATCCAAAAATATGTATTTAGAATTCGCCTACAAGCTAAGGCCCCTCAAACATATGACCTTTAAGACACGAGAAACTATCAATTTTCCAAAAAAGGTTTAAAACCGAGAAAGATCTCTGACCTGATGCAATCTATATCGGTATAGTTAAAAATATTTTTAGAAGTATCTCTGCATTAGGGAAAGTCGAGACCATTTCGTTTGCAATGTCAATGATTGCATAAAGCCTCGGGTCTTCCCGGGGGACGATTTCCGATTCCGTGTCATATAATTTATTTCTCTGTAGCAGTGTGGAAGGAATTTCTGTAAATGCTTGAAATTAAAGTTATAAATTTTGGATTAAAAAATAACTAAATTCTTTTTTAATCGAATATAAATTTTCAAACTTTTTAAAGTTTTCTATTTATTATTGCAAACTGTAAATTTTTTCCATGAAATATATATTTAGAAAATTAAAATAATAATCTTCAGCTTTTTAATTTTTTTTTCAAACTCAAAAAATTACATTTAATCTTTTTTCAAATTTTCTGACTAAATTATGAAATTTCTGATTTAATACAAACATATTTTGTTTAATTAATTGTTTGTTTACACATATTTTGTTTAATTAATTGTTTGTTTACACATATTGGTTTCATTTCTAGAACAAAACGTAGCTTGGGGCTTCCAGATTACTTAGTGGCCGCGGTAGCCGAGTGGTATGGGTATCGGACCGTGGCTTTCCTTGTCACGAGTTCGAGCCCAGTACCACTAAAGACCCGCCGTGTAGGTAGCGATGCACGTTAAATTTGTCGAGAGCTGAAACGTCCTCCCGTTAGTGTGGTGTGGTAGTTAGGAGAGGGGGGTGCCAGCTCAGGTGTCGTCCACGTCACTTGACCTTGGTACAAAATTACGTGGTCCGTCGCCTAAAGCCCTCGTGTAGCTAAACAGTGCGACGTTAATAATAAATTAAATCAAATCAAATCCAGATTACTTATTCAAAATTATTAAAATATTTCTACCAAAAGTAAGTTTTCAAAAATTCTAAGGTTTTTAAAAAAAAAAAAAAAACTAGGAACACACACAATCGCAATACTCTAAATTTGTAGTTTCCTTTTAAAGTATCTAAGTAGTTAATAAAAAATTAATATTATTATTATACTTGTTTGTTTGTTTTTTCAAATACCTTAATACTTTGAGACTAAACAGAACAATAAAACATTTCTAGAATAATTTGAAATTTCTAAGATAACTCAAAACTTTTTGACAAAGGCCACAATATCACAAGAGAAATTTAACATTTTTAAACTAAATTTATATCTTAATAGAATTAAAATACTCAAGATTATACAACCTTACTACTTATTGAATAGTTTTTCACATTTCTGCTTTGTTTGAAATCACTTATCTATATATATAAAAAAGTTGTGTTGGTTTGTGTATGCGCGCATAACTCAAAAAGTTCTGCATGGATTAATCTGAAATATTGACACAACGTTGCATTTGTCTCTGGTTAGGATCTTATGTACTTTTTATTTTGAAATTCTCTCTAAATTTTTTTAAAATTTAATTTTTAAGTTATTTTTTGGTGTTATGACGTCATACGACGTCACAATTCGCTCTGAATGCGAAAATTTAAACTTTACGCTTAGATTTTTCGAAATTATTGTATAACTCTTCTATGGTTATGTTTATGCGTTGTCATATTTATCTATTTATTGTCCTTTGATACGTAATTGGGATTATTTTTCTAATAAATCTTTTTTTTAAAAATATTCTTTCAAGAACTCAAATTTTGTTTTGCAGGTTTGGCAACAGTTGGATAGCATTATCGCGGGATGTTTACGACTTTAATTAAATTCTACATCGTGTTTTTTCTGTAATTTTAAGCTAAATTTATTTCTCTTTATTAAGCGAAAATGAAACTAACATAATTGACTTCTGTACGCTACTTATTTTTCTACCAAATAGTTTCCGTCAACCATTTACCTGAAATAAACAGACGTAGCCAAATGCCACGATATAACATACAATGTTTGGAAACAATATTTTGTTCCCACTTGGAGATATTTTAATGTGACGAAATTAATCGACGGAGTTTTTAATAGGAATGTTTTTTTTTTCTTTTTTAGACAACTTTTTAAACTTCATTTGATTCTTTCGTATTATCGCAACTATCGCCAACTTTAATGATAACTCGCAAAGTTGGCCATTCCATTTTCGCAGATGTTGTACGCGCGGAATTGGCAATCGTGCTTCGTTTTATACAATATGGCTAATAGGTTGCGATAATACGTAAGTACCTTTCATTTGATGTTAGTATTGAAATACAAATGTTAAAACTAAGATTTTCTGATTTTGAGTCATCAAAATATTGCACCTTATTTTGTTTTTCATTGCTTTATAAGATTATTACCTTCTTAAACAGATTCCATTAGTAATTTGTTAAAAAAAATACTGGAAGTTATTATGGTTTGTTTTTGTCAGGGACGTAGAGCTACCGCTGTATCAATGATGCAGGAGCCCCAACGAATGTTATTACAATTCCACTTACATGGTGCTCATATCTGAAAAAGGGCCACAAAGGAATTCGGATACAAGGCCCACTCAGAGCTGTTTTGTAATTTCATATGTTTTTCTTTAAACCTTCACTTTTACTGCAGTCAATCGGCTTGAGTACATAAAATTGTATTGCAGAAACTCGAACTTAGGTCATCATGCTGGCCAAGCAAACGCAATGCGAGGGATAAATGCTGATCAAATTAGAGTAAGCATCAGTGAATGAGCAAAGCAGACAGAGGGCTCAAATACATGTTGAGGAAGCAGGTTGTCATAAGATTGTAATTATTTTTCAAATTTTACTTTCGCGTTGATAAAGATAGTCCAGCTCTTTTTATGTCAATTACTGTTCGTATTGTATATCATTTTTCAATTTGTTTTTAAGCACAGAATATTTACTTTGGATAATTTTTATATATAAAATACTAAATTTAATTCTGTACACTATGTATGTGTTTAGCGAGTAGTATACCGATTAAAAAATCTTCCACCTACCGTAAAATCCGGCTTATAACGCGCACTTTGAACACAAAAATAAGATCGAAATTTACAGGTGTGAGTTATACGCTGGGTATAAAAATGAGGGCTTTAAAAATTAAAAATAAATGAGCATAAAAAGTTAAACTTCTAAATATTTCGAAATACTATTTATTTAAAAGACATGACATTCTTATTGAACTTAAAAGGTGGTAGTTCTAAAAGTATACTATTTTTGCAGTTGTTTAGATAAACACCTTGAATAAATCGCTTCTAAACATAACAGCTTTGCATTTGTACATTTCAGGTTTCTTCGTAAAAAAGGGGTGCACATTATATAGCGAATATACCTAAAATTTAAAAATTGCAGTTTGAAAGTTTGGGTGTGCGTTAAATGCCGGACTTTACGGTATTTTATCTTTCTCCAATGAATTTAAATTAAATTAATATATAATTTTTTATGGTACTTATATTTTTTCTTTAGTCGGCCATATACTGCAATATGCATTCAATAAGGGAAGAACATTACACGAAGAGAATAAAAATCTAACCTCGACCAACTAAAAACGAAAGAATAAAAATGCCCGAAGGAAAAGTAATGGAAAAATAGTAAATAAGTAAAAACAAAAAATTGTGTTAATTAAATATGAAAAAATTAATAGATAAATTTTTAAAAAAATCGTGTCTAAAAACACCAAAATCCACACAGTTCCTACAAGGTTGTTATTTTGCAAAGTCTCTACCGTAGCCATCACCGCTTGTCAGAACTAAACATAAATAAATGCTTTCTGGAACTCTCTCCCCGGAGTTATCGATTCGTTTCCAAACAACTGAGCCATCGCTCATTTCTTGAGCAATCGTCTCAGAACGTTTGTATTTTTGTTTGTATTTATTTATTTTTTGCATATCATACGTTACGGTAGATATTTTAAATTAAATGAAGATAAATTCTTTCTGCATTGATTTTCTTTTTGGCTTTTTCATATATTATATTTTTGGTTAGATTTAAAAATATTTAACAGAAGCTGGAGACAGAGTAATATTATTAAGAGGTCTAAGTATTTTAAAGCCTTTTACTCGAATCTAAGCCACCATCGATTCTAAGCCGCACCTCCAATTTTTTACACGTTTTTGAGAAAAAATAATGAAAATTGTGTAAAAGGCTCATTGATATCCTATTCGTAATTTTTTTAAAAAAAATTAGTGAGAAGTAATAAGAAGTTAATAATTTATTTATTTTACCAGTATTAAAATCTTTCAAATACATACATAAACCTATAATTAACTTTCGTTATCATGCTTGGAAAATGATTCGTCACTCACAGTGTCACGGCTGAAATCGAAACTGGTGCCGGCACCGCCAATTTCCCCCACGATGTCGTTTTCCGTGCCACCCAATACATTTGTTATGCAATATTTTTTTTAAGGAATGTTTTATAGAAGATTTCAAAAGAATTATTAAAGACTGTTGAATAGTTATATTCAAAAATTATATAATTTTATTTACGCCATCGACGTATATTTGTTCCTTTCGTGTCAAACTTTCAGTGGCCACTGCTCTGTTTCATTTTTTTTCTGCATATAAAATAGCCTTCCTTTTAATTTTTATACTTGCTCCATAGTAAACTGGTCTTGTTGCTATGACCGATATCTTTGATATTTAGGGGATTAAAATAAAGCGTATACAATAAAATATTTCCCAAATACGAGCAGACAGTGATTTTAGGAAAGATTGAATATTGGAGATAAATTTTGCGGAATGGGATAAGTCGTCGATGCAAGTGATTGGAATGGATATAGCTACATTTTACCTTTTGAAAGAGGTAGAAATTCAATTTTATCCTTCCAACAAATGTTTTGCCTTCGATTCTAAGCTGCACCCGATTTTCAGAAGCAGTAACACTGAAGAGATAGTGCGGATTAGATTCGAGTAAATACGGTATATCTTGTGACGAATCTGTACGGAACCTTTCCACTAATATTCTTAGGCGTCTTTTTGGGGATTATAAATTCGCGTATATTTCCAATCAACTCCAAAAAGTGAACGGGATATGCAAAGTAGATAGGGTATTTAAGTAGAGCGTTGTAAGCTAGCAAGTATGAAGGCTATTGAGCCAGCAGCAGTAGTAGCCTCAAATTTAGAGGATTCCATTGGATTACGTTAGTGAAGCCTTATTGCTGTTATTATACGAAAGAATCTGGAAAGTTGATATACCAGGTGGTAACTATAATTTATTTACGCTTAAAATAAGCGTTAGTTTAATAAAATTAGTTAAAGTTAATGAAAGCTAATAATTCGAGTTACGTGTATTTCTCGGACCTCCTATTTCGGTAGACCTTATTTGATCTTTCGCGTAATTCTTAATTAATTTCATAATTCGTAATTTAATTTAATATTAAAGGTAAATCCCTTTTGTTTGACGTAACATAGAAATATTATATGTTATTAGAGTTTCTGATATTTGAATTGATATAATAAATACAAGTTATTACTATACAAAATGGCTCTTAGTGATTTTTTGCCTCAAATTAATCTTGGTGTCCAGGGTGGAACCCAGGGGGGTTCACACAATCTTTGTGATGATAAAAGCATATTTCATTACTGTTCCTCTGTTATGATGGATTACTATTATTAATTCAATGAGAGATAATAATTAGTATCAGTTTATCATTTTTAAAATTGATTTTCTATTTAATAATATGTTGTTTGCAGTAATTCTTATGCGTCTCTTTTTTTACCTGTCATTTATTTATTTATTTGTTGTTATCATTGTATATTCATATTCGCTTTAAAGAACAATTACTTGTTAAAATTACGAATGTATTACATGCGAAAGTGTCAAAAATATTTCAAAACAAAAATAATTACCTTTCTAATTAACTGCTCAAAAAGGACACAGTTTTTTTTCTTCCAAATTTTGTACACGCGAAATATAATTCAATGAATTTTCTTATGATTTTGGTGATAAATTGAAAAATAATATTTTTTTGACTCAAGAAACTACTATTATTTTTCACTTTTTACTATATTCATACCTTAAATTGTATGAGAACCCCCCTGGGTTCTACCTTGGACACCAAGATTAATTTGAGGCAAAGAATCACTAAGAGCCATTTGTATAATAATAACTTATAATTATTGACTTGATTCCAATATGAGAAACTCTAATAACATATAATATTATTATGTTACGTCAAACAAAAGGGATTTACCTTTAATATTAAATTAAATTACGAAATATGAAATGAATCAATAATTACGCGTAAGATCAATAAGGTTTGCCGAAATAAGAGGTCTGAGAAATACACACAACACGAATTATTAGCTTTCATTAACTTAGACTAATTTTATTAAACTAACGCATACAAATTGGGACCTATGTGCAAACTGTCATTTAATGAAAATTTGCCTCTTTTATGCGAAGAAGCGTCAAAAACAATTCTTAGTTCACTAGAAGACCTATCACGTCGAATTACAGCTCCATGGGGTAAATAAAATTCTGCACCATCAACTACAGTTGTGTTAGGAACACGTTCTACTATGTTTTGTTCTACATAACTATCTACAACATTTTTATACTCAGTCTATAATCATTAATTTAAATAATTTCTAATCTCTAATAATTATTCTCAATTTATGATTTCTATAAAATCTTAGAATGAAAAATCCAGTTTTTTTTGTGAAGAATAAATTTGTTAAATATTTGCAATTTTTCAGAAAGAGTTTTAGTTCCAACCGAGCAGCATAGTTGGTAAAAAAATGGTAGCCCGCTTATCTCTGGTGATGTTGTCTAAGGGCCCCGAGTTCAAATTCCAAACAATATATGAATGCTTTATCATGTAAATATGTACCTCAGTTGTTGTTTGTGGCAAAAATATACTCAACTCTCATAACTTTAATTTGTTAAATAAAATTCTAGCTTACATAAGGAAGGAAAACTATTATGCTATGAATGAATGACTATAACATCATATTTATTAGTTGTAGTGCTTATAGTAAATACATGTTTTTCAGGTGGTGAGTCTATAGTAGTACAAGTGGATGAAAATATGTTTACTCTTGATGATCATCCCCTTGATGTAAGTATCCATACAACATGGCATATAGCAAATAGCACATCATCTTTTTAGTACACAATGAAAAGCCATTATTAAATTTACTTTTTTGGAATATGAAGTAACAAATAACATACACTAGCATTCAATATATAAATATAGATTGCTTATTTTAAATGTACATAATTTGAGTGTAAACATTTTGAGTAGTGCTAGTAATGTATCAAATAAATTGTAAACATTAAATAATACTTTAGCATAAAGCAATATATTTTACAGGAAGTGAAACTGAAATTGTGGTATAAATTTTGATTCTTTGTTGATGTTTTTCTGTTTTAAACTAAGACAGACTTAATCAATATTTGTATTTTGGTTGTAAGAAACTGTAGCAGTGGAGCAAGGTCAAGAAATTCCACAGAAAGCCAGGGAAACTCTATGCTCTACCCCGCTTGCAAAAGCACCTAAAATCAGAAAATCAAAGCGCAAGCCTAATGCTTCTGTTAAAATAGCAGAAGCACTTGCAGAAGCAACCAATGCCAGAAAAGTTGCAATGGAAAGGGATTATGAACAGATTGCACAATTTAGGGAAGAAGAGCATAGAGCTACCATGACCTATAAAAAAAGAACACATTTTAAAGATGAAGGTCTTAAAGGCAAAATTGGAGCATTATGACCTGTTAAACAAAAAATGAAATTAGATTTAGAGAAAGAAAATTGATCTACATCATTTTTCTATCTTTCTTTCTTTCTTTTTTTTTTTTGTAAATAAACCTAATAAATGAACATAAATGCTGTATCTGTAATTTAATTTAATGACTTGGAGATTCTTTGAACAAAGGCTCTCTCTGAAGAGTATGTGTGTATTTATTTTAAAAAATGTTTTCACCAACAAAATTATTTACGAAACATTTCCTCGTAAATACATCAATTGAAAAAATTTGCAACAATTGCATTCCTCTTGGCTATTCCACCATGTTCTTGGCTATGGTTTACCATAGTATCATCTTGCTGCAGTGGAAGGGAATCCTCATCCTCATAATCACCTAAACTGAGAGCAAGGTTGTGTAGCACAGCTGTCGCAACAATAACTGTTTGTGCAGTCTCCAGCGAACATCGGAATGGTGTGTCAATGCAAGAAAATCTTTTTTTCCATACACCATATTGTCTCTCTACGACATTTCTTGCTCGTGCGTGAGCTGCATTATACCTATGAAATGCATATAGATTTACATAAATAACACTTCTTAAAAAACAAGAATTTTGACTCAAGTACCACAAAATAGACATTTCTTTAACAAATAATTTTTTGAATTCTACCACCTTGTGGGACACATAAATGTCATTTTTGGCCCACGGGTGGAGCATTCCCTTTATACATTTTTACTGTGTATTTTATTATATTTTCTATCTTCATATCTGGAGATTGTGAATTATTTTTAAGATTTTAGTTAGATGTATAATCATATTACATACAAAAATGATTTCTCTGACATAAAAATAAGACAAAAAATAACAATAGAGATTTATAAAAAAAACATAAGTACCTCACTTGACCTGCTCCAACTGGATTAAGAAAAGGTGTCATCAGGTAAGATCGCAGAGGATAGCCACTATCTCCTAATAGGTGGTAACTACTCGGTACCTCCGTTTCTACATGTGCCCTGAGGTAAGAGTGGTCAAACACTGTAGAGTCATGTGTACTTCCTGGCCACCGCACAACTGTGTTACGTATGGAAAGGTTGGGATCACTCACAGTTTGCACATTTAATGCAAAAAATCCTTTACGGCACCTAAATGTCTCTGCTAAGCTTCCTCCAGGGTTTAGGATTTTGATTAGCGAGCAATCCAGAGCACCATAAATGCCAGGGAATCCAAATTCTCTGTAGAATTTTTGACTGATCTGAGAAGTAATGCATAAAGATGTGACTAAACTTGATGACACAAACAGTAAGAACTACATACAACTATCTTTCTTGTTATGTAAACATTACAGTATTTCGATGCAATAGGGATAGCCCTTTGTGAAGTGCATCAGTAACTGATGTGATGAGCACGGGAAAACAAACCCAACAGCCATGGTGAATTTTCCAAATCCTGCATGACAATTAATCGGGAACTAATCTAACAGTTTAAATTTATCATAACGACTTCTGATAATTGGTGTAAAAACTATCGGCAAATCTTTTGTGCCATTGTTATTATTAGAATTGAAAATATTTTTATTGCATACTAACATGAAATCGCCATTTATGGTGATAAGTGTGCAAGCCAGCAACGCTCTCCACCCACCAAAGTGCAAGCATTGCTTCTGTCATGCTTTTTTCCCTACTATTAATAATGGAAACAAAATTGAATGATCAAATAGCTCAAAATTTAGAAGCAGGGATTATTTTACTGGTAATTCAGAGTATTTGACTTCAGTTTCATTTTAAAAAAAGCAAGGAATTCATTTTAAAATATAAATATGCTTAAGTTAATACACATTCTTCATAGTTTTCGGGCTGAGGCCCGGTTCGCCCATACAGTAATAAAGCACTGTTAACACGTTACAAAACTGATTACTCTAACGCATAATTTTTCAACGATAATAGCTGGAGCAAGAATATATTTCTGGATTTCTTGTACCTTCTTATGAATGTGACGGGGGAACTCTCATTACATGAATGATTTTCTACTGAGTAATATTCTCTCTGTGCTTATATATTTTATGTAGTTCCATGTGTATGCAACGTAAATTTTTTTTCTACATGCTGTTCAAGTTTTATGAAATTAGGCAAATGACAACAATCAAAAGTTTTGCATATTTATTCTTTTACGAATATGTTGCTATGAATTAATATTTTTTTTTGTTTTTCAAGTGATCCAGATAAAAATATATATATTTATTTACAAAAAAACTTTTGCATTAAATGTACATATAGACATTTTTGTCACGAAACAAATTATACATTCACTGAACATTCATAAAACTCACCTGCATTCTCTCATCTTCAGCTTTTGGCAAATAGATATATTGCGGCCGTAGTTCTGCAAGAGCCCTTGCAGCATCGGTAATCGCTCTGCTCGTGGATGGCTGACTTATGCTGTCTAAGTCACCCGCATTAATTTGACGATTACCGAACGCAAAAAAAAACCGATCAGCCGCCAGAACTTTCTCAGCTGCAGTCAAAGCATAATTTTGGCCAGTCGCAGAATCTAACTTCGTACGCAGTAATTTTACAAACGTCTCGATGGTGCCTTTATAAAATCTGTATCTACGACGGAAATCATCTTCATCCAGTTCATCTAAATCGTGTGTTGTTCCGATGTTCAGGAATGAAAACTGACCTTCTTTCAATACTTTCCAAAGTTTCTAAATCCTCAAGCAGAAAAAAATCGAAGTGGTCGTCCATCTTTGTTTACAAACAGTTTCGCGAGATCGAAATCCGTGAGTTACCCTCCGAAATCGGCGGGTAGAATCCGCGGGTTACCTTTGGATGAATAATCCGTGGATTTGGCGCGATCCGCAGTTGAGAATAACGATGTTTCGCCAATCTGCGAGTTACCTCCGGTTCGGGGATAACTCGAGGATAACCCGTGATTGAGAATACGACCGTTACTGATGAATGGAAGGATTGGGCTTTCTCCCGACTCTGAATTTCTTCACCTAAAAACTCAAGAAGAGCTTTTAAATCCCAATTATCACTTTTATTCTTTCTGCTGAATTCTAAAGTTAAATTAGAGGATGTAGGAGTGGAAGGATCCATTAACACCTGCTACAGGGGATGGTTAGTTCTCCCCCTTGGAATGTGGAATGTGAAGATTCACCATGTGGTCAAAAGACGCAGCTGGACAGGGGACGGAAATTCTTTTTCCCCTTTGCGGGATTAGAAAGGAATTCATTCTGTCTTTGGGTACGAAGGAGGGAAGTCATGTCCGAGTGTTGCTAATTGTGTACTGAGTGATTTTCTTTAAATGTTTTTCCTTTAAAATAAACTTTAATATTTAAAATTTAGACCTCATGGTTTTAATTTGTTTCCGTGCCCATTGATTAGAATCAAACTTTAGTGGTGCAGCCGGTAGGGTGCCAAATTTTAGTGAGGGTAATACTTTCAATAATATCGGGGTCAAAAGATTACCATACGATTCCGAATTTATGCCTAAACTTTCTAAATTTCTTATTTCCGTTTCGGCCCGATCGTATAACTTTCTTAAACTATTCGTGTCACTCGTATTTTTTATGGAAGTTATGTTGAGAAGAGATCCTAAATGCGCGTTAATGAGTAAATTCTTTTGTCCGAAGTGGGTCTTTAATAGTTATAAAGCAGCGTCGTAATTACTTTCCGATAACGGTCCATGGCACACCTCCTACCAAACTTCTGAGGTAAATTAGTTTCTCAATTTTAGATAACCCATTGTTTTTATCTATTGTTTTCTCAAACTGACTGAGAAATTCTAACTAATTTTTGTGATCACCATAAAATTTATTCACAGTAAGTTTTGGCAATTTGATCGAAGATCTAGGCTCAGGAGTTAAAGTATTTATTGTAGAACTAGGTAGATTAGTGGTGTTAACAATAGTTGGTGGTACAATCGGTGGAGTTAGGCTAGCTATTTTTTTGTGAAATTTTGCTTATATGGAACTTAAATTCTCCATAAATGACTCACACTGTTCTACTTCTTTTTCTATGTCTTTTACATCTATGACACTAAGAAGTTCATTGTCAGCGATTTTTAGAGACAATCGATTTTCTCAATTAACTGGTTGGACACTATTTCTAACGAATGGATATTAGTTTCGTTAACTAAAATAGTATTTAAATTGTTCACAAACTTAGTTGTGCTAGACTTCAGCGCTTTACGTTTGTTTTTTATTTTATCAGCATCCATCTTAACTAACAATAGAATCGGAAATAAATAACTCATCCAACTTCCTATAGTGTTGAGTATCCAGTTTTATGATGCACTACCACTAAAATATCCGATGGAATGACTTATCGAACGTTGTTGATGACTATAGTCCACGATGAAACGATATTAAACGACTAAACAAAGACTATCTGTGATGGTGGAACTAACTGCGCAGTTAGCAATGGCGACGAGGGGCAGTACCGTTCCCGGCCGATGCACCATGAAGAAAAAAACCCTAGCAACAAGCTAATTAACTATATCTAAAGGTTCAAAGAACGGACACTGCTGCTAATTGAATCACTACGCAGTTAAGTTTAAAAATATTTAATAAATATAAATCAATAAGGTGGCCGATTAATCAACCCGATACGAATTGCATGTTGTTAGCACAAGGAAAAACAAAGAAGTGTGTCGGCTTTAATAATTAAAAATGATTTCGTCATGATGGAGAGCAGCTCCCTCTTGCGTTCAGGCAAGGTTACATATGTTGAGACATTTTCTACAGAGGAATAACATTTTGTTGATAGAGTATATAAGTTATCATTAAAATTATACTTATTTTTCTAATATTAGGTGAGGAAGTTGGATGTTCCATGAATGAAACATTGATGTGTAAATGTACCGTTTTTGAAGAAGATATATATATATATATATATATATATATATGTGTGTGTGTGTGTGTAATGTAGTCATATCTGGTTTATTGAAGACATCTTCAGAATAAATTTTCCTCTTTTATTATGAAGCCCACATCACACACACAGCAGATTAAAACACAATTGAGATACATTTTCACATCTATTTGTTAGAAACACGTAAGCAGACACGTATAACAGAAGTGACATCTTGACGGACACAACACAAAGACACAGAGTTGAAGTTATTTGCACTTTTACATGATGAAGGCAAGCAGGCAAAGAGCGCGATTACACCAGGTTTTTGCTTTTATATCAACAATGGTTATTACGTAATAATAGTTCTGATTGGCTAGAATTGGTGGGACAGGGATTTCGGACTAGCCGATTACGATTAAGATTACAATGTTAATTTTAAACCAAAGAGTTAAAGTTATTTTAAATATTAGTACAAAAGTTCATAAAAAAGGATACTAGAGGGAATTATTACACACACACACACACACACACACACACACACACACGCACACACACACACACACACACACACATATATATATATATATATATATATATATCTTTTCTTTCAATAAGTAATAAGACTAATTTTACTGCCGTGAAACCACTCATCGGAATGTGTTAATTTCTGTAGCATAAAAAAATTTGTTGTCTGTATTAACAAAAGCTACCGATAGATGGCGTGTACAGACTCATATTCTTGAGTATCACGTTCTCGAACTGAAGCGTGTTTGCGGGCGCCTACGAATTAGCGGCCAATTGTCGAAATGGAAGCAAAAAATCTGCAGAAATCAGCATCGGAGACCTTTGATTTGATACTATATGATTAAAGACGGCAACAATATCTTAAAACGCTTCATCACAGCAGACAAAGCTTGGTTGTATCACTGATCCAACCATAAAACAACAAAGCAGTGAACGGAAACATCCATCTTCACCAACTCCCAAAAAAGCCAAAAACTTTGAAATTGGCTTATAAAGTTATGATGATATATATATTTTTTGATTATGAAGGAATTGTATAACAACTTGCGGTCGAACCCGGTACTACCGTAAACGGCTCGTACTGCGCGAATGTCCTGCGAACAATGATACAGCACGTTAAAAAGAAACGTCCATTGCTCCGAAATGGTTTCCTATTGCACATGAAAATGCCTGACCACATATTGCGCGTTGCATACTGGATGTTTCGCAGCAAAACAACGTAGAGATTTTACCACACCCTTCATACAGTCCTGATAAAACTCCATGCTATTTCTGGCTGTTTACTGAACTTAAGAAAGTATTACGAGGCAAACGTTTTGCAAGCAACAAAACATGTGTAAAGGCTGCGGAAGCGATTCTGATGAAGCTCTCACAAAATGAACCTTTACATGTTTTTAAGAAGTGGTCAGAACGACAGGATACATGCATTACGTGCCGCAGAAGTTATTTTGAAAAAGACCGTGTAAATGATGACGAATAAAGCTAGTCTTTTTTTATTTATAATTTTAGTCTAATTACTTATTGAACAGCTCTCGTATAAGCACACACAAGCAGTGACGCACACAAGGGAGGAGTCCTAGGGGTCCGGACCCCCACCCCCAAAGCCATTGATTTTTTTCCGATTGATTATAATTCTAAGTATATAGTACGTAAAATTTAATTAAATATATGCTATTAATGGTTGGTTTTATTAATTAATGCTAATTATTTACTCAATAATTAGTTTTTTTGCTGTTTTTCGTTCCCAAAATTCGACAAAATCAAAAGGAGCATGATACAAGAATGGTGGACTTTCGACCCCGGATTCCCCCCTCCCCCTCCTTGAAAAATTCCTGTGTGTGCTATTGCACTCAAGGTATGACAAATTCCCGAACTCAGCATTCACTCTTCATTAGGCTTGGTGTGAAGGAGTGGAAATAGAATATATTTTACCTTGATCTCCCCGGTGCTGGTGGCACGTTATTCCATCCCTCTATCTAGTTCAGTTTGTTTTTAAGAGTTCCAAAAGAAATAGGGAAATAACACGTGCCTCTTAAAAGGGAAAGCCAGTTTTTTTTCGGAATCGGTCCTGTTCTGGGGTAACTTCTATGTGAGAAACGGGTGTAACTGTTCACACATTAGTGATGCAAGGAGTGTACTATCACGAGGTTGGTTAAATATAGATCCAGAACATATATTTTTTTATTTTACTCTTTTATTAGTATTCTATTTGGCGTTGTTTCTCATTTTTTTATTATATAGATTTTAACTTAAAATTCGGCATACTTGAAGGCAATCTAGATAATTCTAAAGGGATTAGTATTGGAGATTTAGAATCAGATACAAAATTTCAGAAGACTAATAAAGAAAAATGTCTAAAAAAAGTTTATCATTATAATGAAAATTGCCAATGGAAATTAGGCTTTACACGGACTGGTGGTTAAGAATATATATATTTTTTCACGGGATCTGATTTGTGCTAAAAAACTTCCGAATTTTAGCAGTTTCCTTTAGATACAACATACTTGGATTTAAAAGAAAATTCAAACTATGGAAAGAGAATACTTAAAAATGGAATGATATTATGGAGATACTAAAAAGTGAAGAAAATAATTACTTCAATATTTTGAGTTTTATAGCATCCAACTTAGAGTAGCTGTCAAAGAAAATTTATAATTATTTCCCATGTCTTCCAACATAACTTTAGGAATGATTAAGGAATCGCTCTTCCACTCATTCTCTGAACCCAATTTCAAAAAAAAAACTGAGTGTCTTACAATCGGATTGTTCATTCAGTGGTGTACACAAGGAGGGGATTTGGGGGTTCAAACACCTCGCATTGACTAGCAGATTTTTACTTTTTAACATAAAGATTGCGTCTTGGTGCTTTCGTTTCCTCTGAGGAAATTAGTCTGGATTCCTTAAAAATGAGGTCTAATGACATGGTTTGGACGAATTCTAGAATTGCATTGAAAGTGAGAATCCAACTGGGCATAGGAAAGTAATTAATATACATACAGTAGTTTTCCACATCGTACATTTGTGAACAAGCCTTTATTTGTTTAACATGTACTATACAAGAAATACATCAAATTATCTTCTTTCTGTGGACGATAAAATCTGTGTATGTATGTAGACTCCATAAGCAACATTTACATAAACAAAGGCCTAGATTTTAAATTAATATTTATTACAAATTGTTTTACTAAATTTTATCTGTTTTACTACCAATTGTTTATCTTTACCTAATTACGTACACTTTCATATCAATTGAAGGAAACCGCATTATTTTGCTTCGGAAAAAACAGCTAAAATGATAGTAATGTTTTGTTTCCAACAATAATAATTAATAAAAATGTTTTGAAAATATCGATACCTGGACACGGGGGTTTCCTCTAGAACTTTAATCTGGTCAAAAGAGTTCAACATCAGGGGAAAGTTTAGAAAAAATTACTTCATAGCAGTTTTTCTGAAACTTATACCCCATGTGGATGCCTTTTATACCTAAGACTTGGTCATGAAAGACTTGGTCATGAACCGTCAAATGAAATATCTTTATTTTAACGCAAAATCGATAAATTAAAACTTTAACTTTGATTTCCCGAGAGGTAAATTTTGAAAGAAAAATAAAAAATATATAAAATAGTGTGACGTCTGAACTGTAGTATGTATTCACACACACAAATTATAACTTAAACAACAGAATATAGGATAATACTGTTTTTGTAGGATAATATATACTAATTCGTACAGTACAAAGGATGATACTGTTCTTGTTCAAAACTAAGAAAAAATAGTTACATTTACTTCATATACACTCTGTCGCAAAAAAATATATGCACCCAGAAGAAATCAAGCTACAATCACGAAACTCGGCAAGAATGTAGTCTGGTAAGAGATATGCAAATGATTAAAATTTCGAAGCCAATGAGACAAGTCTAAGTGTGCTATGCGCATATTAGTTGCGCAACTGGGAGAGTTTAAAAGCATGAGTACGAGCGCCGTACGGCTATCCAAACGAATCTGATGACTTTGATAGACGATATTGAGACTTAGGATGCCTCTAAGACGTAACCGGCGGCAGTACGAGCAGCTGACGGACTTTGATAGGGGCCGTATAATAGGCCTCAGAGAAGCAGGTTGGTCGAATAGACGTATCGGCCGCCACCTCGGTCGGAGCGATATGGTAGTTGCTCGGTGTTGGCAACAGTGGATCACAGAAGGTAGAGTGTACCGTCGCGGAGGGTCAGGACGTCCCAGGAACACAAATGATCGCGAGGATCGTGCAATCAGAAGAGTGGCCACTTCGGCACCAACAACGTCGCTAGCATCGATTCAACGCCACTTACCTCCTTCCAGACATCCAGTGCCATCAAGAGAAACTATAAGGAGACGACTGACCGAAGTTGGCTTGAGGAGCCGACGTCCGCTAAGACGCTACCACTGACCCCACATCATAGGCAGTGTCGACTGGATTTTTGCCGACCTCGGGCAACTTGGAGTGTGACAGACTGGAGACGTGTCATCTTCAGTGATGAATCCCGATTCAGTCTCAGTGCTGATGACCACCGCACACGTGTCTGGAGGCGCACCGGCCAGCGGTCCGATCCGGCATTTATTGTCGAGCGGCATACAGCAATTTCACAAGGTGTGACAGTGTGGGGAGCAATTTCTGGGGACACACGATCATCTTTAGTGGTCCTTCAAGGCACTTTGACAGCTCGCAGATACGTGGACGATATTTTAACGCCGATTGTGCTACCCATGCTATCAAGTCGCCCAGGTGCCATTTATCAACAGGATAATGCTCGTCCACATACTGCGCGACTCTCCCAACAATGTCTTCAAGGATATGACGTCCTACCATGGCCTGCCAGGTCACCAGATCTTTCGCCAATAGAGCATGTCTGGACGCGCTGGGAAGGCAACTGCAGCCGTCCCGAGATACAGGAGAATTAACTGCGCAGATGCAAAGACTATGGCAGGATCTTCCACAGGGGGTCATAAGTGATCTAATTGAATCGATGCCACGCCGAATTTCGGCTTGTATAGCTGCCAGAGGTGGCTTTACTACTTACTGATTTTTAACCTTTTGCAAGCTGTAACCGCTTAATAAAATGATATTTTGTTCTGAATTTTTAATCATTTGTTTATTTTCATATACACTACATGCATACCAAATTTCGTGAATGTAGCTCAATTTCTTCTGGGTGCATATATTTTTTTGCGACAGAGTGTATATTGGGATCCTACTCAAAACAAAGCTACTGCTCAAACTCCTTTATGCTACAATATTTGAGATAAAATATTGCATGCAGCCAGAGATGTCGTTTCAGTTTAAGCTTGCAGAAGAGATCGATGCTACGATTTCCACTGTTCACTTGTCGTCACTTGTACTTTCTGTGCCTACCTAAGGAAATGGAGTTTGTAGTTTAAAGTTTTTACTCTAAATTTTTTTAACGCTTAAAAATTATTACTAATTTTTTTCACTGCTATAATAATAAAAAGGGGTTAACAATTTTTAATTTACATTAAACGTTTTGCAGCCCCCCTAAAGATGTACCCCCAAATTGATGCTAATTTTTCACGTTCACCTAAGTAGTCACAAAGGCCCCAAGCTCTGTAGGAAACACTTTGCAAACCTACGCTTTAGAGTAATTAATTAACGACATTAAAAGTGAGATAGTCCTATATTTAAATTAATTCTGGATTGTATTACTCGGAATTTTTATCTCTCTCTTTATCTATACATGCAAACAGACACATGTATATCTTGAAGCCAGAGTAATTATCCCAGCATCTAGGGGCGTAACAACGCGTCGAACTATTGAAGTTGTGTTTGATTACAGATTACTGAGGATAATGAAAATGCATCTGCCCGGTATACAGAACACACTATTAGGTATATCATTTTTTTAACTTTAAAATTTAGATTCCATAAAAAGAATTTCTTGTAATTCCAGTCAGTCAATTACATCTAAGAAGGTTATATGGATTTCTTGTAATATTGTGATAGAAAAAAAGAAAGGAAAAAAGTATGCAGCAAATAATTTTCATAATGTTTCTCTAAATCGGTGATGCAAGGTGGGAGGGGATACTGAAAGAGTAAAATGCTGACACATATTACTCGAAAACAAAATATGTTGCTTTTAGTTCAAAAACAAATGACCAATTTCTTTACTATGAATTAAATAATGAAAAGGTGTTGTTGTTTTGTACACTCATGGACAAAAATATTACCCCACCAAGAAGGAGTCGACAATATTAAACGAAATTTTACATACGTAATGACTACTGTGATATAAGTAAATGATTAGAAAATAAAAAAAAGGATCGTTCATATTTCAGAAAAAAAGACAAAAGAACGGAGGATTTAATACCCTGTTGAACCCCTTATAGCGTGAATGCATGGTGCGATACGATCGGGCATTGAGGCATACAAGTTCTGTATGATGTCTTGAGACTTTTCGTTCCATATTTTCTGTGACCCTGCCTTTACTTCGTTCCGTTTAGTAGAATGCTCAATTTGCCGTCCCAAATGATCCCAGATATACTCGATTGTAGACAAATCTGGAAATCAGGCAGGCAAAGGAAGGGTAAAAACAGTGCGTAGAGAGTATTATGATACCCTTGCCGTGTGAGGACGAGCAATGTCTTGTTGAAAAATGGCTCCGGAGATCTGTTGCATGAGTGGCAACACATGTGGTTCCAGGATGTCATGGACATACCGCTGACCTCTCATGGTGTCACAGATCAATACTAGAGATAACTGTGTGTTATAGGCAATGACACCCCATACCATCACACCAGCTGTGGGAGCGGTGTGTCGCTGTCAAGCAAAGGCAGGATTGAAGCGTTCACCACGGGGTCTCCACACACGAACACGATTGCCATCACTGGTGAGATTGAATCTGGAATCGTCGATGAAGACAACCTGGATCAACTCCACTTCAAGCCAGTTTCCTCGTGAACGGCACTACTCCAAACGGAGGCGTCGATGGGTGGGCGTCAAGGGAATTACATGTAATGGGCGACACGATCCCAAATGTCTTTCAGCGAGACTCCTTTGTATGATTCGAGGAGACACATGGGTCCCTAGAGAAGTTGCTTGCTACCTGTGCCTGAATAGCGGCCGATGAAGCAGTTGGCTGTACGCCTGCATTCCTTACGATGTGGCGGTCTTCTCGACGACTGGTCTGTCGAAGGCGTCTTCCGCCTGGTCTTCGTGTAAATGACATCTCTCGTATCCACCAGTCCCAACACCTCCTCACAACACAATCAGAGCTGCCCAATTGACGAGCAACTCGCCTTGACCACCCAGCTACTCATGTCGCTGATTCTCTCCTCTCAACCTGAGACAGCTACTCATATTGTCATTAGAAAAGGCGTAATTACATGTCTACCTCAGCTCCTTCTTTGTAAACGATTCGGCACACTCGAACAAGCTTTGGTTACCTGTTTTATACTCCACAGAGAACGACGTTAAATGCCCTCTACCGGCTGTACGTAATGCGCAATTACGCTGCATTTCTAATTATTTACGTATCTCCCCGACATGTACCTTCATGCCAAGTTTCGTTACGTCCCCGCAGTTATTCTCGACGACTGGTCTGTCGAAGGCGTCTTCAGCCTGGTCTTCGTGTAAATGACATCTCTCGTATCCACCGGTCCCAACACCTCCTCACAACACAATCAGAGCTGCCCAATTGACGAGCAACTCGCCTAGCTGACCACCCAGCTACCATCATGCCGCTGATTCTCTCCTCTCAACCTGAGACAGCTACTCATATTGTCAGTAGAAAAGGCGTAATTACATGTCTACCTCAGCTCCTTCTTTGTAAACGATTCGGCACACTCGAACAAGCTTTGGTTACCTGTTTTATACTCCACAGAGAACGACGTTAAACGCCCTCTACCGGCTGTACGTAATGCGCAATTACGCTGCATTTCTAATTATTTACGTATCTCCCCGACATGTACCTTCATGCCAAGTTTCGTTACGTCCCCGCAGTTATTCTCGACGACTGGTCTGTCGAAGGCGTCTTCAGCCTAGTCTTCGTGTAAATGACATCTCTCGTATCCACCGGTCCCAACACCTCCTCACAACACAATCAGAGCTGCCAAATTGACGAGCAACTCGCCTAGCTGACCACCCAGCTACCATCATGCCGCTGATTCTCTCCTCTCAACCTGAGACAGCTACTCATATTGTCATTAGAAAAGGCGTAATTACATGTCTACCTCAGCTCCTTCTTTGTAAACGATTCGGCACACTCGAACAAGCTTTGGTTACCTGTTTTATACTCCACAGAGAACGACGTTAAACGCCCTCTACCGGCTGTACGTAATGCGCAATTACGCTGCATTTCTAATTATTTACATATCTCCCCGACATGTACCTTCATGCCAAGTTTCGTTACGTCCCCGCAGTTATTCTTAGTGCGCTAATTTTTTTGACCATGAGTGTATAAAAAAGAATGAAAAATGGTATAAATGTATTGTATGTTAAATGGTTATAAAATGATACTATTGTATTGTACATTGATTGATTAAAATGATATTATTCACGCTGTATTATTGTCTACAAAAAATTTATATTAATCTTAATATAGCAGATAATTGTTTGGGAAGTCGTGTTCTTTTAATGAATTGAAATCCAAAAAACAGCATTCAAATAATTGCGTTTGTGTTAAAATGACACAAAATCTTATTTGTTCTAATGAGATAAACTCATTATAAAAGAAATTGTTGTACAATTAATAATATAAATAACAAGAAAATCAATAACGCTGTATCTGTATTCCTTAATAAAAGATATATATGCGATCAAAGAACAGTAAATATGCTTTAATGTGTTTGTTTTTCTTTTGTCATTTTATAATGTTTATAGGTAATATAAAAAATATACACACATATTAACCTTTTCAAAAATTGAATCTATCTAATTTCGAAGAAATACTACTTTGTATGTATAGTGTATTGTACAGTATTTTTAGTGTCAACATTTTAAAAATTTAATACCAATTATAATTTTAAATATTTGCCGCATTCCTTCTGATGAATAGAACTAATAATCTCTTAGAAATTCATGTAAGTATTTGATTCGGAAAAAAATTACTCAAAAAACTCAGATAATTACTTTGTAATAATTAAAGAGGTAGACCACACATTGTTAATATAATACATTACACTATAGAAAAGGCCACTAACATGAAACAAATAAGGCAGACAACTTCTGAAACGCACAATTTTGACTTATCTAATACACCTACATTTTTCGTGCCGTTTTGAAATAGTACGGCTATAAAAGAACTATCTTTTTTGTTGTTCTTTTTGTGAAATCACTTCTACAACGGTATCTTGGGACATCACATTTAGTTATATACATACGAAAATATTGATCGCGGATACTGCACACAGCAAGTCTGATCCAAAAGCACACAGCGAACGGTCAGCTCGTCAACCTCGTAGAAGGAATGCGCGGGAGTGAAGGCGGGAAAAAGAGCGCGTGGGCGGATCACTCAGTTATCCTTCCGCCAGAAAAAAATAGTTCACTCGCCTCACCCTAACATACCCCTCCTGCGAGTGATACATTTTTTCAAACAATACAAACATTATAGACATATACACAATACACATAAAATGTAACAATAAACACAGTGACATAAAATCAAGAGAGTAATGCAATTTTTGCATTGAATATTCCAACTTTTCTACATTCATGGCTTTCGTAAGGAAATCTGCAATTAAAAATTCTGTTTGGACATATTCTAATTTAATTACAGTATCTTCAATTAAACCCTTTATAAAATGAAAACGTAAGTTCATATGCCTTGATTTATTTGAAAAACGGGTACCCTTAATCCACTGAATTGCTGCTTGGCTATCTGAATTTAAAGTTACAGCATTATTTATAAATTGTTAACATTTTAATTCAGTTAACAAATTTACAGTCAAATTATATCTTTACAAATTTCAGAAATAGAAAATAACTCTGCTTCACATGTTGATAAACTAACACTCTTTTGTTTACGACATTTCCATAAAATTAATGAATTACCTAGTAAAACTACACCTCCAGAAAATGATTTTCCATTTTCTGCATTTCCCCAACTAGCATCTGAACTAGCATTTAAAATACCAAATTCATTTTCATAAAACAATTTTTTATCTTTTGAGCCCATCAAATATCTTAACACTCGTTTAGCCAAATTGTAATGTCTCTTCTCTGGATTATGATTAAATTGGGATAAATAAGACATTACAAAAGAAATATCAGGTCGAGTTCTATTAGCTAAATATAGAAGTTCACCAATTAATTCCTGATACATAGTAATATCAATAAATTCATTTGTAGAGGGAAAAATTTTGTCTTCCCCCTTCACAATTGGAGTTTTCACACTTTTACAGTTTTCTAAATTATGTTTGACTAATAATGAATTAATGTAGTCACACTGGGATAAATAAATACCATTTTCACATTTTTCAATTTCCATGCCTAAAAACTTATTAGTTTTGTTTTCAACCACTTCAAATACATTTTTAATCTTACTAACAATATCTTCATACATTTTATCATTGTTACAAAAAATTGCTAAATCATCTACATACATACATAATATAAGAACACTTTGATTAACAGATTTAATAAAAACACAATTATCAGAAGCTAATTGTTTTAAACCAAAATTTTCTAATTCACCCTTTATTTTCATATACCAGTTTCTACCAGACTGTGGCAAACCATAAATACTCTTTTTTTTAATTTACAAACATTATCACCTCACTAATTAATTTTTCATAACCAGGAGGGGGTAACACCTACACCGTCTCCTCTAAATCGCCATATAAGTATGCAGTTTTTTACATCAAAGAAATTAACATTTAACTTTTAATTTAGCTGCAAGTGCAATTAACAATCGAAAAGATTCAATATTTACAACTGGTGAATACGACTCTGAATAATCTATGTTTTTAATTTGATTAAAACCAGCTGCTACAAGCCTTGCTTTGTATTTTATATTTTCCCAGCATCATCTTCTTTTAAGCTATATACCCATTTAGTTTTTATTAATTTTGATTTCACAGGTTTTTGTACAATTTCCCAAACTTTATGTTTATCTAACGAATCTAATTCATTCTCCATTGCTAATTTCCAATTTTTCCAATTAGCACTATTTTCTGCCTCAAAATAAGAGTTTGGTACATTATTCACCAAATGGACAGACATCAGCTTAGATTTTAGTCTTTCCAATCTTCTAACAGGGATTTGATTTTGCACATCATTCAATTCAAGTACCGGAATTTGATTCTGTCTGTCCGAGGTGATGACGTGGTCTGAAGGGGAATTGAGTTATCATTCTCAATTGCTCCAGGTCCATTATTTATATCAAAATTATACAACACTCCATTCTCTGTATTTTGATTAATTTCGTTTCTTTCGGGAGAGACTTCAAAAAAGAGTCAATATCCCATGTTTCATTTTCTATCTCACCTAAATAATTACTACCTTTTAAATATTCATTAAATTTAACTGATCTCTCCTCAATTACTTTTTGATTTTTAATATCATAAATTCGATATCCCCTCCTTTCTCTAGCATATCCTAGCATAATTCCACGTCTTCCTGGAATTTCAAATTTATTTCTCAATACTTTCGGAACGTGAAAATAGGCCACACAGCCAAATTTTTTCAGATAATTTAATTTTGGTTTATTACCTGTCCAAATTTCTAATGGGATTTTTTCTTTCCCTTTTCGTGGTGTAACATTAGATACTTGAGTACTACAATTAATAGCTTCAGCCCAAAATTTTAAAGGAAGTTTACTTTCATATAATAAAGATCTAGCTCTTTCTAGAAGAACACGGTTGGCTCTTTCTGCCTTGCCATTTGATTCACTATTGTATGGAATAGTTTTTCATGAAATATTCCTGAATTAGCCAGGTAAGTATCTAGTTGTTCATTTACAAATTCTAACCCATTATCAGTTCTTATCTTTTTAATCCTTTTATCAGTTAAATTTTCATATTTGGCTTTTAAATTGAGAAAATATATCAAACACTTCATATTTATTTTTTAAGAAATAAGTAAAGTACATGCCAGAAAAATCATCTACAATTACCATAAAATATTTTTGCACCACCATGCGATTCGATATTAATTGGACCACACAGGTCGGCATGGAGCAACTCAAGAATTTGTGAGCTTTGATATATATCAATACTATGATGAGTTTTTCTGGTTACCTTACTTATATCACAAGTTTCACATGTGAAATTATTTACATTATCAATATCAATATAATCTTTCATTTTAAGCATATATTTACAATTTAAATGACATAACCTGTTATGCCAAATTTCATAATTATTAGTAGATTGGTCAGAAATAAAACATTCAGAATTATACATAGGTTCTAATTTAATTTCTAATCTACCATTATTTTTAAATGCTTTAGTTATTAACTTATCATTTTTATCATATATCAATACACAATTATTTCCTGATTTAATCTTACAACCTTTATCCATTAAACATGTTACAGACAGTAAATTACATCTTAATTGAGGAACATAACTGACATCAGTAATTGTTAGATTAATAGAATTACAATGTTTTGTACTCACAGTTTTAGCTGAAACGTTTCCAGTTCCTTGGCTCATCATTTTAGAATTTTTATCGGCTAAGTAAATGTCCATCACTTCTGGACTAATATTTTTGAACCACACAGGTTCTTTAGCCATATGACAGGATGCATCACTATCCAGAATCCAGATATTGTCACAAGGTTTTTCTTCTCGATGGGAAGCTGTAAATACGTGTCTATTTCTAGACGAATTGTTTCTTTGGCTTGTACTTGGAGAGCTCTTGTTTCTATAATAACAGTCCTTAGCTAGATGATTTGATTTTCTGCAAATATAACACAGTCTCGTTTGCTTTTCATTTTTTTCTCTTACAATAAAATGCTTCATTAATTCCATCCATGCGAGTTTTAATTGGCAAGTTTAAAGTTGCTTCTTCTTCCCTTAAAATTTGTAATATTTCGTCCATGCTTTTTCCTCTTTGCGTTTTCAGAATATCCCGCACTTTGGAGAATTTTCCATTTAATCCTCTAACGGTATGGTAGACCAATTCCCTCGGCGACACGCCCAGTCCAAGGGAGTGACACTTAGTCGAAATCCCCCGCGCTCTTGCAATATAATCTGCTACAGTTTCGCCATTTTTCATTCGGATGTTCTTGAGTTCATTGCCCGCGTCAATTTTTTCGGTCTTCACCTTCGCCCATGTAAGTCGCTCTAATTTTATCCCACAGCACTTTCGCGTTGTCTTCCGCCGCGAACTGTAAGGCTTGCTCATCTGCGAGCGATAACTTAATGTATGCTATTGCATCTGAGTTTTTCGTAATCCAGTCCATTTCATCTTTACGGGTAAGGTCTTCAGGTTTCTCCTCCAAGATTAGAGGGACTAATCTTTTTAAGCTAAGGGCAGCTTTCATCTTAAGCTCCCAAATAAAATAGTTCGTTCCGTTTAAATCGGGAATAGTTATCTTATCCATTGTAGGTAGAAAGGTTTAAACGTTCACAAAGTCAACTAACTCGTCACACAGATTAACCACGCTCTGCTACCACTTGTTGTTCTTTTTGTGAAATCACTTCTACAACGGTATCTTGGGACATCACATTTATTTATATACATACGAAAATATTGATCGCGGATACTGCACACAGCAAGTCTGATCCAAAAGCACACAGCGAACGGTCAGCTCGTCAACCTCGTAGAAGGAATGCGTGGGAGTGAAGGCGGGAAAAAGAGCGCGTGGGCGGATCACTCAGTTATCCTTCCGCCAGAAAAAATAGTTCACTCGCCTCTCACCCCAACATTTTTCATATGGTAGGTTTATTCTAACAAGGTGTTTGATTGCTGACTATTACGATCATTGATCAATTTCTCTTAGTAATGACTCATTTCGTGTAATAGCTTTCGATTTAGTGGGTGCCATAGGCTGATTGACCGTTTTCAAAAGCTTCGTAATTCGAATCGTTTCCTCTTTTCAGAGTTTCCTTGGATAACTGCATAAATGGATTTGTTTAACAAGCACACCAAGAGTTAATTTGAAAAATGCAAAAAAGTCAGATTTTATTAAAAAAAAAATTGACACTGCGACATATATAAAAAAAAGTCAGAAATCTAAGTTAGATTCAAACACATGGATCTAATGAATATGCTTTTGTAGTCTAATAGAAGTGGCAAATAATTAACGTGTTATTTAAAGTATTTTTTTTAAATAAAAAGTGTTTTTAAAGTAATAAATGTAATTTCATTTATAATTTTCATTTGAATTATGTATGAATTTTATGTTTATCTTATGAAATAAATGTGTTGCTACATGTATCAATGCTTAGTGTTTACAAAATATTAAATGTTTTAATGTTAAATTTATTAATCTAAAACTTGTACAAAAAACTTCTACATATGGTTTTTTTTCAACTTATTACACTATTATTTTGTTAAACTATTCTACCTTGTTTCCTTTGCTACACAAACCGTATGATCTTTGTACAGTTTTTTGAAGACAGATATACTAAAAGAAAAAAGAAAAAAAAGTTACGCGTAACTGTTTGTACATAAAAATGAACTTTTGTCAGATGCCCAATAGACTACCACGATCACACCTAAGAAAATAAAAGCTTGAATGTAGAAATTATTTCTTAGTATTTCCTGTACATAGACCATTTTTAGAACGTTAAACTATCTACTTTATACTCTTAGACATTTCTTGCATCAAATTAATATACGTCTGTTTTAAAACAAACTCTAGATATAATTTTTGTTTTGAACAGGCAATCAATGATCTGATTTCAATGCAATATACATTTAGACTGTCTTTCCGTAATGTTAAAGAATAGGACCCGAGTTGGGAACATTTTTTCAGATATAAAATTATTACAAAAATAATAATACATTCTGAGTTCATTATCATATAAAGAACATCATATTTTATTATACTAGTAATTTTTATTCTAGTTGAACCTTTTTTTTGTCACGAAATGTGTTTTATGTTTTTTTCCCTATACTGTTAGGTTAACAGAGCTATCTATTCACATGTAAAACGAAACAAAAAAAACCAATTATTTATGGAATACTTTGAAATTTTAGAAAACTCTATATTATATATAGATAGATGCATGTGATGAAGTTGCAAACTTTCATGAAAAATTCAAAATTTTCTGTTTGTAAAAGTGCTATGTGTTCATTTCAGGTTCTCGAACATTTGGTGAAGATAGCCGTGAAGCATATTTTATCCTTAGATTTTTAGTTATTTTGTGAGTGTTGGCGCCAGTTGGCTAGAATTATTTGTATAGATTGCTCCGAGCGAACTGTTTTAACCCTTTTGTAATCAGTTCGAAAAGTGTACTGACCCTATGTGTTTGGGATCCGTTTTTCTTATTAAAATTTGTAAAAATACAGTCCGCTTAATTATTTTAGTCAACATTTGGTCCACTCGTAGAATTGTAGAACCTTTAGAATTATTATTACTTGTAGAATCTGTAGAATGCCTACAAAAAAATTAGTAGTTTTGAATAGAAAACGCGGAGTTAAAAAGCTCATCTAACAAGAATCAAGGGTTTTATCAACAATCCGGATGAAATGAATAAAATGCATTTACAATCCAAAATGGATATCTTGAAAAGCTTACGAATTTAACTAAGTCATATTCAGAATGAATATTAAGAAGTCGTCGAAAATGATAGGGATTTGCAACCCCTTGAATCGGAAATCCTGGGTTTAGAAGATGATTGCGAATATAATCCAGGTAAAAATTAAAAATATTATTTTAAATATTGATCTGAAGAATAACGCTGTTACATTTTGTGAAAATAATTTTAAGAATACTAAATTACCACAATTAAATGGTTCTTAACATGAGTGGTTTAATTTTAAAGAACAATTTGTTTCTTTTAATTGATTCTAACAATAGTTTAACCCTCTGAGTGGATGACCCGCTAATTGAATTTCACTTCGAAAGCGGTCTACTTTTTCAAAGCTAGTGGTAGCGAAAAGGTTTCGGATGAATTTTGCGAACTGCTTCGAAAGCGCACCGCAGTTTTATGCCTTCCCCCGTTAAAACTGCGGGAGGTCCTCAAATGGTTTTGCAGGGGATGATTTTATTGCTTTTCGGTTTCTGTGTTGTTCGAAAGGGGAGGTTTCTCATTCACAGCTGTGGCCTAGGGCGAGGATTGTGAAATGGACATTTTCTCCACTTCACGGCCAACAGAAACTTCTCCCAATTTATTGCAAATATATATTTCATATATTTGGAAAACTTGCTCAATTTCTGATCTAAAACCAATTAGGTTTTAAGAAATTTTAATTTTCTGAGTTTTGATTTTAAATTCGGTTTCATTTTAAAGCATTTTTGAATTCCTAGATTGAATTAATTAAAAATATTTTTTTAACACAATCCATTATTTCGTGTGAAATGTCTATTAACTGCAATTTTAATTCCTAAAATCCTTTCTGTTTGCTTATGTTTTTAAGTTTTGAGTTTTCTCACATTTACTTAATTAAGATTGATTTAAAGACCAATTTATTTTTGACACATAGTTTATATAATTTAAAAGCTCTTTACTTTGTTTTCATTATTTTTTTTTTTTCCTTTTGAAAAATGCCATGACCAAAATGTACGCAGGCTACTGTGATAAATAATACTTGAAAGGGATGGAATATGACTGAAAATAGTAAATCTAAAATCCAGCTTTCAGGTGATATTACAATTAGACTACAGAATGCAAATGTTGCAGAATGAACTAAATATTTCCCTGACGTACCACAAACTACATTATAATAAATATATTGTAGTACTACATTACAGTATTTTAAAGTCATGCAACAAAAACTTAAACTTGCTTACCTGCCACGATGGGGAACTGAGAAAAAAAAAAAATATTATTTACAATCTTGGTGATTTCTGATTACGTTTGTATCACTACTATTTTCTGTATAAATATTTTGCATTTAAAACTCTTGAGAATATATAAGGTTCCGATAAAACGGAATAATTGATCAAATTAACAATTGTTATCAATATTATGTCGAAGAAAATTTTGAATTAGAAAAGATATTTTCAGTCATATTTATTTCAAGTAGAATTTTCATGTAGAACATAAGTTGGATAGTAACACATTAAAAATTAAAGCTTTACAGGCATTGGAATTTTTTATGCCTTTACAAATTTTAAATGTGTTTTCTCAGATTTTTAATTTTGAAGATGAGAGTGTATTCTAATCCCTTAGGCGTTTTTCCTGTTCAAGATAGAGTCGTGAAATATCTTGTAAATATTCCCTAACATATTTTCTAGTAATTTGCTTCTAAAATCTAAGTATTTCTTTTCCCTTAATTTTTTATACAAATATTTTATCCAAGTTTTTGATGTTTCACGACTAAATCGTAAATATAAGAAACAACAGTCAAATATCACGAGTGCACACGGCGCAAGCTGATATTTGTGTGAGAAAATTACAGCAGCATAAAATGCGACCTCGTTTGAATTATATCTAATGTGCATATTTGGAACTGTTTAGCGTACTCGAATTAACTCAAGTGCACACGTCAAGGGTTTATATTGCATTCTAAGTCAACACGGTGGCTACTGACGAGCGACTACGTATATATATATATAATTTTGAACCGCGGTTAAGTGACGAGGACGATACCTGAGCTGATAACTCCCCTTCCAAACTTCCACATCACACCAACGTGAGGACTTTGACCTCGACGTGTTTAACGTGCATCAGCTCCTCTTCAACGCTAAACTTTTGTGGTACCAGGGCTCGAACACTGGACACGAGTTCATAACCATGACCATCAGGCTACCGTGGCCGCAAAAGAAAATAGCAAGTTTGAAAGAAATGTAATGGAGAAGTATATTTGAAGAAATAACTTCAAAACTTAACGAAAAACCAAAATATCAAAATTTATTTTAGGAATAATAGTGAATATAACTTCGTACACCTAAAACCACTTTATGCAGTGTATTTTGAAAGTGAACGTTTCCCCTTTTAGAGAAACTTACTATAATTATGTCAAATTCCTTTCATTTTGCTCTAAGGGGATCCCGAAACAATGTAATTTTTTGATACACAAAATTACTTATGGTTGAATCTAATACAATTCCCTACAAAATGAATGAAAACCCTTTTTTATCATATAAATTGTGTTTGAATAGGAGATGGTTAGTTAATAAGAACATTTAAAACGTGTCGGCAATCTATGGACCTGTGGCACCTGGTACAATTCTTAGTGGCACTCAGCACTACTCTACAAATTTGTCAATTCTTGAGTGGATGGAAGTTGATAATAGACCTTATTTGACAAACATCTTCTGAGTTGTGGGCATTTATGGAACTACAAAATAATCTGAAAGATAATTCTAAGGATAAATTTACAACTATTTTGTAAATAATTGAATGTTATTGTTTAGGAATTTAATTGTTGAAAAAAGAAAATTGCATGTACTCTGCTTTCCACTTATGATTCGGCATATCAAAGTAAAAAATCTTTCCTAATATGAAAAATATTTCGACTCCGCAAAGAAATTGTTTAACAACTGAATGCTCAGAATCGTGTCACGCATTATACCCCTGGTTTTGCGATATGAAAGAAGAGTGGTGAAAGAGTTAATTCGCATTACAATTTTTATTTAACTGTAATGAAGGGAATAATTTATATTTCACTTTGTTGAAGAAATAGTAACATTTTATATTGTTTATTTTTATGTTAATAAATGTATTTTATTGATCCATAACTAATATAAAATAAAACTGTAAATTTAAATTATTTTACCTCTATTCTTTAAATCTGCAAATATTACCGTAAGAATCGAAGGATTTCAAAAAATTTCCTACTATGTGGCACGCTGAATGATACTGACAGATTGGTTTGGCGTCTTAGCTACACAGTTGCCGCCCCTGATTTAAAATGTTGGGTAAGATAACCATTATATTTTTAAAATTTTATAAATATACAAAAGGGAGAGTATTTTGGCAATACATGTTTTAAAAGGAGTAAAGTTTACGAGAACGAAATATAAAATTGCGTTAAAATTATTGGTACTCTATCAACCGTACTTTATATATATATATATATATATATATATATATAAAGAAGTACGGTCGATAGAGTACCGTAGTTACCAACTCGTGACAATGAATTGGAAATTAAGTTCACAATTCATTGTTATTAAAAATACATAAAATTATTCCCAACAATGTCATTTATACCTTTATGTTTTATAAAGGTATAAATTTTTTTAGACTTTTAACCGGACATGACTGCCTTTGTGCTCATCTGTTTCGTTTTAACTTAGTGACTTCACCTATCTGCGTTTTGTGTGACACTGGACAAGACATGACTGCCGCTCATTTGGACGAGTGCTCTGCACTGAATGATCTTAACTGCATTGTAAAAAGGTATTGGAGAGCCCGTTGCCTAATGACCTGATGGTCAATGGCCTGGCATTTGTAAAATAATGTTTTATATTCTATGAATGCGTTAAGCTATTAATTTGTTATCGCGACTATTTAATATTAAATGCGAAAAAAAAAACGAATAAGTTTCAAACTGAAACTTAAATTGAATTTTTCAAAAATTGTCATCGATATTCTCATAACTTTTACGTATTGTCATTTTAGCATATCACACATCTATCTTCTATGCAAAAATCTATTATAAGTTCATCAAATGTTTCAGCATATTTTACCTCATAACATGCAGTTTTCAACCACATTGTGAGGCCGCGGTAGCCTAATGGTCAAAGTAACGGACTCGTAGCTGGCGTGTCATGAGTTCGACCCCAGCACCACTGAAGATCCGCCGTGTAAGGGAGCGATGCTCAAGCGTCATCCTCGTCACTTGACCATGGTTTAAAATTACGAGGTCCGTCGCCAAGTGAGTGAATATTAACGTCGCACTGTTCAGCTACACGAGGGCTTTTAGTGATGGACCTCGTAATTTTGAAGCATGGTCAAATGACGAGGGCGACACCTGAGCTGGCACCCCCTCTCCTAACTACCACACCACACCAACGAGAGGACATTTCAGCTCTCGATAGATTTAACGTGCATCGCTGCCCTACACGGCGGGTCTTTTGTGGCACTGGGCTCGAACTCGAGACATGCCAACCATGATTCGATACCTTGACCACCTGGTACCCCGGCCACAGGTCCGTCGCCAAAAGCCCTCAAGTAGTTGAGTAGAGAAGAGAGAGAGTGCGACTTTAATATCCCCTCACTTAATTAAATTGTATGAAATTTAAGGAATACTTGAAAAAATATTAGAAGTCGAATATATATATATATTAAAAATTAATTTAATGATAATTTTAAATATCCAAAGAATTATTAGTATTTATAATAAATATATGTTTTTCAACTGAGTATGTGAGACACGTATAAATATCTTTTTCGAAATTCCAATGCAGAATTTCAGTGGAGCTAATACAAAATTCCTAGTTTTGCATGGTTAAGATTATAAAAATGTCCAAATTTTAATAACCTTTTCTTCAGTCAACCACTAATGGAACATGAATGATGAGGGATTATGCATAAATATATATTTTTAACTTGAATTTAAAAAGGATCTTTATATTTATTTATATGCGCAAATGTTAACTGTAAATTTGTCCAAATGCTTTTAAATACTCTTTATTTGAAGATTCAAGTTCAAAAATATAAGCTTGTAGTTAAAGTTCTCTTTGAATGAAATTAATGTTCAGACATTCAAAATTCAAATATAATTTGTTATCTGAACAATACAAAACAAGGGATTCTATGTAAAATGCCCTGAATACCTGGCTTTAAAATTATGAAAAACTAAAAGATTTAAATAGGGTTTTTTTAACAATGCATAAAATATTTTTGCAAATAATGTAATACAGAAGCTTAAAACTTATTCATGTTTAGAAGTGTCCGAAATTTTAAAAGATTTTAAATTTTGAACCTTTTTTTTTTTTTTTTTTGACACATAACAAAATAATCATTTTTAAAAAAAATCCCTGAAAGTATTGATTAAAATAAGAAAAATGAAACAGTAAATTATCCTCAATGTTTTAATATATAATTTGAATTTAAGTACTACAGATATTTTTTAAAAACTTAGACATACATTATAAAAACTTAATTCCATTTGAGAATTTTAAGGTAAAGAAAAAAATGAGAATTCTCAACTCGTTGACTTGCAATTATTTCCGTACACTTTAGGGTTTAAAGAAATTCTTCCCAGTTTTTTACGATTGCTTTAGGGGAAGGACCGGTCTCCCCGTGAGCCATAAAACTTCCCCTCAATGCCCATTGTGTCTCCCCGACCGTCTCTAATTATCTTTCAAGATACTAAACCTTTAAAGGGGGGAAAAGAATTCGGAAAAACACGACTTTACCGTTTTTGAACACATTACTTGAGGAGGAAAAAATCAGTTTGATTCATTTTTGGTGAGTCCCCGGCCTTACGAAAAATTCAGAGTGGTCCGTTTTCGAAGCCTCTCTAGTAGGGCAGAAAAATCCGTGCTGTCCGGTTGGAGGGGTAATTCTCGATTTTGAGTAAGACATTGTTATGTCAAAGTGCTGCGATCATGATAAACTTAAAAATCAAGCTGCGCATAAACTTGAAATTCCTCATGAAATTTAAAAAAAAAAACTCCAACTCAATGTTTTAAGTTGTTAAAAAAGGGGTTTGGAGATAATTGTTTGTCAATAGTCAAATTTTTGAATGACACATACGATTATCGGAAGATCGGAAGGTTGTTGATGATGATGAACGTTCTGATCGATCTGTGACTTCAAAAACCTGTCATGCTCATTGTTTTTGCTCGATATTGATGGCATCATCATGATTGAATGGGTACCTCAAGGCCAAACGGTAAAACAGCAATACTTCATTGAGGTCTAGAGAAAGCTTAAAAAAAGAGTGAGGAAGAAAAGGCTAGATCTGTAGAGCAACAACACGTTGATTTTGTAGCAAGACAGCTCCCCGATGCACATTGCGCTCACTGTAAATCAGTTCTTGGCGGACAAACGCATTATTGTGCCCCAGGATTCCCAGTATTTCTCAGATCTCGTACCATATGTCTTCTACCTATTTCTTAAGATATCTGACTGCGTTCGGAACCGTGATTTTGCAAGAGCGTATAAATAGATAATATTTATGATATTTAGTGTCACTTATATTAGAAAATGTATGTAAAATTGTTTTAAGAATATTATTATAATAAAAAAAAAAATATTTAAGTATAATATTTTGACAAAAAATGAACATAGAATGACCCATTTTCCAAATATTCTCCTTTTGCGAAAAATGCTTCTATTGTAATAATATTTAACCTGTATATAGCTCAGACCTCTGTACAGGGGTTCAACTAGAATTTTTGAAATATATAACTTAGAAGTGGGTTTATCCATGTTTTACGACAACAGAGGGGAGAAATTTTAAGGAAAAAACGCGATAATTATTTCAATTGGATGTAACTCTGAAAATAATGGGAATTTTTCAAAAAAAAAAATAGTTCAGACTCTCTAGAGAAGTCTTTACTTTATATAAGCAAAATATTATTATTTTAGAAGCATTTTTTATAGAAGGAGAATATTTTGAAAAAAAAATTGTTCTAAGTTAATCTTTTGCCAAAATATTGTATTAAAATCATTTTTTTATATTTCTTATGTCAAAATGGCCTTAAAACAATTTTATACATGTATTATATTCTAAGTGACACTAAATATCAAGAACATTATCCGTTTATGTGGTTTTTTAAAATCACGGTTCCGAACGTAGTCGGATACCTTAAAGTGAAAAATGCACACATTTTCAGTCTGCAGAAGAGGTGAAGGCAAAACGGCAGACTTACTGAAGTTGGAGATATCTAATGAGCCGCAGTATTGCTTTGAAAGGTGGAAAACTCGTATACAACTATGTATTGATAGGGAAGGAAGTACGTTAAAGGGAATTAACATTGTTCATTGCTTTCAATAAAGCTAATTTTTAAGACAAGTCCGGTTATTTAATTGTCACACTACGTAAATATATACATACATACATACATTTTTCAAGGACTACCTTGCCTTAGTATAACAGTTACATTAATTTTCCTTCGATTTGTTTCATTCATATTTATGTCAATTAGTTTTATGTAGAAACGAATAATATCACTTATATTTTTTTCTTAAAAGGAACAACGCAGTTTGTAAATATTCTTTTGCAAAGAATATAGTAGGTATTTGTATTTCGATCTTGTTACATGTATCAGTAGACGAAGAAAGTTTAAATTAGTTTATCCACACAGGAATTCATTTGTATGTTTTTTGTATATGATGCTTTAACCAACGATGCTGCATATTTCAACTTAAGATTACTGTCATAATGTTGATGTGTCTGTCGTGGCCATGGTCGCAAACTCGTGGCCAGCATTACTTCTATCGAGTCGTAGGTTCGAGTCCGGGTGCCTTTGCAAACCAACGTGTATTGTTGTTACTAGTGCCACCCGATCGGCAAAGGCCAGATCAAGGCCCACGAAATTCATCATGGCAAAGGGCTAAGTGACGCCAGTCGTTAGTCGTAGCCTTGAGCACCATACAGGTGTCAGAACGATTTAGCTCGATTTCACCCAATTTTGAGGGAGAAAACCCTGGGGGTGGTCAGGGGCTTCCTATCTCTCTTCCTCTTTGACCAACCTTAAGAGGGGACTAGCGGCTTGAAGGCTATTTAAAGTACCCCCCATGCTGCGAAGGCACGATACAGTTACAAATATCCATGTCTTCTCCGGGATTCGAACCCAGGCCCAACGGCCAGCGTCGCTAACCACTATACCGTATGGGCGACTGTTAAATCTGTTGAGGCGCAAAGTTCTTAAGTTGACGTGGTGCGGAAATTTACTAGTGAGGATCAGCTCACAAGTGTTGTCCACTTCACTTGACCAGGATTCAAAATTTTAGGGTCTGTCATCAGTAACTCCCGTATTCCTTCAGAATATCATATTAATAGGTAATCATTCACACACAGTCAATTCATAACGTACCTGAATTCATAAAGTGTGCTGAAAGTAAATTGAATTCACACACACTCTCAAGGCTGTCTTAATTATATATATTTCTTATGACTACTGAAAACAGTTCGCAAAGTATTTAATTATGTTTTTCTACAAATGTGCTAAGTTTTTTAGTGTTCTTGTGTTCAAACACATATTGGGTATGAGGGAAAGTTCTGCTGTGTGTGTGTGTTTTTGAGCACGTGCCCTTTTATGCGTTATCGATTCTTGGCAAGAATTGGGGAATCCGACTGAAACCTGTTTAAACAGTTAGATTTGTATACTATTGATGATTCATAAACATTTTTTTTTTTTTTGCATTTTATTCAGTTTTTTTTTAACTTGTAAGACTGTCAACACGAATGAAGAGAAAGTGCACTTAAGATATTGTATGTTGTTTGAGTTCCAAAAAGAGAATAACGCAATGGAAACAAAAAGAAACTTGTATGACGTGTTTGGAAAGGAAGTACACTCATGTCCATAAATTAAGGATAATTCAGAATCACACAGAAATTGAACTCTAAAATAAAAATTTCACCTGTAGAATTATCACACACATCTTGAAGAAGAATATGCAAATTACAGGAAACCACCAGATGACGCGGAGAGTACGTCACACAATGACGAGAGTGTAAGAGAGGGGTATATAAGGAATGGTGGCAAAGAAGTAAAATTGTTCACAAGCGCTTTAAAAGCCTTTCAGTGCAATAACCGCATAGTTATGGCACAAAGGAAGCATTTGGATGATTTTTTACGTGGTAGAATTATTGAACGACTGGAATGTGGACGTACCCAGGTGGAAGCATCCGAGGAACTTGAAATCTCCCAGAGTGTCATCTCCAGGCTTTGGCAACGATGCCAAGATGATGGTAATGTGAGTAGATGTTACAGCACAGGTCGCCCCGAGTTACAACGCCGAATGAGGACCGGTATATATATATATTTGGTAGTTACTGCCAAAAGAAACAGACGGAGCACAGCATCAGACTTGTCTCGTCAGCTCTCTTCAGCTGCCGGTACGACAGTTTCAAGGCAGACCGTGTACAGACGCTTAGGGCACATTGGTCTATAGGCTCGTAGGCCTGTCAGATGTGTTCCACTTACTGCAACTCTCTGTCGCCTGCGATTAGCCTGGAGTAGAGAGCATGCATTGTGGACACCACAGCAGTGGTCTTGTGTGATGTTTTCCGACGAGTCCAGGTTTAGTTGGCAGTCTGATTCTCACCGGACTTTAATATGGAGAGCGCCAGGTACCCGTTACCACCAAGAGAACACCATTGAACGACACCGTTACGGTGGTGCAGGAGGGCTCGTTTGGGGAGGAATTATTCTTGGTTCCAGAACTGACCTGCATGTTCAGAGTGTAACGATGACAGGCCACATCTATCGGGATGTCATTCTGGAACAACATGTACGTTTGTTTAGGGGCACCATGGGTGCTGAATTTCTGTTTATGGATGTCCTCACCGTGCAAACATTGTAGACGAATGCCTTCAATCGGAGGATATCACCCGTATGGATTGGCCAGCATACTCACCGGACTTGAATCCAATAGAGCATGTGTGGGATATGCTTGGCCGACGAATTGCAGCCCGTCAACCCCCTCCCACCTGTCTACCGGAACTTCGGAGGGCATTACTTGATGAGTAGTGTAATATTCCCCAAGATCAGATTGATAATTTGATACTCAGCATGCCTAGGCGTTGCAAGGCCTGTATTGCATCGTCCGGGGGACATACTCCGTATTAAACATCATACTAACCATGTTATACTGTTTTTTGTAAATAGGTTCTTTTTTGAAATTTGCTCCAGGGAGTAAAAATCCCAATTTTTATTAATTATGTCAAACATATAACATTTTTTTTGCTCTTTACCTTTTGTTTGATAAATAGACTTTACAAATAAGTCAAATTTGTTTTGCTTCTGTCTCTTTCTTTGCCTGAACTTCATTATCCTTAATTTATGGACATGAGTGTAGTAATAGCTCGAACATGCTGAAGATTGCTTGTGAAACTTTGCTTGAGTAATTTTTCTTTGACAAATGAACCCAGATCAGGATACCCATCAGATGTCAATGAAGAAGTGCTACTCAGTATGATCATGACAAATCCCACGTTAACTTCCACAGAAGGAAGCTTCAAGCTTAGAATTCATCCGACTACTGTTTTGGATTACATTTAAAGGCTTAATTTTGTGCCAACTCTCTTTGGATGCCACACGAATTAAGTGAAAAAATTTAATGGTCGCAATTTTGATATGTGTTCTTCAAATTCTTTTTGTCACAAAAAAGAACCGATTTTGGACCACTTGGTGACTGGAGAAGAAAAGTAGACAGTGCATAAACACGTGATTAGAAAAAATAGCATACGTTTACAAAGGGAAGACACCACCATCCACATCAAAAGTTAGCGTGCATCAGAAGAAGGTTATGTTGAGTTGTTGGTGAGACAGCAAGGGTATAGTGCACTATGAATTAGTGAAAGAAAACGAAATGGTCGATGCTGATCTCTACTGTTTGCAACTTGATGTTTTAAATAAAGAAATTCATCGTAAAAGTCCATCTTTGGCAAACAGAAGGGATTCGATTCTTCATCACGATGCAACGGGCCTATCCACGTTCTTTCCACTAATAATCCTCTTGGGGAATATTGAGTCTTTAAAAATTATTCTATCATAAACCTTCCTCCTCCGAAGAAGATGTGATTTTGTAAATTAAGACTTGTGTATAAAGATTTAACTTTCGCGAGTTAGTGAGAGAGAGGTTAGACTGGTATACGATAGCAGGGATTGATCAAACGTGAAGTGAGGCATGAGCCCTTCGTAGCTTATTTGTGCAATATTAAGATCGACGATTTGGTCAGTTAAGGACTAAATTGGGTTAGGTCGCTTGGAATTAGAAGGTGTATTGTCCGGACGTATGTGATTCGATTTATCAAGTCTTCTAGTATCTCGTCTACCTCGCTATTGCTTTCCATATTTAGTATTTGGTATTAACTTGGTTAATAGAATTTTGTTGTTGTTCATTTCTGTGAATAAATAGCATTTATTTTGAATACGGTTAATCTTCCATCCGACTCTCCCACACTAATGGACGTCGCAGGACGATCATTACAATGGCACCCAACTTACCCTAACCCCAAGAGAGAAGTCGGATCGAATTTTTGGGTCTTGCCTGAACTTTTTTTTTTCCAGAAAGGAAAATGTGACAGAATTTTCAGATGGTATTGATAATAGTACTTTATATTATGAAATACCCGCAAATATTTGACTTGTGCCTACTTGAAAGGTCATCTCGTAGGAAGGGCGCAAGATTGGTTTGAGGTTCTGAGGTATTCGTATGTTCAAGAGATATACTTGCAAGGAGATTGCTTTCCATATTTAGTAATTGGTGCATCTCTAAGCTCGGTTTATTGAATTTGTGTTCTTGCTCCTAATCGTGAATAAAAAGAAGTTGTTTTGAATATGGCTAATCTTTCTTCCGACCTTCACACACTAATGGAGGACGCGAGGCATCCATTACAACGACAACGCGAAACTACACGTGGCAAGAAACATCGCAGAAAAAGTTGCAGAGTTGGGTTGAAAAACTTTACCTCAACCAGCATATACTCCTGATATTGCACCATCTGACTATCATCTGTTCAGGTCACTGCAAAACATTCTTGATGGAAATAAATATATAAATTATAAGATTATCTAAATGACAGTGGAAGAATATTTTGTCTTCAAAACACAGGATTTCTTTACCAGTGGTTTAGATAAACTACCAGAACGCTGACAGACAGCTGTAACCATAAAGGTCATTATATTTTAAATTAAATTTTAAATAAAAAGGGGGGGGATTTGTGTTTCTACATCAGAACAAAAACTACTGAACTTTCCCTTACACTTAATAAATACGTAAAAACCAGTGGTGAATGCTTTAATGAAAAAAACCTTTAGTTAATGTTTTTGTCTGTAATAACTGAGAAGTATATAATAATTACTCAAAAATATCGATAAATAGTTTTTATTGAAATAAATGTTTTTTAAATAACTGATTATGAATACAGAACCAGAGAGAGTTCTTTTTAATACATGTATTTCATCATTAAAATCCGCTAGTTAAATGTCTTTTAAAAGGATAAAATACAATTTTTCTCAACAGTAAAATTCATTTGAAATTCTAATCCATTGAGTGGTTATTATAAGATAAGAATTATTATTAAGGTTTGCTTTATACTATCATTGGGTTTTATTCATCTGTAATAAATTTATTATAAACTAAGCTGGGGGAGGAATTTTAGAGAACTATGATGTTACTCTGCAATTTATTCTTAAAACGAAGCAAAACATTTTAAAGAATAACTTATCGCATTTTATCTTTAAATATCATAATATGTATTTTACTGTTCAAAAAATAATATTTTTTCCTATAAAAGTCACTTTAAATCACAGTAAAATAAAATAGCTGAAATGATCAATAAATAATGAACTGTATGAAGAATGAATTAATAAGTGACTAACTAGTTATACACACATCTTAATCTTATAAAATGTGATACATTATTAACAATTTTGTCAGATTTTTTTTAATAACACTAGTCACCCCAAAATACAATAACAATATTTGATCTGAATAATATTGTAACATTTTTTTTTGCTAAATATCTTAATAACAAAAAAAAAATAATTGAATATAACTTTAGCTTGCTTCAATAAAATAAAAAAAGAAAATAAAAAAGTATAAAATAGTGGAATGTACAAATAAAACGATTCAAAAGTTTATATTTGTCATAACCACATATTGTCAATAAACTTTTTGAAAAAATGAAATGCATATCATCTTTATAAAAAGGGCTTAGTCGAAGTTAAAAAAATATACATACAAATGATAGTCCATACATAACATTAGTTAGACAATTAAAGTTGTTTCTTACATATAATAATTGGACATCTACTGATAAAGAAATACTTATATCATTAAATGTGTGTAAGTTAAAAAAATTTAGAACTAATAAAAATAACATCAGTTGGAATAAAATGTGCATCAAAATGCAACTTTCTGATTTAAAAAGCAAAAAATACAGCATATTATTTTATAAACGTGTTAACTGCTTAAACTGTTATATATGACTACTCCAATATTTATAATTATGATGCGAGAATCAAACAATTTTTATAAAATTTCTAAAATCTATCTGTTTGTAGTTCCTAATATTTTTTATTCTGTAAGGGAAAGTATATATATATATCAAAAAGCTTAGAGCAAGAAAAATTGTTCCAACTACTCTACCAGTTTAAAATATTTATAATGTATTTTAAAATAATAAAATGTATAGGTTTGCTGTTCTTTTACAAATACAAAAAGGATAATTATTGCACAAGATACAGTATACAACATTAAATATATAAAAAAAAAATGGACGCAGTCGAACGGCAATACAAAAACTTTTTCCAGTCGCTTAATGTATGTTAAATAGTCATTGGGAACTAGACCCTTTTCTGATGGGAATAGCACCTATTAACAATCTATAAATAAAACACCAAACGCACAAATAAATTATGTGTATGAAATATTGATCGGCATTAGAAAGCTCCTCTCCTGGAATGGTGTCCCAACTGCTGACTGTACCACTCCCGTATGGCTTTTTTGTCACTGGATGGACTGTCTTCACGTAAATGTTCATGAGAACCACTGCGATACATGCTACTTTTCTTGTCTTTTTTATCCGGACGAGCATAAAGAGCAGCCACATCATTGACAGTAATCTCACTAGCTTCTCGGAAACCTTCAATTGTCCCTCTACCATTGCCACGAATTCCTGGATGGTCCAGAGTTTCTTGCCGAGTCACTGGGGAATGAGGTCTCTCGAAACCATTGGAGAAGGCTGATCCTTTGTCTTCATACCGCAGATTCTCCCAAGCCCGCTTGTAGAACTTGTGCAGTCCATTTTCTCCACTGCCACTACTGTCGTACGTGGTGATTGTAGTGGTATCGAGAGACCGCCGAGATGCCCGTTGACTTTTGGTCCTGAATAGAAGCATCCTGGAGTGAGTGGTTAGGCCTAGTGAACCCTGAAATGTTAGTGAACGCGTGGTATTAAGAGAGGCAGAGGCACTGGTGCTAGATAATAGCGAATCCGCCACCACCCAAAAAGAATTCAAAGGGATCGATGGGATGTGCGTTCTGTTAACAGAGGCGCTGGTGATGATAGAATAAAGTGGAAACAGTGCCTCTGCCAAAGAACTTAAGATACCTGCAATATAAGACTCAAAAGCACTAGCAAATAATTACTACAAAACTGCATATTAAAACTGTTGAAAGTATTGGGCACCATTATTACCTTTCATATAGTTCTCATTACATCTGGATAAAATTAGTATTTTTGCTATTGGTTGAAAGAGAATTAAATTATGATTTTAATTTACACGTAACTATTTAATTAAAATAGTTGATGAGCTTCTAAAACAGGAATTTTATTTTATGGAATTCTATTTTTTGTGGAATTAGGTAGAAGCATATGCTTCAAATTTCTTTTGAATTTAGTCATTAGTTATACAGATGTTATAAAAAAACTGTTAAGGGGCCATTTGCTAAATTTCTTCGAGCAAGCAGTTTTTATTTCCCCTGCTTTTTAACACCATGCAGATAAATAGATTGACAATTAAAAATTACAAACTAAGTACACGACCCCTTAAAGACTTCTCAATTTCCGATAGTATCTTTGAGCTTGTGTGGATATTTCCTGAACTACTGGGGGGGCATAAAATTTTAATCAAATTTAGCGTGTCAAGCCCTATAATTAAATTTTACGAAATTTGAAATTTAGGCTAATTTTAAACTAAGAAAGCTGACACGCGAATAAAATTGTACTCAACAATAAAAAGATACTGTTTTAGAAATTAATTAACTGTGTTAATCAAATTAAATAGTTAGCATCATAATTTAGTTCTCTTTGACCTATTAGCATTGAAATCAATTTTTTAAGTTGAAAAGAGAATTGCGAAGATTATTAAGTGTCCACTTTTTTATGACTGTCCATTGTGTACGTATTGTTTGTTACTTTATAATTTTTGAAAAAAAAAACTCTAAATGATGTCACATAAGTTGCTAAAAATATTGTTATTGTTTTGTGCTGTTAAAATTAGTACAACGGGAATATTATTATATTTATATCAAAAGCAATTTAACTTAAGAAATTTACATAAATTTTATTAATTACGTTCATGAAAAATGGAACACATTAAAGTAAGATAATTACGCGTACTATGCCAATATATTTCAAAAAGACTTTTTAATCCTAACAAATGTTTGAAAAATAGCTCAATTTGTGAAGCATTGTATAGCGATTAACATAGATATTTTAATTAATAATCAGTGTCTGCTTATTATGGGGGACACTGTTCTGTTTTTGAAATCTTTTTATATTTTTATGTATGGATTTTTGTAAGATATAAATTTAAAAATTATATTGATTATAATTATAAGTAATCCCTTTAAATAAAAAAAAACGCTCACAAGTTTTAATAAAAAGTTCAAATTTTTGTTGCTGAAGACTATTTATTGTTAAAGCATGTAAATTTACAAACAGAACTTCAGCAATTTGATATTATCTGTTATTGCATTTATTTAGTCACATTTTTGTGTTCTAAATTGTGTCAATTTCAATTTATTTATCGCATAAATAAAATAGGATTTAACACTGGAAAAATAAGGCACTATTTTTAAATAAATGATTAAACAATAAAGGTATGAAATTGCTTTTCAAAATACCTTTGTCTAAGTTGCATTCTTCTTTTGGCATTAGCTTAAAGGATTGATTTTGTAAGAGACGGGAATGCAACATAAAAAAAGCATCCTCTATTTTGAAGATCAGATTTATTGAAATAACAAGGGAGAAAGTATACGAAACTTCCCTTGTTTATAAATTATTGATACCATAATCAAAAATACTAAAGGGACTAATATATAGATATCTTTCTATTTAATAGAAAAAATTATTCAGCAAAAAGAAGTGTTATTAAATACAAATCTGTATTTCATCATAGGAAAGAATTTTATAATTTTGATTGTGTAAATCCTGGAGTATTCAAAATATTATTCAAAGCGCCCTGCCAAAAGTTGGATATTTTTTATTTCATCCTAACTTTTTTATCATCAAATTTTTGTTTTCGTTTTGTTATGGAAGTTTTACATTAGATTGTGTTAGGAAAGAAAAGTGCTTTAATAGAAGATGAAGCATAGCATATGAATTGGTTATAGTAATTGGTGCTTTCTTAAATGTGAGTCGTTAAAAGTTAAATATATTGTTAAAAATAGTTGTTATATGGCTGAAAGCACGTGGCATGCACAAAAACAAAACATACATTATCATAAGAAGCGGCTGAAATACTTACCTTCTAACAAAAATGAGTATTAATGTTACTGTTATTGCCAGCAAGATGAAGCCGCCAAAGACTCCCAAAGCAATTATACCACCTGAAAAAGAAAATAATCACAATAAAATCAGCAAATGAATTTTCATTTATACGAAATATTTTCTTAAGACTTTATCGCAAAGATGTCTTAGTCAAAGTGGAATACGTTATACTTTCAATATTGATACACATTACAAACAAAAAGTAATAATTATTTTTTAAATTTAGCTTAGCAAGGGAAAGTGAAAATTAAATATCTTCATAGCACAGTAACTTCTTATCATTTTTTAATCAACTGAGAGTCTTTGGCGTATATGAATAAAATTATAAACATATGAATGGTGGATAAATGAAAGTTGCGCCAAGAAATAGCAGGTAGTTCTATAAAATATTTGTCATCTGCAAATAGTTTCATAAATTTTGATAATGCATGTTTTATATATCTGATACCTTCAAATAAGATGCCAATATTATGAAGAATAATAGAAGGAGAGAATATATGAAGGATATCAGGAGCTACTCAATGCCAGGTGTCGATGTGATACGGCTTTTGAATGTGTATCACTGTTTTCATTAACGAATAAAAAAATAAAATGTAACATACCCATATTCAGCTTTGCTTGAGCATTGTTAATAGATTTTCCTTCGTGTTTTTGACCATACTTAATCTTGTCATTTCTATTATTAAATGGATTCAGATCATTGCCTTGATTATCGTTGACGGTCACAATTGGTGTCTCTTGAGTAGGTCTGTGTGGAAATGCTATACTTGTAGAAGCCGGTGTATTTCTAACCGAGGATGATGGTGTTGATGAAGATTCACTAACTGGGGGTTTTTGATTGTGATGGAAATCGGGTATTTTATTTCCAGGAGCATCTTCATAACTGGAAACACGATTGCTGGAAGCCTCTTCAAGCATATTCAAAGTATCTTCTAAATCTTCCGCTGGTATAATTTCAAGTGGTGGAGGAGTCCATGATGGGAAGCCTTTTTCAGTAACATTTGTCAACGGCCAAGTTGAAGTGCTTGTTGTATAAGTAGTAGTACGAGTAGGCTGTGGAGTTGCAGATGCAGTGCTGATGGCTGAAGTTTCTTGTTGTCTATCAATCGGCAATTTGGATGATGGGTAACTACTTTCAGGAATGTAAGTTACAACAGAATTATAATTTGTTGAAGGTGTTGGTCTGTAACCTAGGGTAGATGGTTCCAATCGTGCGTTATTCGTGGATGATGATATTGGTGAAAATATTTCTTCTGGAGTAGTTGCTTTTGGTCTTTCACTAACATCTGAGATGTACGTAGTACGTTTTTCCTCTTCTTTGGCTAAAAAGAAAAATTGTATACAAAAATGTATGAAAAAAGAACTGTAAGTTTTTCTATAGAAATTTTTGAAAAAAATTATATTCCACAGCAATTTTATTTATTTACATGCTTTATTTATTTTTTTTAAAAATTTCAAGATGAATTAAGCAAATATTTGTTTCAAACAAAAACACAGTGTAAGAATCAAATCAGTATTAAATACCTAGACAAACAGGTGGTTCACCGTCCCAATATCCACTAGCGACGCATTTAATAGTGTCCTTCCCTTTCATTTCAAATCCTTCATCACAATAATAGCGCGTTACCGTACCAAATACAGTAGTGTTGGAGGACATCACAAAACCACCGTTAAGAAGAGGAGGAGGATGTCTGCAATAGAAAGCTGTAAAGGGAAAAAAATTGAGTTAAATAAAAATTATTGAAGTTAGATTGCTTATATATATTATAAGGCAAAGAGATATTCAGAGAATGGAGTGGTCAGTCAGACCTGAAACCCATAGAATAGGTCTGTGATGCTCTTGACAGCCACCTCCCAGAACACTGGAGAAGAGGGAGTTCTGTTGTCTCAAGATGTCATAAAAAGCCTCGCAAATATCATTAGAATTTGTTACGAGAGCTGCATTGCTGTCAGGGGATATCATACCCCATATTAAAAATTAAGAAAACAAAATTGATCTGTTTTTACGTTGGTTGATGTAATGAAACTCTATTAAAATCAATATCTTATGCTAATATGCATTTTAAATACACTACAAATGTACTTACATTAAAACTATCTCTAGTATATCACAAAGATAGAATTGTTTATAAAGAAGTCAAATAAATTATAGCAAATTTAGGTGGAAATAAATATATATCCCTAAAGAGAGAATATACTATTAAAAGAATAGCATGTGATAATAAATGATAATGTATAAAAAATTACATACTTTTTTTAAAAAATTTGCTCAAATTTTAAGCACAAATCTAGATAACAATATTTATTAAATTGTAAACAAAGTTAATAAATATAACTATACTTAACAGAAAGGTTTTAAGTCAGATATGAAACTTACGATCACATCTTGGTGGTGGACCATTCCACTTCTCATCCACATCACAAACAAGGCTTCCTCGGCCTACCAACACATGACCTTCATCACATGAATATTGCACTGATGATAGATAGTGGCGAGTACCATTCAGAAGAGTATAGCTACCATGTGCTATGTTTGCGGGATCTCCACATTCCAAATCTAAATTGAAAAAGCATCAATTTTGATACAAATCGCATAACAGAAAATTAAAACAACAATAAGTATAATAGATTTTATTCCATTCTAGCAAAGTTTTGTTTAAATAAATCAGCCTCATTACAATTAAAGAATTTTAAAATGACTTAATCAATAAATTGTTTTACAAGAAATTCTCGCATTCTGTGAATACATACAATGGAGTTCAAAAATTAAGTTAAACATATTTTTTGTAATAAATAGAATAATCCGACACTATTATTTTCAAAAGTAGTGTTATACAATGTAATTTAGAAAACGATTTCAGTTTATGCGTCAAGTGACAGATGAATAGTAAAGAGGGTCGTTTTCAGGGGGAAACGGAAGTGGTATTTGAGATAGAAAAGTAGTTTTCTGAAACTACTAAATTTAAGTATGGGATTCTGTTTTTTTTAAAAAGAAAACACCACCAGCCGGACAGACAGTGGCGTAACGTACACCCCCGCATTGCAAGGGGGACAGAGCCTCTAGGGGGTACAAAGCTTGACTGACACTAAGTACATATTTGAGCTTGAAGCCCAAAACCTGAGTTTTCAGGGGGGACCCTAATATTCGCCGTTACGCCACTGCACACAGATTGCAGTTAAAATGACTACATGGAATTGTTTAAACGACGAACTGTGCGATGGAGAGGCGTTGATAGGCTTTTCAGACGGAAGTCGCCCATTGCCTAGTAGTGTCGTGAATGGTGGTCTCCAGATTATGTATACCCATTCAGATATCGGGGACGATTCCTAGAAGGACTGGACAAAGTCGCCAAAGAGTCACAACACCGACCGAGGATCATTATGAGATTTTAAATGCTCGGCGCTATTGAGGTATGATTTCTAGGCAGCTGCCTCAATAACTCTCGTTGCTGCATCTGGAACAATAGTATCGAAATCAATCGTATATAGACGGATAACTGAGAAGGGCTTTTACGCCCGGAAACCGGTGATGAGTATATCTCTTATGCAGTTTCACCAGAGATAGATCGCCTATCTTGAAGCCGTGAAGACCACTCCTGGATAGAGCAAGATTGGGACCGTATTCTTTTCAGACACAAAGCAATTCTCGACGAGTTTTCAATTCGAGAGAAACCAGTTTCGGAAATTAGAACCCGCGACCTAAGGATTCGTAAGCACGTAACATACCACTAGACAAAAGTGATCATTCCTGTCCGGAGGCTGTTACTGGCTTACTTAGATACACAGCCACTGTACTCCTCCAACAGTGAGTTGGTGGATAGGTGAACGAACGAGATAGTTGTTATGGAGAGTGCGTGCGAGTGACTGCTGCATCAAGGTATTCTGACGACTTTTTGCTGCGTCAAGTGAGTCTTATGGCTTTGTTTTGCTGCTTCAAGAGAGTCCGACGACTTTGTTGCGTCAAGTGAATCTGACAACTTTTGCTTGCTGCGTCAAGTGAGTCAGACGACTTTTGATTGCTCTTTTTGCGGATAGACAGCACCATGACACATCAGGTTTTGCGTCTTTCTTTTCAGCTAAGGTCACCAATGTCGGAGATTAGAACCCGCGACCTATGGATAATTAAACACGCAACATACCACTAGACAAAAGTGATCATTCCTGTCCGGAGGCTGTCATTGGCTTATTTAGATACCGCCACAACCAGAAAAGGCTGTCATCTTGCAAACATCAGAGAAATCGATTCTTTTGGTGGTGTTGGCGTTTTTGTATAGGGAGAGATAATGTTAAACGTTCGTAAACCAATCCATATCTTCTTTGCTGGTACAGTTTCTCGTTGGAATTAAGAGATATTAATTTTCTTATATCTTTTAAATTACACTCTGTCGCAAAAAAATATATGCACCCAGAAGAAATTGAGCTACATTCACGAAATTTGGTATGCATGTAGTGTATATGAAAATAAACAAATGATTAAAAATTCAGAACAAAATATCATTTTATTAAGCGGTTACAGCGTGCAAAAGGTTAAAAATCAGTAAGTAGTAAAGCCACCTCTGGCAGCTATACAAGCCGAAATTCGGCGTGGCATCGATTCAATTAGATCACTTATGACCCCCTGTGGAAGATCCTGCCATAGTCTTTGCATCTGCGCAGTTAATTCTCCTGTATCTCGGGACGGCTGCAGTTGCCTTCCCAGCGCGTCCAAGACATGCTCTATTGGCGAAAGATCTGGTGACCTGGAAGGCCATGGTAGGACGTCATATCCTTGACGACATTGTTGGGAGAGTCGCGCAGTATGTGGACGAGCATTATCCTGTTGATAAATGGCACCTGGGTGACTTGATAGCATGGGTAGCACAATCGGCGTTAAAATATCGTCCACGTATCTGCGAGCTGTCAAAGTGCCTTGAAGGACCACTAAAGATGATCGTGTGTCCCAAGAAATTGCTCCCCACACTGTCACGCCTTGTGAAATTGCTGTATGCCGCTCGACAATAAATGCCGGATCGGACCGCTGGCCGGTGCGCCTCCAGACACGTGTGCGGTGGTCATCAGCACTGAGACTGAATCGGGATTCATCACTGAAGATGACACGTCTCCAGTCTGTCACACTCCAAGTTGCCCGAGGTCGGCAAAAATCCAGTCGACACTGCCTATGATGTGGGGTCAGTGGTAAGCGTCTTAGCGGACGTCGGCTCCTCAAGCCAACTTCGGTCAGTCGTCTCCTTATAGTTTCTCTTGATGGCACTGGATGTCTGGAAGGAGGTAAGTGGCGTTGAATCGATGCTAGCGACGTTGTTGGTGCCGAAGTGGCACCAACAACGAAGTGGCACCTGTTAATTTTACTCTTCTGATTGCACGATCCTCGCGATCATTTGTGTTCCTGGGACGTCCTGACCCTCCGCGACGGTACACTCTACCTTCTGTGATCCACTGTTGCCAACACCGAGCAACTACCATATCGCTCCGACCGAGGTGGCGGCCGATACGTCTATTCGACCAACCTGCTTCTCTGAGGCCTATTATACGGCCCCTATCAAAGTCCGTCAGCTGCTCGTACTGCCGCCGGTTACGTCTTAGAGGCATCCTAAGTCTCAATATCGTCTATCAAAGTCATCAGATTCGTTTGGATAGCCGTACGGCGCTCGTACTCATGCTTTTAAACTCTCCCAGTTGCGCAACTAATATGCGCATAGCACACTTAGCCTTGTCTCATTGGCTTCGAAATTTTAATCATTTGCATATCTCTTACCAGACTACATTCTTGCCGAGTTTCGTGATTGTAGCTTGATTTCTTCTGGGTGCATATATTTTTTTGCGACAGAGTGTATAAAAGATTTCTTCACCTTTTTATCCTGTTAATTTTACTTTTGTTTCAAATATGTGACATTGGATGCACTGAAAGTATTTATTTCAATTAGAAGGAAAAGTCAGAAAAAAGTTTTGTTGGTTTGAATTAACATCGCCTAGAAGCTACGCAAGGTCAATTGGCACAATTTTCAGCCACCACGGGTATTAAAAAGTCAGAGAATATATTCCTTAAATACATTTTCGATAATATCTGTGATAAAATCATCGAAAACTTTTTAAAGAAATTTTGAGCAACACTGTAAAATTTGATACTTAAAATGTCCTGTTGCATTATTAGGTATGTTCCCTGAGGAGAGAAATTTAAATGTAATATATGTGATAAGCTTCAACTTCTCTCTCTCTCTCTCTCGAGCTTTAATTTCAAAAAATTTAAGTCTTTCATTAAATATGTTATAATTCTAATTATTTAAAAAGTTTTAGTTCATAAATTTTGTATTCTTCCAAATCTATACATTTCCTTATTTCAATTTTTCCCCTCATGGTAATTACCGAAAAATATGTAATTAGATCATTTAGGTTTTAATATGTAGTTAATGCTACATTGAGAAAACAGTTAAATAGCCCGAGAGTTGATATTTCATGCTTATTTTCATTAAGTATGACAAATACTACACTAACACACAATGATTTATCTACAATGTATTGAGAGACCGTATGTCATTAGGAGTATCATAACCCTTCAAAGAACAATGCTTTCACATTGAGCTTCAAGAAGATCATGGTAATGTACAAGGGTGAAAGCCATCATCATTTCCAAACAATAACCTTTATTTGTTTGTAGAAACGCACATTTTTGACCGATCTGTATAAAAGTTTCTCTTAAAAGTGATAATACCAAGGTACTGAGAAATAAAGTACTTACATCTGCATTTTGGTGGAAACTCGCTGAAAAATCCAGATGGTAAGCATGTTCTTATATTAGGACCAACCAATAAATGACCTGGATTGCATTTGTATTCAATAACAGATCCAATATCAAAATTACGAGCAATGATTGTCGAGTTTGCTGGTCTTTCAGGTTTACCACATGTAGAAGGTTCTATAAAATATTAAAAAAAATTAAATATTAAATCTTTTTACAAATATTTATGCTTATTTCATTAAATTTACGTCATTTCAAATGTACTGTTTATGCTTATAAAATTATGCTTAGGTATGATATGAAGCAAAATGTACCTATAAATTATCAGCAAGCAGAAAGTTTGCAAAAAAAAAATCTCTTAACTGAGAGAGGAATATATGAACGTTTTTCAGTGGCTAAAACTTAAGAACAATCTTGGTTAAATATTGCAGACAAAGATATTTGTTTGAAATTTTAATTATGCAATATTTTAAAAGAGTTGGTTTCATTTTATAATATTTAAATAAAATCTTTCTACTGTTTGATCAGAAAATAAATGAGAAAAAATAGCAAACATGGACTCACTATGTTGGCAGATATAATTCAGATTCAAGTTGCAATTTGTTTCAGACCAAAGCCATCCCTTGGATCCATCAAATCTAGAACAGTTCTCCTTTGTTCCAGGAACACTCCAAAAAGAAACCGTAACATCTTGTCCTGCGATACAAAATAATTATTATAAACAATCGACGATTTAATGATGAATTATTGATACTCTTCGTTGACTTTTCTCACTTTATAGAGTTTTATGATGTGGTAGATTCAATCAAAAAGAAGAACCCTTATATAATAAAAACATATCATCCCAGATCGGCTAAGTATATCGAAATGACTCTTGAGTCCTTTTTCCACAGGTTAAATTTTCGCTCGGAAAAACATATATAACAAAAATGCCGTGCACGATGGGAGAAGATAAATTTGGTGTCATTCAATCACACACTCTTTTTTTTTTTTAAAAAAAATAAAATAAAATAAAGATTGAATATTATCCAATGATTTTAACCAAAATACTTAGCAGTTTTGAATATAATATGTCTTTAAAATAAGACTATTCTTTTTAGCAAATGATAATTGCTCAAAAAACGGTACACAGAAGGAAAGTTTTATCGCAACAGAAATGCAGTAGAGATAAATAGCCTTAAATGCTCTAAATTCGTCGTTCTAACTAATACGTACCTTTATTCTTCTCCTGGGACCACTTTTGGCGGGGTTTTTTTAAAAAAGCACTGCGTTCTTTTTTGAATAAACAATAAAATAACCTTACCTGAGATCCTGGAGATCACGCGCTTTCCCCATTTTTAATTATTAGCACTTCCAAAAAAAGTTGAAAATCTTTGTAACGTATAAAGAAGCATTACGAATATCAAATAAATACATTCAAAAGAAATACAAAGGATAAATCAGTTTTTGTGCATGGATAAACCAATTTTATATAAATGAGTTGCAATAGAGATTTTCACAATTTCAAATAAGGTTAGGATAGGAAAGAAATATTTCTTTTCAAGTTTGTCATCATCTTCAATACTTTTGATGGATACAATAATTGATTAAATCCGTTAAAATGGATTTATACCATCAAAAAAAAAGAAAGAAAGAACAGAAACTACTCTTATCCTACACATACAAAGATAACTTTAAATGATTTTGACTTTTCAGATATCTTATGAGAGTATTTTTTTTTCAATTTCTCTATTAAAGTATCAATGTAAAATGAGTTACATAAAATAAAAAAAAGTTTGACAGTTATAGAGCTTTTTTAATTCATAGTTTTTATTTGATGTCAGTTTAATCGTAGCAAATAATTCTAAAGAAATTAACAATATAACATGCAAGAATATTAAGATTATAATAGTTAAATGGATTTTTTCTATCAATTCAAAGAATTAAATTTAAATTAAAACCAAGCTTTCAGAATGAATGTTTTTTTAGTTTTCAAACGAAATCAATAGTTTCATTGGAAAATATTGAGAAAAAATTAAATTTTGTTAATTTTTTTTTTGTATTATACCGATTTTATTTTATTTTATTTATGTCCTTATTTTGAGAAAAGTCTTTTATTTTATCGAATTTGTCATTATCGAATTTATATTTGAAATATATTTTGAAATTTTTACTTTTTTCCGTGTAAAAGAATGATATCAATTATATCATATTCTAAAATGATTTTGAAGTACATTTTGTTTTTGCTACGTGATAAAATTTGTACCAATTTTCAAACAATGTATGATTTACTTAGCATACAACAATTCAAGCACATCCTTCTTTTTTCTCCCGTAAATTACATCACTGGAAACACAATTATTAAAATTAGTGACAGGATGCATGAAATATAAAGGTGATCACTAAAAAAATCAAAGAAACATTTTTATCAAAAATGTGTGAATTAGATTAGAAAAAGAAAAGGTCGATTTCAAAAACAAACATGTTAAAAATGTTAAAAAAAGGAGAATATAAAGTATATAAACAAATGGAATGCTATGAATTGAGAAATTAAATATGGGGTGCCCGCAAAGACTATTTTATATATTATGCATCATGATTTTACATACTTTAATACTTAAATAATTACATTATTAATAATACTATACTTTACTAATTACATTGTTTTCATGACTTGGCTTAATTCTTAGAGAGACACGATAAATTTTGCTTTCACTATTCATAAACGAATTACTTTAAAATAAGCTATAAATGTAAATACTAAAATAATAAATAGCACCAGAAACAACACCAAAAAGTGTAGCAATTGATTTTTAATACATAACTAAAAAATGTAGCTATTGTTTTTTAATACATGGACTATAAAGAGAAATTTCAAAACACTGCTTATGGCCTAAGAACTTTGATTAATGCAATTATTAATATTTCTCATTGTTTTCTTTTACATTGTATAAATCAAAATAATGAAGAAATAAGAATAATAACTGTGTTATTCTGTCTATTCTTTCCAATGCCAATTGAAATACAACAGTATTTCTAAGCTACGTTGTTTCTGAATTATTTGACACATACATATAAAATAAAAATTAATCACTTCAATATAATTATGTGTATAAACATTATAAGAATACACAAAAATATATTCAAAATATTACTATTGACTGTATCCTACATTCAAAAACTTATGCCAGATTAAAGTAACATTAATTACTATTTATAAATATGTAGTATGAAAATAAATAAAATATAAAAATATATAAAAATTATAAATTGTTTTAACGGGAATAATTAAGTAATAAAATAACTGATTTCTAATTTATTATTCAAAACATTAGCTGCAAACTGAATCATCATTATCATTTAATTGAAAATTGGTACTCAGATTTCGAAAAGTATATAATAAGAAACACTATTGAACAGTCGTACAAATATTCTTTCAATGATTCTTAATTTAAATAACTTCATAATACTTTAACTAATATTAGATATTTAAAGTAATGAAAAGTTTCAGATAAAACTTTCCAACTGAAAATGTTATTATTTTTACTCTTTTTTGATCATTCTTATTTATATAAATATTTTTTGATACTTCTAAGTACTGTTCGTTATTATAGCATTGACTAGTAAAGTAAGGTTTTTTCTCAATAGAAATGTTGATTCAAATACACTTTCTCACCATTAATCCACTTCCAGTTGTTAGGATCTCGTGGATCTCTTACAGCACCCAACCAATACTGGCCATTGGGATCATTTCTATGTCTTCGGAATAATTCCCAGCTAAGGAATCCTTGAAGAGCTGGACTAGTCTCGTCGATCAAATTACCACCCCGAATTTCACAGAAACGTCTCGCTGAAAGCAGATTGCGGGGCTGATTGTTGAAGAAGATGTAGCATTTTCCATTGTATGTAGCCGTGCTACCCAAAGGCTGGTCTCGGAAGGATGGACAGCGTTCAATAGGAAGAGCTGTAAATAAATAAAATATATATATATATACATACATGTGTGCGTAGCTCTTTCCATTCTTCCATTGGCCTCAAAAGCCTGTATCAAATTAGGAACACATTTCTTACAAAAATGCCTCAATATTCATATAAATTCATGTCGTTGCAACGCATACGCTCATTAATTATAATGTATAAAAATACATCACAAATACGTAGTTTTCTTCCTTTAACCTATGAATCAAAAAATCCATTCGACACTACTTTGCAGGGAATGAAAAGTGGAAGACTTTTTTTGTAAGAAAAAATGGGGGCTCAAATATGAATGAGCAAAATAATAAAATATACTGTTCTTCTATAGGATAGTGTATTCAAAATAAAATAATTATATTGGAGTAACTTTGTTTGTATTTTTTTATATTGCATTCGGATCCCATATTTTAGCTTCACGGGAAAGCAGCCTTTAAGTATGCGATAACTATTAAAATCGAAATTTTGACCAAGATAGCCAACTATATATATTATATATATTTACTACATTTAAAAAATATTTAATTTTTAAAACTGCTTTAATTTTTTACGCTGTTATTATTAACATGAATATTTGAATATGTTAGATGTGATGATATACGTATAACAAGAGTAAGTATCGATTACTTGCCTAAATACGTTTTTCTGAGAAGCCACATTTTTTGAAAATATTCAAAAATTAGAAGAAAAAAATACTAGAGCTAAAAAATAATCATTTAAGAAATTTTGTAAATTGTTTCTCATATTTTTTTGATGGACCTAGCCTAGGGTTTAAAAAAATATGCATTATTAAATTTAAAATGAGAAATGTCATGAACAGAAATTATTTTGAAATTTTGGAATTTGAAATACAAAATATATTTAATATACATACTTAAATAAAAAGGGAATAAATAAAGCAAAGAGAATGATTTTTTGAGTAATATTCTGTACTACAATAGTAAGGCCTTTGTCTCTTTGCAGTTCAATAAAATTAGACGAATAAAACGAATTCACAATACTCCATATCCTTTAAAAATTCATGCACAATATCTTTATATATTCATAAGACGAATGCATACCTTGATCTGTATAAACGAATGCCTCGCATATTGATAGTTGGTTTGATCCTGGTTCTTCGAGATAGACACTGACGAACGCTCCTGGCATAGCAGTTGTACATGGCAAAAATAATGGGCGTCCTTCCTCTGTTAAAAATATATAATCAGCAATCATAGCTAACTAATCAGATAATTTATTATTAAACTAAAATATATCATTTTGGAAGTTTATATTTTAGTTTACCTATGGGTCCAGTGTATTTATTACAAATAGGGTTGACTCCTAAATCAGGCCTATTATTCCCAACTCTCACAACAATCGTCGCTGGACGATTGTTCGCTGAAAGTAAAACAATATCAAGATAAGAATCTTCAACGCATGTCCACGAGTTATTTAAAGGGATTAACAGAAAAACACTTACAGCAACAAGCCATTCCAAAGTCCAACCTAACCAACTGAACCATGTAAGGCTCCAGGAGATTAACATACCACCATGGCGATCGTTCTGTCTTGGTCATGCTGCACGTATCAGGATTAAAGAATGTGCTCGTGCTTCCATCAATGGCTTTTTGGGGAATACCATTGCCGACAAGGCTTGATTGCATGGGTGCCTTTCCAACGGCTACATCAAGAACTGCAAAGGAAAACGATATTTAAATGAGGATGATACACTAAAGGAAATATTTAGAAGTAAAAGAACTCGACCGTTTTTGGTAGACTTAAGCCTTTATTCTTGACTAAAAATGGAAAGAGAAATACAGGAAAAATATTAGTTAGCGGAGCTTTAACTCACTCAACTATTTTAACTTTTTACTTTTTCTATGTTAATACAAACGTTTAAGAGAATAAATTTTACTGGATTCAAATGCTACGTTTTTATGTTCATTTGCACCGTTTTATTTTCCTATAGTTCTGTATTATTAAACCCTTAAACTGCCTACATTGTACAACCAATGTCGTTTCACATATATTACAGTCTTTTTAATATATAATTAGTAATTTTTGGAAAATGAACATTAATGCTCTTTCGTAAGTATATTTTATAAAAATTATATAAGCTTTTCTTAAAAAGTTTATTCGATTTGCCATCGTTTCATAAAAACCATATATACAAGACAACAGTTATTTTACATAATGAAATTAGATGAAATAAAAAATGGCTTCAATATTTCTCACTATTTCATAAAATGTCGAAGGGAGTATTGTCAATTATAATTACATTTTATTTGACTTTTTGCTCAGTTATTATCAGATCAGAACCTAAACAACGGGCTCTATAAGTGAAGAGTTTTATAATTATCACTTCATTTTTATGTATATGTGTAATCCTTATCAAAATACCTTAAGATAAACTGTAATATCTGATATCTAGCAAGAAATTTCTTTTCGCTTGTATAGAAGACTAAAAGTAAGAAGAGAGAAAAAGAACAATACAATAGAGACAAATTTGATCAATAACTAAAGAAAAAAATTATCAGATTTAAATATTTTCTCTCTCTCTCTCTCGAAATTAGTTTATCTTCTCAAATATTTCCTTGATTAACTATTTTTCCAAGACTAAAAACTGAAACTTTCAGTTTCTCTGCTATTTATACAATTTATTCATCAACTATGAATATTGTGTATAAATATGATGCAGTTTATTGTTCATGATAGACACTGGCATAAAAAAATGGAAAAGAGGACAAATGTTATCAACAGTAACCGAAATAAGAATTAATGTCATTAATGTTCCAAATCTGATTTCAATCTGATCTTAAGCAGAATTAAAAAGGAATAAATAATTAAATCAGATAAATCTGTGCCCGCAGTTATCTCGTACCGAGCAATTTGTGCTACTTTAGTGTTTTCTTTGGAAATCATGGGAAGAGTAAGTAGTCAAAGGGTTAAAATCCTTCTGCATGAATTCGTTCATGAAGCTGTTTGATAAACACAGATTCACACAGTGCCTGCTGATATCAATTGCATCATTGTGAGGAAAGATGGTTGACGAGCCCGTTTGCTTATTTTTGATTTATATATTCTATAATAACTATTCACTTCATTTGATGGTCCCTACTCACAATGCCTTACTAATCAAACCAGCATTACGAAGTGGAAAATCATGCATAATTCAGTTCAGCGTGTACATCCGATGTGGATAAAAAGTACGGTAAATTTTACTCAATATTACAGTTACTATCAAGCGGCTGTCCTTCTTGACGGAAGCTATTTAATAGCATGAATCTTTCATCATGAACTCAGAGTGGTAATTCTTTGTCTGTTCAGACAACAAATTCTCTCATTGGAGAGCTTTTTCTCTATGTGAATTATCCTATTTTAGTAGCTCGAAATAGTAAAAAAAATGTATAACTGTAATTTTAGTTCGAGATTAATTTAATTTGAATTGATTAACTGAATGATAACATTTAAAAGTCAAATTATGAAATGTGTATTATTCTCCAAAGTTCTCTGTTACATTAATATATATATATATATATACATATATATATTCTTCTTGGAGTTATTAGCCTCATATCGACTGGTCGTGAGCAGTTATTAAAATTTAAAAGGTCACTCTTTCCATATGTATCTTAATAGTTTTCTAATATTTATGCTACTGAAGCATATGAACTCATGTTCTTACAAAGTTCATCTTTTTTTTTTTGCCCCTTTTCATCATTAAAAACAAGTTTTTAATGCTGCCTTTATTAAGAAGTTAACTTCCCACACAGTAATTTTCTAGCTGTGGGAAATAGAATCGGTTTTTATTGCTTTTACAGTATCTTTCCACACTCTTTTGTATAAAACAATTATCTCAGGTATCGCTGGGCGAAATAACTATTTCCGGTAGAACTAAGAAATTAACTTTTCATCTCTTTCCTACTGTTTCTGTTAAACCTCTTTGAAAAGCCGAAATTTCTTATTTTTAATTACAAGAATCTATCGGTTTCCTTTTGCAGTTCAAATGTTCTTTATTTTTTTGTCTCTGTTTTTCGGTGAGAAGAGTTTGCAACGTCTTCTTCGCATCGTTGCGTTTACTGACTACTGCAACACTATTAAGGAAGAGGTGACGGCAAGATGTAATCGCGATATAAGTTCTGGATCATTTAACCGGAAAGACTCCGAATCGACCTTAAAAAACTAGGGTATGACAATGAATAACAGTTGACTGCTGCAATAACACATCTGCTTTTTTTATCGCTTGAATCATATTTTTAATTTAAATTTTATTTTGGGAGATGGCAGGTTTAGGCTAGAGAATCATAAGATGATTTACGAGTGTTATTAAGAAAATATTAAACATGTATGCTCTTTAAACGAACATTCTCATATTATATAATATTACAATTCTTTAGGAATATATTAAAAAAACAGATTATGAGAGTCTGAAATGGGTTCAGAATGTATGTACTCTGATGTACCAAGAACTCAAAAGCCATGTTGTACAGCAGTTAAAATTATAGTACTAGAAAAAGAATTGATGTGAAATAATGTGAATTGATGTGAATGTGAAATAATTTCTAAAAAAAATGGTGTCTTATTAGGGGTATATATACCATTTAACATTTACATACGACCTTATATTAACTTTTGTTTTTGCATAGTGATTACCAACTTATACAAAAAGATTGAAGGATGAAGCTTGATTGCATAGAAGGTTATTTAATGGTATGAAATGATGAAGTCGAGGAATATTAAACCTCCTGAAGTTCCTAATGTCTGTGTGACCTTATTCCAATGAATTTTAACCCGTTCAGGGCCAAGATGACATATATGTGATCACTTCAGTGAACATTGTATCACATGCGAGATTGCGTTCTCCCCGTTCTGAGGCCCGTGATCACACCGATGTGATTTGAATTTAGAACTTATGGAATTTGAAATGATTATAAACTATAAATTTTTAGACATATTTTATTACAGTAATGATTTTATATGAATTCGTAAGTGGATTTAGCCTTAACAGGAAAAATCGTCTGGTCCTGAACAGATTAAAACAAAGATTTTTTTGTCAACATGTATTACTTACGAGGAAAAAGAATTATCGAAGACAGTCAACTGTAGTTAAAATTGTAATCAAGTCATAACTTTCTATCTTGATGTATAAGGTTTACATAGTCCCTGTCAGTAGTGCACACAGGAATTTTTCAAGGGGGGTCCGGGGTTGAAATTTCACCATTCTTGTTTCATGATCCTTTTGATTTTGTCGATTTTCGGGAACCAAACACAGTAAAAAACTAATTATTGAATAAATAATTAGCATTAATTAATAAAATTAATCATTAATAACAAGTACTTAATTAAATTTTACGTACTATATACTTAGAACTATAATCAATCGGAAAAAAATCAAGGGTCCCTGTATATAATAAAGTAAGTTTTTCTAAATGAATGATTATGAATGCAACTTTAATGAACAATATGTAAAATAGCACTACTTTATTAATTATCAAAACTTTAAAATGCCGCATTCTAACTTAAAAAGTTATCCATCTCTTCTTTAAGGTCTATTGTAAAGTGATATTGAAATTTGGAAAAGGACAATTTTTAAGGTGTCCGACTACGTTCGGAACCGTGATTTTCAAAAGTGCATAAATGGATAATTTTCATGATATTTAGTGTCACTTAGATTAGAATATATGCATAAAATTGTTTTAAGAACATTTTGGCAATTTTTTTTTTTATTTAAATACAATATTTTGGCAAAAAATTAACTTTGAATAATCTTTTTTCGCAATGTTCTCCTTTTGTGAAAAATGCTTCTATTATAATAATATTTTGCCTGTATATAGCTCAGACCTCTGTTCAGAGGCTCAACTAGAATTTTTGAAATACATAACTTAGAAGTGGGTTTATTCATATTTTATGACAACAGAGGGAAGCAATTTTAAGAAAAAAAACGCCAATAATTATTTCAATTGGTGGTAACTCTGAAAATAATGGGAATTCTTCAAAAATTCTAGTTGAGGCTCTGTAGAGAGGTCTGAGCTATATACAGGCAAAATATTATTATAATTGAAGCATTTTTCACAAAAGGAGAACATTTGGAAAAAAGATTATTCTAAGTTAATTTTTTGCCAAAATATATTTAAATAAATTTTTTTTGTCAAAATGTCCTTGAAATAATTTTATGCAAGTATTCTAATCTGAGAGACACTAAATATCATGAAAATTATCCATTTATGCGGGTTTTTTTTAAAAAATCACGGTTCCGAACGTAGTCGGATACCTTAAGTGCAATTCTTTTCAACTAGTTGTATTTCATAAGTGACAGGTTAAGTGCCAAAAATCTGTCTACTTATTAGTTTTTGTGTAAAATGTAACTAAATTAAATTATTAAAATTTTTTATTGAGGATAAAATAAAACTGCGGATGTAGGATGGCTTTGTTATTCTTCATTTAGCAAAGCTCTTAAAACACGTATTATATAAAAGTTCGTTACTCATGATTGGATTAGTAACAAGAAATGTTGCTCTTCTCATCATTTTGTTTAAGGATCTACTTAATCGCATGAAAAATTTAGCTAAGTGACAGTATCTTATTCTTTAAGGATTTTCTTCCCTCTCAGATTAATTCAAAATCCTAAAAAAGTACAATTTCTTATTTAATTACTTTCTTGACTTCACTTAGCAAAGCCGAACGGAAAATGTTGTCAGTATGAATTTGAAATGATGTAATATGTATAATTGATCAGTTTTACTTCAAATGATAACATGATCATAAGATCCTCGATAAAAATATATATAACTTTTTTTCTGCAAATATAATAAGCACTATTCACACACACACAAAACATACGCGTGTTTAATTAAGATTAAAAATGAGGGAAAAAACATTTACATCTTTTTATTCGCTTGGTTACATCCAAAACTTTATTTACTCTATCATTAGATAATATTTGTTATTAAATTAAACGTGCCTCCAATTTTTATTTAATGTGTGTAAGATAAATGTTTTCCTGTAACAATAACAAATATCAACTATGTGTGTAAATAATATTATTGTTAGATTATACGGATATATATATATATATATATATATATATATATTCATTGAACAAGAGAATGAAAGTTTAAATATCTTGATTAGAAGAAACATGATCATTGATGCAACTAATTTCAACAGAAAATAAAAAGCTATATAAGCTACGACAATTTGAAAAACAAAAAAGAAACCGATTCTTCCAAGACTCATTTTGTATGCAGAAGAAAACATGTATTATATGGATTTATATTTGTGTCTAAACTGTAAATTTTGCTAATATTGGAATGGTATTTGTTTTCAATTCTCAGTCCCTGTTTGTTGTTGAAATGTTTTCAATTTTTTTTAAATATCACTAATTAACAACCGAACATTTATATTTTCTAATTATGCATATTGTGAATCTCTTTCTATAATTCTATAACCTATATTTCTTTTCTTAACCTTTAATATGTAATCTTATTACTTTATGATTCCTAAAACAGCAGATTTAATGACTTTATCATTCGATTTCGAAAACTCAATAATCGAAAATATTTCCCTTTACCCTAGTTACCTCTGGGCTCAAATCCTTTTTTTTTCTGGTGTTGATGCATAAGATAAAAAATAATTTATTTTTGAGAAATACTCATAAATTAAATAATAATTGATAAAACATATTGCATTAGTGAAATAATACGTGTCGTTTAGTGTCAGAAATAATTGTGAATAATTTTTAACGTTATATATACAGGAACACATCTGAGAAATTTTTGGAAAAATGTCAGAGGTTCTCAATTTTGGCAAATTAGTTAAACGACAAACAATATTAAAAGCACTAAACTTGTCAAATATGACGGATGTTTTTTGACGAAAACAATGGATTAACATAGAAACATTTTTGTTTGAGAATAGAAAATAGGGTCATAGAAGGTTTAAGTGTGATGAGTTAAGTGTGATCTGTAAAAATTAATTGCTTTACTACAATTCAATCTAAACAAGGGAGAGAGGGGAAATGTAGCATTTTATTTTACAACTTAGATGAAATAAAGGATAATTGTAGTTGAATAATGGTTGCACTTTTGATATTCTGTGTGTCTAAGGATGATTATATTCGGTATAAAAATGACATTTTAGGCATTGTTCATTGTAACCACTATCTAATCTACTTGATATTGATGAAAATGCTTTGTAATACGTTTAAGAGATGAAAAAGAGGTCAGATAAGTCTAGAATTCATTAGAGAATCTAATTTTAAAAAATAAATTCATTGTCTTATTGACTAGTTGTTTTTAAATCACAGTTGTTACTCTAGAGTCACATAAAATCTTTGATTATTACTACTTGATATACTTTACTGTTTACTAGGCCTATATATATATATATAAGATATTTTTAATGGTTTTACGTAATGGTTTAAATAACTGACAACCTACAGATTTTACAAAATGAATTTTAACAACTTTCACAGTAAAAATGACTGTGTGGAAATTATTCATTATAGGGGACTGATTAGCTTTTTCAATCATATAAACTTTAAATTAGTCAGTTACTAAGGAATGATCAGTTTCAGATTTCTATCATAGATAATTTCCACTTAATTTATGCCCACTTAGATCCCATTTCGTATTATTTCCATTTGAAAATAAAAATTACTGATCCAATTCCCATACAGATTCACACAAGTGCATAATCATTCTTAAGAAATCTCATATTAACCACCTTTTTATAATTTCCTAAGCCTTTCAACTGAGAAAAGGGGACATAATTGAGATTTTATGGAAGTGATATTCATAATTTGTTCATACACCGCATGACGAGTCTCATTTCGATTCCTTTTTATATTGATTGCATTTTGTGTGTGTGTGTGTAGCTTGATTACGATTTTCTAAGTCTACTACCAATAGACGTACCTAAATGTTAAATAAAAGTACATAAAAATGGGCAAAATAAAAGGCAAGAAATTATGCTCACTAAGGTTCTATTTTGTTGAAAATCCAATGGAAATTTTTATCATTTATGCGATACAATGTCAAACATTTTTAAAACAGTTGATATTAAAAATAAAATATAGTACTTTTTTTTTCAAATTGAATAAAAAAAAAAACTCGAACAAAATTACATTTTTATTAATATTTAAGCAAACAACAGAAATTTTTATTTCCTCCATTTAAATTTTATGATTATTGTAGATTTTGTTACATTTAATTCAATTCGGAACTAATAAATGTCTTCTGGGCTTCTGTGTCACACATCTGTTTTAGCATTTCGAAAGCTTAATTGACGCATGCGTGGACGAAGCCTAATTCACGGATAAGCTTACTTCAATAATCTCTCCAGTCCAGTTGAAATGCAGGCTGTACTTTTTACCCCACCCTGCCCCCAATGAACTGCATATTAGCAACCAAGCCTTTGCAGACACGGGGTAAGTCCCCAAATGTGAGATCTATTCCAGTGGTGGCACCATCTAGAGACGGATCTTGTTACCAAATTCGAATTAATACTTGCTGTACTCAGAGAGAAGTTTCGCTTTAAAATGTATATGCTCAACAAAGCGTGTAAATAAGGTATAAAAATCATGACGCTGAGCGATGCCGGGAATAGTTATATTACCAATGAATACATACATAGATGAAAAGACTCTGACACAATTGAATTAAATACACATTTTTTTTTTCAAAACCAGCTCATTTAATTTTATGCCTTGCTCATTCCTTTTTGAGAAAAATTGAGATGTTACTGAGTATAACTAGTTCTCATCTGTAGAATTCTTAGATATCCTTTTAAAAAATAAGCTAACATACAATTGATCAAAGAAAAGAAATGAAAGAGGAATTCCATCAGAATATTTACCTAACAAATCAAAATAAGCTGAACCAATATTACATATGCTTCTTGATGAAGTTACAATAATTTCTCCCACTGGCAAGAAAAATAAAGCAAGACAATACTCATCTACTCCTCTAAATTCCTCATTTGTCCATTTACAACAAAACATGAGAGCATTTTTAAATCTCTAATGGAAAATTTGATATTTTAAACAGTAATGCAAGATTTACAAAATGTTCTGTCTGTAAAAATCTATTTTCTTTGGCTGTCATAAAGAAACTTGAGTCTCGTTAGCGTATTAATATTTAAGAACAAATAAGTTTCTCACTTTAAGAGAAGTTAGGCCCTTTTTTGTTTTAATTTCTATTTTATAGCAATTTTTAAATATTAAAAGTCTCATAAATCGAATTCTCCTCTGAATTTTGCATAATTTTTCATTCGTTTTGGAAACTCGGAATCATATTATTCCTTCTTGTTATGTTTTCTCTTTTAAAAATCTTACCTATTCTTTCGAAGTAAAATTCTAACTCGAAGAAAATTTGAGTTCTTTTTTCTACAAGACAGTTTTTTTTTATTATTAAACAATACTTTTAAAATATAACATCTGACAAGTCTGATAAAATTGTTTAAATTTAGTGGGGGGAGAAATGTCTGTTACATTACTATTTAAATATTTATGGGAAGAGTTCAAATTGGGCTGAAATATAAAAGAATTATGGTTTCAAAATCTCATTTATGCATTTAACACTAAACATTTCTATGCTGAAAGACAGGAAAATATGTTATATTTAACAAATTAAAAATATATGCTTTATTCTTAGATTCTTGTTTCTGTAAACATATACTCAATTTATAAAAGTTTTAAGTAAAAAACCTGTTCATATTCAATATAAATTCTTTAAGACCCTCGAGAGAGAGATTGGTGCATTTTACTTCATACAAAGACAAAATATAATGTCTCATATTCAGTCAGTGACTGAATCTTACTTGTTCGGAAATTTATTTGAATAAATACCGATGTAGTCAACAAAACGCAGAAAAATATAGCAATGATGTTATTTTAACACTAAGAGGATAATGTTGTATATCATATAATTTGGTTAGAATTACTATGGAGCTATGACTTATCTTTATATATAAAGGAGAAAAGCGACTCACTCACTCACTGATTCATTGACTAATCACGATATCTCCGGAACTATTAAACCTACAGATTTGAAATTTGGTAGGCAGGTTCCCTTCATGGAGTGGACATCAGCTAAGAACGGATTTTGCAAAGATCGAACCCCAAGGGGCGTTATAGATAATTATTTCCATTAATAAACTATTAGATGTACAGTCTTGAAAAAAAAAAAACTTGGTACACAGATTTCTTTCATAAAGTAGAGATTCCCTACATTATGATTTTTACGAAAATCGACCTCCAAGGAGCGTTGAGGGCGCTTAAGGGGCGTTATCCAGACTTATTTCTGTTTTTAAACTATTAGACGAACAGTCTTGAAATTTGGTAAGCGGATTCCTTTCATAGAGTAGAGATCCGCTACAAAATGGGTTATGTCAAAATCGACCCCCAAGTGGCGTTGTGGAGAATTAAAGGGCGTTATTTAGGTAATTATTTCCTTTTTTAAACTATTCGACGTAAAATCTTGAAATTGAGTAAGCAGATTCCATTCATTGAGTAGAGATCCGCTATAAGATGGGTTTTGTGAAAATCGCTTCCTAAGTGGCATTGAGGAGGCTTAAGGAGCATTATAGATAATTATTTCCATTTTTAAACTATTAGACGTAGTCTTGAAATTTGATAAGCGGATTCCTTTGATAGAGTAGAGATCCACTACAAAATACGTTTTGTCAAAATCGACCATCAAGTGGCGTTGTGGAGAATTAAGGGGCGTCATAGGTAATTATCTCCTTTTTTAAACTATTAGACGTAAAATCTTGAAATTGAGTAAGCAGATTCTATTCATTAAGTAGACATCTATAAGATGGGTTTTGTGAAAATCGCTTCTTAAGTGGCGTTGTGGTGGCTTAAGGGGCGTTATAGATAATTATTTCCATTTTTAAACTATTAGACGTACAGTCTTAAAATTTGGTAAGCGGATTCCTTTTATGGTGTAGAGATTCTCTACAAAATAGTTTTGAGGAAAATTGATCCCCAAGGGTCACTGAGGGGAATTAAGGGCGTATATAATAGATAAATATTTCCGCATTTCAACTACTAGACCCACCTGCTTGAAAATTAGAAGGTATGTTCCGTTCATGGAATAGAGTTTTGCGAAAACGGACCCCCAAAGGAGTGGGGTTACGAGGGGTTAAGGCGTGTTCTAGAAAAATTCCTGTTTTTGAATTTAATCCATTTACTTGAAATTTGTTGAGCATGTTTCTTTATAGTTGAATAGAGTTCCACTAAGAATGGATTTTACGGAAATCAACTCCAGGGGGAAGCGGGGAGAGTTATTGGGGTGTATTGATAGACAAAATTCCCGTTTTCGAACTGCTAGGACTATAATAATAAAATTTGGTTTGCATGCTTCTTTTTTGTTGAATTGGAATCCGCTAAGAATGCTCTCAACGAGGTATTGATGATAAAAATTCCGTTTTTGCTCTGTTAGATTTAGACTTGAAATTTAGCACGCATGCTTATTTTACGGAGTAGAGATGCACTGAAAGTTGCGTTGGCGGAAATCCATTTGATTATTAGGTTAAGTGAGCGCAAAAAATCTTTCTACTTCTATTTTAGATATAAATAGAAATTAGGTATTATAATTTAAGTCCTTTTTATATCAAGAGGCGAGAGTTACAGCTATAAATATATTTTTCAATACAATCGAATTATTAATGCTCAATACCAATAATTTATATATATGTAAACAGTATACATTTCTACAACATCGTGAAATACCCAGTGAAGCGGGTGGGTAACGGCTAGTTATTTCATAAAAGGGGTTCAAAAAGGAAATCAAATTCTATGACAATTGGTCTATTGTAGAAATGTCTCCATTCTTAACGTACCGAAATACCAGTAGTTGAGTTAAATTTCAGTACATACTTCACACCGTGGGTGGGTATTAAGTCGATAGCGATCGGTGGATCGTTAAGATATTTTGGGGGACTGCCTGAAGATTAGCAGTTAGTAAATATATACCAAAATATTCAAGATGGGCTGACAGTAAGCAGACTAAGTCTTCTATTGACTATAACTATCTTTAGATGATCATGTTTTATTTTTAATGCATTTTGAATTGTTTGATAATAAATGCATCATTTGATATTATTATATTTGTGGCTATTCTTATTACGTTTGCATCTTGCTTTAAACTCGGTCTTAAAAGTGCAAGTTTTTTTTATTGTAGTTATGCAGGTAAGCACGCATTAAGTATTCATTAATAAGTTATAATACATATTTTAGACTTCTTTCTTAGCTCATCACATCTACGCCATTGGTGTGGACCGCAACACCTTGAAAAATTTGAAGTAGCCCGTACCCTGGAAAAATCCCCCCCTGCGGTACATAGTAATAGGATGTTTGATAATAAATGCATCATTTGATATTATTATATTTGTGGCTATTCTTATTACGTTTGCATCTTGCATTTTGCTTTAAACTCGGTCTTAAAGGGGCAAGTTTTTTTTATTGTAGTTATGCAGGTAAGCACGCATTAAGTATTCATTAATAAGTTATAATACATATTTTAGACTTCTTTCTTAGCTCATCACATCTACGCCATTGGTGTGGACCGCAACACCTTGAAAAAATTTGAAGTAGCCCGTACCCTGGAAAAATCTCCCCCCTGCGGTACATAGTAATAGGATGTTTGATAATAAATGCATCATTTGATATTATTATATTTGTGGCTATTCTTATTACGTTTGCATCTTGCATTTTGCTTTAAACTCGGTCTTAAAGGTGCAAGTTTTTTTTTATTGTAGTTATGCAGGTAAGCACGCATTAAGTATTCATTAATAAGTTATAATACATATTTTAGACTTCTTTCTTAGCTCATCACATCTACGCCATTGGTGTGGACCGCAACACCTTGAAAAAATTTGAAGTAGCCCGTACCCTGGAAAAATCCCCCCCCCTGCGGTACATAGTAATAGGAATTCCTTCCTTCCTTTTTTAGACTCTTACACAAAGCCATTTACAGCTTATGTCCCATATAGCTGAAGAATTGATGTCCTTTTTTAGACATTATATGGAGAAAAAGTAAAGGTAAAGGTAAAAGAGAAACACCAAAATCTACTTCAATTTAAATTTTGAAAATAAAATCTCTTAAATGTATTTATCATTACTTAAATGTTAATAAGTTTTAAAAATATACTGTACTGTGATTAGGGCAACATTCAGTCAATTTCCCCTCATTAAGCATCAGGTTCCTTGTTGTAAATGACGCACATCACTGTGCAAATAGTTTTTAATTTTATTTTACAACTGACGCATATATTAGTTGTTTTTGTTTCTTTACAATTATTTTGAAATTCTTCTTGGGAAAAAACCAGTCACTGTTTCACATTACTGCTATAAATACGAAAATCGCTTGGTTCTGGGAAGCTATTATTTATCTGTGATAATGGTTTACTTTCAAAGTTAGATAAATAATGATCACTTTATACTCTAAGATGTCAATGATCCTCTTTGTTATAGTAAACTATAAGAAAAACTTCTCAGAATTTTGTATACAACTTCCAAATGAATAATGGACGAAATCTTAAACCAGTTTCAATTTAAAATAAAACAACAAAACAACGAGAGAACCTTTCATCTTTTCAATTAAGAACAGGAAATTCGGGAAACCTTAAATGATGATGTTTACTACTTTATTCAATTTGGAACAAACAGTTGAACTATTTTTATGCATAAGTGAGCTCAAATTACTGAGAAAATTTTAAAAACCTAAGAAGAAAAGAAATGGAAAAAACAAGAATGAGTAAACTCAAAAAAGCATTAATCCTTACTGTGTTGCTTACTAAAAAATAAACAACCTCGATTGAGATCTTCTCTTAGTGATTTACATAAAACAACTACATTAGTATTTTAAATTGTTTAAAATATTTGAAGCATTTGTTGTATCTATTGTATTATTATTTTTAGCGGAAGATCTCCTCTCAACCGATGTTAGGTGTGTTAAAAAAGTACTTAACCAACTTCGCGTGCATGATACAATCGATAAATATATTTAATATTACGGTTCAATGAATTAGACGTGTGCTTAAACCAGTCGAGCGTTAAGGTACTCGGGTCTGGAATAAGTAACAAATAATATACCTGCATCCTAAAGGTTTGTCAACATGTGATTTAAGAATGATTAATGAAAGGTTCATTCTAAAATGTAGTCTTGTTAGAAACACACTTGTCACATCTATCAATTAGTTACAATTCTGAAATGTTAACTTGACAATGAAAATGTTTATTCTAAGAGAAACTGAAAAACTATATTGAAGCAGACACAAAAGTTCTGAAAGCATGTACCACTGGCGTTGCTTGTCCTGAGTGAGCCCTGAATCAAAATTCCTTGGGGGCCCCTATTTGAGTCCTTTTGACATTTTCTGATTATATTCTTACACATAATGGGGCCCCTGTAGCTTGAGGGACCCGTATCATTGACACGGCGGTAACTACACCCTTGTTCTTCACTTAAAATAATAAAAATAAACACATCTTTGACTACCACTTAAAAACTTTAAAAAAAAAGACTCGAATGGCACATTTAAAATGCCAAGATAATGTTTTGAACTACTTTTGTTTCAGATATATGAGCAGTTTTGTTATTGAATAAGAAAAAATGTTTTGAACTGCTTTTGTTTCTCTCCTATTAATGTGTAATTTTAAAACTGAATTTTGGAAAATAAAAGATCTTTATTTATAAGTAGCCTTATATGAATTATTATTAAAAGTAAAAGAAACTTTTTTAAAAAACAAGCTTTTATTTAAATGCGCTATGCATTACTTTAGTGAATAACGATGTAAGAGAGTTTCGGAATTATTGGAGAAGTCCTAAGAAAAAAAAAAGCTTTTTATCGGATCTGGAGGGCCCCCCTCCAGATCCGATAAAAACTTTTAAGCTCTGGCGTAAAAGGCCTTTTACGCCAGAGCTTAGAAAATTGAATCGTACACGCAACTCTACCAGTTCTATCTAGTGATATTTTTTTGCGAGAAAATTCGTGTAAACTCAGGAGTTAGGAGACCCTAGTTCCCATAAGGAATCCCCTTCTAGAAGGGCCCCTTCGAGGTCAGGGCCGAGAAAATGCATTGTCATCCAAACTAAACGTGTGTACAAAATTTCAGCTCAATCGGTTGAAGATATCAGCTTCAAAATTGAGTTGCAAGATTCCACTCGAACAAATTACATTGCAAGTTAAATAAAAGCTTGTGTGTAAAATAGTAAATTGCCAATTTTAACACAATATTTTTAATTCTCTGAGAATATTAATTGGAAAAAAATTAACTATCTCCGTAACATTCTTTAAACAGGTAACAAGAATCTATAAGAAGTCAAATTCCTAGATTTGAGAAAAATGAATACTTTGAAAAGGAAACTAGAATAAGGTATAAAGACAGCGAATCAAACGGTTTATATCATATTTATGAAAGCGAAATCTTGCCTCCAGAAATGTATTCAACGAAATAAGCCTAAACTTATTTATAAATCGTATTTAGTTTACAAAATTCGAAATCCAGTTCATGAGTTCGTCATTTGTAACAATCATCTCGGATGTTGTATAAAACCTATTTTATAAACTGAAATTCTTCCTTAAAATCCATTACCCGAAACAGCCTTTTTTTAACTTCCTGACCTTAATTATCGTAAAAATTACACAATTCCAAATTTAAGTTGACCCAAATCGAAAATTTTCCAGTCGAGTGCAAACCACATTAGATCATCTGTATTTAACGTCCTCCAGTTGTTAGTCACACAATTCAGTGTAATAATGCATTGGTATAAAATTTGTACAGTTTTGAAAAATAGTTTGAAATAAGTTCAGGAAAAAGGGCAATCACATGTTTGATTCATTCAAAGTGTTCCATTTAAATGCTTTGGCCACAGAAATGTGAATATTACCTGAAAAACATTGATCTTGAAAAAAATGTATATTTGAAATTAATTCATTCATTCAATTTAAAATTAAGATGTATTTTTAAATTTAATTAGTCATATTAAGTCTAATTTTAAATTTAATTAAATTTTAAGTTTTTACCCTCAGGAATAAGAGCGGAATGTGTAAGTTACTTTCCATTTGGAGTTGGTTAAGAAGTTTATTTAATTTAATATTCATTACTAATATAATATATATGTATAAAGAGAGAACACTCCTCAAGAAGAATGCTAAAAAGAGACAAAAATAATCTGCTAGTGAATTGCAGCAACGAAAATCAACGTTTTGTAATGACATCGATGTTTTAAACGTTTTCGAAGTTAAAATTTTTTCAATATGGTTTTCATTTGCATGTATCGCGTATATAAATATCACAAAATTCATTATCCCTTTAAATTGTTCCTTGATGCATCCAACTGTAATAACGGTAAAGCCAGTAAATTACTAACTAAGCATTTATTTCGCCCAAGGTCTAATTTACTTTTTTTTCGGGTAAGTATTAAGTACTTTTAGAACACGATTTCATTTATAAAGTAAGAACCGATACCGTGATAAAAACTAAATGAGCGGTTAAACTAACGTCATGTTCTCCTATTATATATATGTCAGGTATTAAACAAGTTCATCATCTACGGCGTAACGAATTACCGCTACTCAAGACTCAACTCTATTTGCTTGGTTTACCAAGCAAACTTTGACTTCTATCGTTTGAAGGCGCGTCCTTTCAGCCCTTGCAAAGAAGTAAAAAGAAAGGCTTTTCTTGTAACCGATTTTTCGAGTTAGTATGCTACGCCTGTGTGCCTATGGAAACCGAGGCAATATTTTTCACCCGACCGCCGCAACCAGGTCACATTGAGCAAAGCCAGAACATCTTTTGAGGCTCATTCAGACATAAGCTAATCACATGGGAATGAGTTTGTTATTGTAGGTTGAAATTTTTGCCTATAGGTTTCATGGCAAATATAGGAAGTACACCCTGGAGCGAAACGGTAGTGTGTTCGAATCTCACCTTTGAAAAAGATAATTAAAACGCGAAAGTTTTGTCTGGATTTGGTTTGTTTGATTATAAACCCTTGTTGATGCAACCTTTGTAAATGCTTTTAACATTCATAATAGAAATATACTAAGATGTTAAGCCAAAAACTAAACAAAGGATTGGTTGGGATTTTTTTTTCTGCGTATTGATACTATATTTGTTTTTAAATTGGGGCGAATTAACTTCGATTATACTTTCAAATGAAGTTTAATGCCTGAATGATAACAGATGTTTTTTTATAAAGATTAGAGGAAAAACATTTTTTTACTGTTGATTTTTTTTTTTTTTATTTACAAAAACATGTGAAAATGGAACCTAACACAAAATAATTTACAGATTTAAAATTTAAGTTAATTTTTTTTAAAGAAAAACCTTACGTAAAAAAAAATATATATAAAGAAATAATTTACAGTGAAACTGTTTTGAGTAATACATTTTCAAGGATTCACTAATTGTTTGGCTTGTTCCTATTTGATTTTAAATGCTCGTTTTGTTACAGTTCTCTGAAGATGAAGACTCACAGAAAAAAAATCAAGGACATAAACAGGTTCTCAATAAAATCAATAAATTTGTCTGTTGAAACACATGCTGCCATTTGAGTAAATAAAAATGATTGAAACATTTTGTAAACGAGTATCAATTTAAATTCTGTTCCATTAATTAGTTTTTAATAAAATGTTGGGTGGGAAAAAAATTATTATTTTTATTGTTATCCATGTGATCTTCAGTCGTCAACAATGGCTTAAAATGTTTCAAGTTATCCCCAAAAAACACTATTTGTTTATATATATATATATATATATATATAGTTTCCCTTTATCCATGCAGCTTAACTAATAAAATCTTCTAATTTTTAATTACCCGGAAGATCATTGATAGTTCAAGTGCTTCAACGGATCTTTCCTAATATTCTTGTGCTATTTTAATTGATTTTATATAAACCTCAAAGGTTGCTGGGGCGATGATAGAAGACAAGACCTCGCAATATTTTAAGAATGCTCGTGTGCATAGGAACGCGGTTTTCCTATCCACAAAAAGAAGCCGATTTTCCAGCTGTGTGACGCGAAAACGTCACAACGTCAATGCTAACTATTTACTTCATGAAAAAACTATTGACTAATTTATTTTTATATTATTGCAAATCAAATGGAAAATCAATGAACTTTACTTTCCAGTGTTTCCTGAATAAAAGAACAAATAAGCTTCATATTTAATAAGGATAAAAACCGTAGAAGGTAAAATATAAATTTAACTTATTAAAGTAAAATATAAAGCTCAGTTAATTAAAAGTACAGTGTAAAATGTATTTTTAATAAGAATTAAATGTGTGACTTAACACTTTCACTTGCTTCCAACATGAAAATTTATCCCGTTTTCAGCAACTTCAAAATCTTATGAGCATATATTGCTACACTGAAACACAGATTGGAAACTTGATGTCATTAGTGGAAAAAAGGATGTGATGTATGTGAATTCATATGAGAGATGATACTAGTCAATCTTTACTCTTAACCGTAATGCGTCATTGAGCAAATACAATGGGCAATCTTAAAGAAGTGAAAGTTAAAGGTGAAGATCAGTAGGGTACCAGAAGTATTCCCACCAATTATTTTAAAGTTAGTGTCAAGCACACAAAAATATTTTTTTTTTCAAAAACTAAAAAAGTTTATTTGTAGTTACATCTTTGTAATTTTGATTAAAAAAGTAATAGATGGCAAAGTTTTGAAACTTTATTCTAATATAAGGAAAAAATTCCAGATGGGATTTCATGAATTTCACTACAATGAATCTTTAATCCTATGTCTAATATTCATCAGTCATGATAAAGTCAAGAGTTAAAATCGGGATGTAACGAAATTTTGAGTCAAAAATTATGAAATCGAAATTATTTTTAGTTTAATGACAATATTTGTTGGACAAGATCGAAATCTTACGAATAAATTTCGAAGGCTCGTTAACCTATAAATGACCATATCCGTACAGATCAACAATTTAAAAAAACATTCTCATTTAACGAACAATAAAATTAATTGAAATATTAATAACTAATTTTTACTTCAAAGTGATTGATTTTGTTCCTATTTTAATGTTTTTATTCTTCTGTTTAATGAAAAGTTCAAATTGTATATATTCTCTACAAATTTTACCATTATAATGCGTACGTTTTTTAACATTTGATAACTAGAAACCCGTTAATTAAAAACTACAACTTTCAGAGAAAAGTTGTGTTAGAAAATGTCGCAAATAAATTTCGTTATGCCCACATTAGTCTACACCAAGGGTAGGCAATCTTTGGCACTCAGTATAATTCTCAGTGGCCCTTTGTGATGCTCTACAAATTAGTTAATTTTTGGGTGGATGGAATTTGTTCAATTTGTAATGGATCTTTTTTGACAAACACATTTTCAGAATTATGGACAGTTACGGAATTAAGAAAAAAATGAAAGATAACTCTAAAGATAAATTTACAACTATTTTGTAAATTATTGAAGGTTACTGCTGAAGGGATTTAATTGTTTGAAGAGAGATAATTGCATGTACTCTGCTTTCCAGTTTTGGTTCTATGTATCTAAGTAAAAATGTTTTCCTTTTATGTAAAATATTTCGAGTCCGCAAAGAAATTGTTTAACAACTGAATGCTCAGAATCGTGTAAATTTGAGTCACAAATTATATCCCTGATTTTGCGTAGAGCGGTGCAAGCACTAGGAAAAGAAATTTTTTTATTTATCTTTTTAATTATTATGAAGAGAAATGTTTATATTATATGTTGTCTATTTCTTATTTCAATAAATAAGTTCAAAAATACATAATATATGTACAATTTTAATTATTTTTATTTTTGTTGAAGAAATACTTATATTTTATGCTGTTTATATTTTTATGTTAAGAAATATCTTTAAATTATTCAAAATAAATATATAATAAAACTATGAACATCTAAATTATTGATCTGTATTCTCTAATTCTGCATGCATTATATCACGGGAATCTAATTATTTCAAGAATGTCCAACTATGTGGCATACTGAATCATAACCGCTAAAAGGTTGCCGACCCCTTCTCTACATTATTCAGTTAAAGGACTCATTAAACACTTCATCAGTCTAACATAACTTCAGTTAAAAGATGTGTGATCAATTTCTTCGCACATAATATAGTAGATCTTTGAAAAAATGGAAGAAACTACCATTTAGATACCTTTTATGAATGAATGGCTCGATCACTGAGTTTGTTCTTATAAGCATTATAATCAAAAGGATCATTTAAGAAAGTGCTTTCAAATAAAATCACTGCCATTTCACTTTAAAAACTGTTTTGTACCGGGATTTGGTACCTTGACTTCTTAGTTATTTAAGGGAAAATATTGTTTCCTGGTTTAGAAGGTCAAGTTCGAGGTTTGCACATTCTGCGCCTTCCTGCCGCTGTCAGTACCATGGCCTACTTTCAGCTCGACTTCACCTTCCTCAGTAGCTTTGAACTTCTCCCCACCTAGAAAGGCACTTGACACCGGTAAGAAGATCCGCTAATTCAGTGTTTTAGCTGCCTGAAACGTGACTTCAATGTTCAGGTATCTTGATTAATTCAGTACCAGTTCAAAAATGTCGAAAACAAATATGTGGCGACGGATAAACAAACTTTTCATGTCGGATTAAAAGAAACTAAACATTATAAGAAAAGTTGCATCACTGAATAAAGAAGCATTTGAGTTAACGTCAAAGTGAATCCTCTTGAAGTAAAATGCGATACAAATGAATCTAATATTTAATTGTTTATGGATAATTGCATTTTTTTAATTTTTGAAAAATGTATAGTTGTTTTAACATAAGATAAGTTGATAAATCAAAGTTTAAAGATACCTGAAAAAGTATCTCTAGATTTTTAAGAAATTCTTTCAAATTTAATAATTTTTCAAGCAATACTCATAATAATTAATAAGCTCTTAAGGTTAAACCGATATATATATATATATATATATATATATATACAAGTTAGAAATAAAACAGCTTTGACGTGGTGTTAATAAAACTGCTATATACTTAACTCTGAAATTTCTGATGTGTATGGGTATTAAAACGATTAATTCAGTTCTTAAATTCGAAAATTGGTAAGCAAAACCAAATAAACTATCCTTTAAAAATTTATAATGTATGCGAAAATAGATACAATGGTTATAAATTCTTAAAACTGGTTTAAATAAAAAAATACACAAATAGCAAAAGAACAGGGAGATTCGCTTTTTCTATCAAATACATTTTAAAAAGTTATGCTATGATTTAAAAATGAATTCAATTCTTATTTTATTTTTATCTTAGTGGCATACTTCATTTAGTTTAATTTTATAGGAATTTCTTCAAGAAACGGTAATTGCTAGTATATCATTCCTGCTTTTTTAATCGAAATATAGTACCTAACTGTCAAACAAAATCCCTATTAGCATAACCTTATCAAACAGATTGAACAATTTAAAAAAAAAAAAGACGGAAGTTAGTAGAAAATCCTGCTCGTGACCTTTACACAAATGCCAATTTACAATAGCAAATTTTCCCCTCAATATTTCTTAAATATATGCAGGAAATCTGTTTGTAAATGTCAATGACACCATTTGTATATTATTATTTAATCTCTTTTTCTAAAAAAAATATGGAAGCAGAAATATTCATTAGCAAGGTATCGAGTTTATGAATATTTGAAGTTTGATAAATTCAAATTAAAAAAAAAATACTTGAGTTGAATAAATTGAGGCTTCATCTTGGTGACGCGTTATAGACAAACAAATACGGAAATATTTCAATAACATTTTAAATTCCGAGAATATTTCAACTGTTGAACTTTTCCCACTGTTAAAATGTTGTTGAACGTCACGGTTGGTCGAAAGCTCTCTTTCTTCAGATAGTGAAAACATTTTATTCATTTTCTACACATACAAATACTCTAGCGTATTCAAGTCGAAGCTTCCTCATAAGCAAATCAAATGTCATTGATAATTTAGAAGACCCCCCACCTTGAAAGGAGAACAAGAAGTGGTTTTCAAAGAAGTTAACGATTCAATTCGGAAGTAAGGCATGCATGCATCTGAATTTTTAAAGATGCTACTGAACCCTGCTGTGAAACACATCAAGTTAATGAACGGAAGCTGAACTGTGTTCTTTAAGTCAATAACTTTGTACTTTTATTAATTTTGCTTTCAATGTTGAGGTTGAATTCCTCTGAAATTAAAGCTTGTGATTCTCGCCGAAAAAAACATCATTAATTTTTTAATTACAATGCATTTCTCCAAATGATATTGTGTTCTCACATCTGCGAAAGTGTTGACTTGCTTTTAACAAAGTGATTATGTTCATTCACCTCTTTATTTATAAGTATTAATTATTTCTAATATGATTCGTTAATGAGCTGGGACTAAATTACTTCCTTGTTATTTAGTTAAGACTTAAGTATCTGTATGAATATATTTCTAAGCGGAAGCTAGCTTTTCCCCCCATTAACCCTTTATCTACTGACGGTACTTTCTCACTTTAAAATTACAATACATTTTCACGAATACTATGACGACACTCACAGCAGGGGAATATTCTTTTAAATCCGCTCTTCCAAGATATATGGCAGCACGGATTCTATGAGAGCATTTTGGCGGGGAAGGCGAATAGTTTTAAAGCAGAAGTTGCGCTTTCATCTGACATTTTGATCGATTAGAAAATAATTTGACTGTTTATTTTAAGTGAAAAGTGTATATAATAAATTTTACAGTTGAATAACTTTGTGGTACTTGTAAGTAACGACAGTCACTGGATGTAAGATCAAGAACTTTGTTTTTTTTTTCGTTCGGGTAGCTTATTGTTGTTTTTTGTTGTGTTGTAGAATCATGACTATAGTGCAATAGCCTTATGCTTTTTTTTTTGCATTTCTTTTTAGCTTAACTTAGTTATTTTGCTTTTTTATTGTTTTATTTTAACTTTTTCAAAAAATTTTGAACTTCAAATCTGAGCTTGTTTTTTATTTTTCACTCAATTAAATGAAATATCTATTCTTATTTCAAAAATTAACAGAGCTTTAATTTCTTTATACGAAAACGAGATTTAACAATAATTGGAGAGTTTCAAAGTGCTATAATATTATTATTATTTCCTTTCCTTAGAAAATCTGGAAAAAAGAAGTTCAGTATTCAAGAGGCTTTGGATTTATTTCATAATCTACCATCTGAAACCAATGATGTACTAACAGATAATTTTTCAGATGAAGAAGTCTCAGAAAATAATCTGCTGGAATTTTTGGTAGATTCTTAAGATGACGATCAAGAGACTGAGCAAGACTCAAGGGGCAATAGCTCATCTTCAGAAAATACAGTATTTCCTACCCCAGTATGCAGTGCTTTAAAAAACATTCAGTCGAAACCTCATTTAAAATGCACAACGCGTGATTAATTTTTGTATATTAATGAAAAGAAAAACTGTTTCTTTGATAATCATCAATTTAAATTTATGTGTAAAAAAAGTAAATAAATTTTTTAAATTTTGTAATCTTTAAAAATAAATATTTTGTGCTGTAAAATATTAGTGTTCTCTGATTATTTAGCATTTTTAGGAGTAGAAAGCTGCGTTAAAAAAGTCATTCCGTCTTTTTGTATTATGAGAATATTTTAGACCTTTGTGAACAGACAGTACTTTAAAGTACCAATTTAATTAATTAGCTCAAACGGATTAAATTTTCCAAAGTTGAGTATTTTATTTATGAATATCTCTTAATTTTCAAAGTAGTGATTCAAAAAAAATATATTGCATGAAAAAAATTGCAGTAAATCATAATGCGGTAGATAAAAGACTAAACATGCAATAAATGTACTTCATGTTACATGTGAGAAACAAAATACTCAGAACAGATAAAATATTTTAGACACACACAGCGCCGATTTATCCATTGGGAGCTTGGGGCGGGCGCCCAGGAGCCTGGGAGGGCCCTGATAAACTGGACTTAACCAGATTTTCTAGTTATAAATTTCAATCCGCCAGTACCAAGGGGGCCTATAGATCTTCTGCACCCAGGGCCCGAAATTAGCTTAAATCGACACTGGACACATAAATGTTAAGCAAAACATTTTGATAGATAACTTGAATGCATACATTATTCTAGATGGAATTATTTAGGGGTTTTAAAATTATTATTTTTTTCACGACGCTTTGTTTACAACTAATATTTTTCCGAATCTTTTAAAGATACAATCAAAAATTTTTTAATGTTTCTTGATATATAAATCTAAGATACTTGTGAAAGTTTAAACATATCTGAAATGCAATATTGGAATATTCAGAATACACTAGCAAATTGTGATTTTATATCACATAATTATAACATCTCGTGCTTCCACGCCACTTGTCCGGATTTCAAATCCCGGGTTGGGCAAGGTCGACTCAGTCTTTCATCCTTCCATTGGGTCGATAAATAAGCACCAAGTTTGCTTGAGAACTAAACACAGCGGGTTTCGCGTAAGACTGACCATCTGACCGGAACATCTTCTCATCCACCTCAGTATTCAAGGTCACGTATTCTGTGACGGGTACAGTAGGCATTGACCCTCATAGGTCGTTATGACACCGAGTTCAGTTTTAATTTGTAATTAAAATAACTATACTAACTAAATTTGTGAATAGAGAGGAACACTGTACATTTTTACAGCTCTTGTGCTTGATGATATTTTTTTTAAAAAAAATAATTTAAGTCCAACAAAAAATACTTATTATTTGCTTTGTGTTACTTTAAAAATAAATATCAATTAAGCTAATATACTTTTTAACATCTATGAATTTTTTCCATCCAGAAATTAAATAACATGCCTTCTGAGTACAAATTCTAGATAAGGCATTTTGATGCAAACTCTTTAATCATAAAAAACGATTCTATATATTTTTATATGCATAAAATGAGGACATATTGTGGCTGAAACTATTTTGCGTTAAAAAAATTGCTGAATTTTGTACTCTACATTTTTGATGCGATTATTTCTTCATACCTCAAAAAAGATTCTAAATGAGTAACAATTAAAAAAAACTTCAATTTAAAACTAATCAATCTTAAAAGTTATATCAACAACAACAACAAAAACTATTTTCACTATTACTCATTCACGAAATACATTTCATCAACAAATTTCAATAACATTAATGAAAGTTCCCTTTAATAAGAAAGAATTAAATGCTTTGAAGCTTTCATTTTCTTGGAATCCCGAATTGTTTTCGAAATCTAATTATCATCATTTTTAACGAAGCAAGAGCATACTAAAAAGAAAATAAATATCATAAACTCGTCAAATTATTGAAGTGCGAATTATTTCCCCATAAGCAAAAAAAGTCATTTTAAATACTCTTAAACCAAATAAAAGCTCACAGAAAAGTGCTTAAATTTATAGATAAAAGCAGTTTTTTCCCCTTACACGATACAGAAATAAAATGCACTTTAAAAGATTCTTAGACTAAAACGGAAAAAGAAGGGAAAATGTACAATAAGCTTGTTAAATTAGCCGAGATGGACTTGATAATAATCCATTAACTTGGTAGGTTTTTCTTACAACTTTACCCTTTGCAGTACATCTTCAGTTATTTTTAGCTTGGGTAGATATTTCTGCTCCAGATACTCAATAATGATGCCAGTCACGGTGCGTCACCAAAAACAGGATCTTTCATGATGCAGTATGTTTTACAAACACAATTCTAATGACACTTGATTTAGCGAAAAGCTTTCTTCATCCACACACAAATCCTTTTCCCGTAGTATAAATTTCCCACCATAAAACGAAATTAATGCTTCATACTCTAACCGACTGACCAAAGTGACCTCTATTTTTCTGAAGATGGACTTCGGACACTTCCGCCAATTCTGTTTGTATCTTCTCGCGACAATGATTTCGGCGTGATTTAAAAAAACCAGTTGTCCACTGTTCAAGGTCGATTGTTCAGACAATTTTTCGATGCATAACTTTTTTCGCCCCATTTTTTTGGTTCACGTTATTAGAGTATTTAGGTGACCTAATTGAGAAGATACCAATGATTTACATTCACCACAAAGGATTGTCTGGACAGAAAAAAATGGTAACCTTAATGGTAATAGGTGATTTTGCATACTGAGAAAAACAGAGAAAGATAAGACGAAAATATCATGAAAGAAATAAAATATCCTTTTTATTTCCATATATTGTTAATATTTCATATGTGACATAGATTCATCACGAAAATACAAGCCTGTCTATTAGTGGTGAAATAGAACGAAACTATTGTTAATGTGTAATATTTAAAACAGTCATTTTATTGCATTTAAAAAAAATAGTCACGAAATGAAACTGTGGTTTGGACAGCATTTTACCTTTCCTTAATTCTGAAAATTATCTTGTATATTATTAATTAAAGAATGGTAACAGGAAATATGTGCTAAAAATAATCCCTTCATTGAAACCTAGTGTTTTGTAAGATTATTTTCATTTACTTGGTCCCCTTATTTTGTTTCTTAAAAAATAAATCCCTTTGTGTAATCACATACTTACTGTAAATATAGTCATTATATCTTCAAAAAGTTCAGATGATTTTTAGCATACACTTTTTTCAGGCGCACTATATACATGTGAGTGTTTTACGAGTTTTGCATTTTTACTATACAACTATTTCAGTGTTTTTTTATGCTTCTAATAACATGATTGAAATACATTTTATTTAACAGTTTTATTGGAAAAAACTGTATAACTGTGTATTTGTTTTACAGAAAATTATTACAAAAATTATTTTTTAAAAAAATTACTTCCTTATAAAAGGATAACTGTTTTGCACCCCCCGCTAAAATTTATTTTTAAAAATTACTTAAAAATGATGTCTTTTTCATAAAAGTTTTACTTTGAGTTTTTGAGTTTCTTCTTGATCCAGAGTTTTTGCTACATTTTTATTTAACTGTGATTTTAGAAATGTTTTTTGTGTTTGCTTGTTGTTGTTGTTTTTAAATTACTAAATTTTTTTAAAACCAAACTTATACCTTTTTTTAATACAAAAACGCGGTAAATTCAATTTGGAGATGTGACAAAATAAATGTAATAAGTACACTAAAATAAAATATATAACATATGTAATAAAATTAATTTATGGATATGGTTCGAGTGTAGTTGTATTTCATTAGGCTCATTTTTTAACAAAGGAGGCTGTTATAGAAAAATCGTATGCACTTTTTTTCAAAGGAATAATGTATTAAAACATTTCTTAAAGCTAAAAAACTTGTTTACGTTCCGAGAGTTTCGTGAAAAATCTATTTAAATTCCTTATTTTTAAATATTCTGATATTTCAATTGAACTTTGAATTGAAGTTTGAAGACATTTACTGATGATATGAACCATGGTTGTAACTGGGAAATCGTCTCTCTGGTGTCTCACTATAAATATGGATGCCTAAAATTTGTGTCTGATGAAAGGTAATTTTTTAACCTGTTAAAAATTACAGAGAGAGAGAAAGAGAGATTTATGGCATTTTCCTACCTACAAAGGAAATTTCTGAATAAATTCAATTCAAGTTTCAAAATTGTATATTTCTAAAAGTTTAATAATTTGATATATAACTCAAGTATCACATTTTTCTGATCATTCTAAAAAAATTAAAATCATTTCTAGAACTATCTGAATGGTTCTTATCATCCAAAAGATACTTATTTTTTTAACTCATTGACATGCAAAATGTTTCTAACTTACGAAGTAATAACTTAAATAAAAAAATTAACTTTTAACGTTATATACAGGTAAAATCAATTTTAAATCTTTGATAAATAATGCAATGGGAATCTCATTATAGGCTAGTGTACCTGTAAACAAAATTTTCAGCGATGGACATCGGCAAATGAAAAGTTAAGAATTGCTGGACAGCAAAAAAATTGTGAATTATATTTGCGTTTATAGAGAGAGAGAGAGACTATAAATATTGAAGCGATTGTTATTATTTCACTAAGCAGATGAAATGTCATTCCTCGAAAAGATAGTAATTTTATTATATTTTTTATAACGATAAATAAGTACAAATTCATTAAATAAAGTTAATGTCTTACACCGATAGTTTTACTATGTTTTGGTGACTCCAAATAGTCAACAACGAGCTTCGTAATTTCGAATTACAATTAAATGAAAAGAGACATGATCGAATTCTGCAAATATTTTGATACAAAATTTTTATTGTATTCAATAGTAGGATACAAAAAAAAACAATTTTTTGAATGAATCCACTGAAATAATTTATCCTATTTTTATCTTTTTTAAATTAACCTATCTTATTTTTTGAAATTAATAATAATCTTAATAAACTTTTTCTGTGTGTAAATCTCAAAATAAATTTAAAAATAAATTAATATTGATATCAGACATAAAATCGATTGATTCTTAATTTGTTTGTTATAGATTTTTATTTTTATGATTATTAAAGCGAGAATTTATTTTACCTGAGTCTAATTTTTGATTTATCATAATTTAAGAGGCAATACCTGCCATCTTTAATTATAGAAACTCAATAAATTAATTTAAATACAGTAATATATTCCGAACTTACGCGATAGGTGCGGGAATCTTTAGTCAATTTCACGTAAGTCAGGGTATGATTTCGTATACAAATACACATGAATTATTTATATTTGGGACCGGAAACAAAAGAGAATAATAATTTAGAAACAAAAATGTTTAATAAAATCTTAAAAATCACTAATACAAAATTGCAAACCGAAGTTATTCTGATGTAGAAGGTTTCATAAAATCTAACAAAGAGTAATCTACTGGTTCAAAGATTTTCTTTTCTCCTGTAAAACTTCCTCGTACCGTACTAAAAATTCTATTATTCATCGTTTTGTTGAAAAAATACGCTCTTTGTGTGTGTGGGGGGGTCTATATTTTTTTAAATTTATAACCCTTTTTCAATTAAACTGAGGTTGACTGTCAAACTCCCAGCATCGTCATTCGATCTTTTGATTGTACTGGTTCTAAAGACAAGTTCTACAATTTTTTGCTTTTGCTCATGCATTTTTATGACCTCATCTATTGTCAGCTCCTAATTGTGAGAATCCAGCAGTTCTTGAACGTCATCAATATCCACTTCTAAATTTATTTGCTTGAAATAATAGACTTCAGTCACATAACCTATTTCACCATATTTTTTTTTTCACAAACAAAAGATGAATCGACGAGATTTAAAAATCGCTGAGCTCCGGGTTCGCCTAAATCGCAAGGTATTACTGTACTCTTTTTCCCTCAATATAGTGAAAATCATAAAAATAAATCGAATCAGGTTATATAAGATACTAATAGTAAAGTAAATGACAAACCGGTTCAAAACTATTTTTGAACACGGATCTGTAATTAATATTTAAATTTGCAATGCAAAAAAAAAAAAAAAAAAAAACTTAGATGAATTTCTAGAACATGGAGCAAAAATGACTACTGATCCAATTTTGGTTGCCATTGTTTCCGTAATAGATTACTTGGTGAACAATAGGAATTAAAGGAAGTTGTCTAGACTAAAAGATGAGTACGATTAGAGATGATTAGAACAATAAGGCACACAAAAACATCGAATACCAATTATTAGATGAAATCGCATACTTCCGTTTCTTAAATGGCTTATTTGGGTTTGAATGTTTTTCAAGGGTAAGATGAATTATTCAAATATGGTTAAGAATGTTTGTCTTAGGTTTAATTTTGAATCTTGAAACGTAGGTTCAACTTGAAGGAATCTTTGCAGGTTCAACTAAAATGAATTTCTCAGTTTAAATTTTGGAAGAGTAATGTTTAAGGCTCAAAAATTTAATGTTCGCCATTATTCTTAATAGTAATTAGTTACATGTTTTAGAACCAGTTACGAAAATTTGTCAGTATTTGACCAATAATAGCATTATATTGTCCATCTCTACCGTTGAAAATTGCAGAAATATACATTTACACCATTCAAATATTGGTTTCATCTATTTCATACATACCAGGGAAAAAAATAATTACCACACAGGTTTATATATTTTTTATCATGACCAATTGCTATTGTAACTCTTGAGGATAATTTTAAAATTGTTTTCTGAAACAAGATGACAAAAATACTTTTTTACTAAAACATCGTTTTTATAAATAAAAAAATTCTGCAAATTAAAGTCTGGAGTGTTTTGGATTTTGTATGATTCGGGGGAAGGGGATGGTAATCTTTTTTCCTCTTCAGAATATCATCCAATCCTTTTTCATTTTCAGAATATTTATATGTGAAAAATACTTCTGTGAAACTATAATGTTCTGTATAACTTGGATTCAAAAGTGTTTTTTATGTCATCAGTTTATTTAACAACTTAAAAATATTGACAATGATTCCGGAGGTATGGACATAAAAGACAAAAATACACTTACGCAAAATTAATACTATTGAAGAGTATCAGTCAAAAAATGAAACAAGCACAAGGGGTGACACAAAAAAAAACGAGACTAAGTGTGTAGCTTGAAAAAAAGAGTGAAGTTGGTAACGACTGTTTTGGTGACGTCATACCACACACCTCCTCTGTCCAAGTGGCCAGTTCCGCCTTAATCGATCACGCCATTTAGGAGAACTGCGTCATTGAGTCAACACGTGCAACTGCATTCTGCCGGGAAAATGTGGAATCAACATCAAATTTCTTGTGAAACTTAAGAAATCAGCCTCGAAAATATTTCATACATTAACCGAGGCTTAAGGAGATGAAACGTTGTCTCGAGTACATTTGTTTGAATAGTATAAGAGGTTTTCAGGGGGAAGGGTCAGTGTGGAAGATGAGGAACCAGCTGGGCTCTCAAGATCAGAAATTACAGACCAAAACATAGCCAAAAATCGTGATATGAGTGGGTTCCCACTCACATCAGTGATCATACTATTAATCAACACTACTACATTGAAGTATTAAAAAGTCTTCGTGAAAAAAATTTGGAAAAAAACAGGCCAGAATTGGGGATTGTTGCTGCACCAAAACAATGCATCCGCACACATGGCCCTATCTGTCAAGCAGTTTCTAACAAGCAAAAACATTACTGTGATGTGTCAACCTCTCTTTATTTACCTAATTTGGCCCGATGCGACTTTTTTTTATTCCCTATAGTTAAATCTTGCTGAAAGGGAAACCATTATACATCAATTGAAGATATTCAGGCAAAAACAGAAAATCTCCTAAAGGGTCTTCCAAAAACCTCGTTCCAGAACTGTTATCAGCAATGGCAGCACTGAATGCTGAACTGTGTGAAGGCTGAAGGGAACGCTGTCACGGATGACTGATTCTGTAATTACGATGATTTATTGGACCTGTCTCGTTTTTTTTGTGTGTGTGTGTCATACATACGTCGTACAGTGGATTTGTGTCGGTTTAAATGTATTGCCTGAATTAAACTCTTGAACTTTGAAATGAAAATGAAATTTTCTTTATTTTATTTTACAAGCAATCATCGTGAAATTATTCGTCATTGCAAGTGTTCCACATCTGAGTAAAATTCCCTTTTCATAAAAAAAAACATCATAAAAATTAAGTGCATCTCTCATACGAAAATAGCATTTTCTTATACACGAGAATAGTAAAACATCCATTAATAAATGAAAAATTCACCGGATTTTAAATATATTTTGAAATAAAAAATTATGGTGGGAACAAAAAAGTTTCTTTAAATAGACTGCTTTGATTACGTAATTTATTTGAAAAATATCAAATTAAATGCAATAATAGTTATTATGATTAATAGTGGGGCAATATTTTTAAATGAACTAAGAAATTCTGAAAGCCTTGAAATATATAAAAAGGAAAACCATCCCTTATCACAGCACTTAAAAAGTTTCAGAAGCGGAAATTAATCATAAAAAAAATGAAAGAGTAAAGTCACCGCTATAAGGGAATCGACCACGTAAAATGAATGTAGTTCATGTTCCCTTATACATAAGCTTGAATTATTATATAAAAAAGCTTTTTGTGAGATCTATTTCATGCTTCGTAGGACTCCATATTTAAGGAAATTTCACGGAATCTCAGATAATAAAGTTTTTTTCACAGGCTGCATTATTAATTAGCACGATAGCTCATTCAATTCCTGCATTTAAATAAATTCGTAATTTTTTCAATATGTGTGTGAATGAGAAAAAAGGAGTAAATATAATATAATCTTGCTTTGCTTGAATTTACCACGGATTATTCAGATGTCAACGAAAATTAGGATTGAAATGGTTTTCAAAAAACATTCATGCATATTTTTAAAGATCTTAATCCTGCTTTATATTTATGAAGACCGGAGTTATAACTTGTGATTCGCGCTTTTGTGATGTAATTTAAAATTGTACCTTTAAAATGGATCATATTTATATAGAGAGAGAACCAGTCTTGGTACAATATTAAACTGTGGTTTTTTTTAAATACATGGCTTAGAATTCTTTGAAACATATACCGTATCTCATTTTTTTTGGGGGGGAAGCATCTTAATTTTTAATGATTTTCTTCTGGTATTCGAATTGAGCTATCAAATATTCATTCCTTAGATCCCACTTTTTTTACAAAATAAATTTTTGTTGAATATCGTTTTTAAGTGGCCCTGTATCAAAAATTTCTTGGGGGTTCTTTAAAATTTTACGATTTTTGCTTACATATGTTGGGGCCCCCGTATCATGGATAAGGCTTTGGCCTTAGTTTCTTAATTCCTTTTCAATTAAACAGAGGAGCAACATACAGCTTCATACAAAAAAAATATTTTTTGTTTATTGAAGGATATTTTCTATTACAATAATTAAAAATCCATCTATAAATAAAACTTTTTTATTCTTCGAAAGATCATATCAGAGGCTGATCCACAGTAAGTCTTCTTTTTTTTTTTTTTAGTGTAAGAACTCCTACAATTAATTGGTCAAGGTCTACACGAGCTCTCGTGTGCTTCTGCATACCTCTGTAATCTAAGTCCACCTACGCAATTTGTTGTATCATTTACTTTCTTTTTCTGTATTTCAAACCATCTTTGAGCTATAAGCATGAAAGTCATTTTTAAACTGATACAACTGTCCCAAATAATTTTCAGTATATTAAGAAAAGGAACGACGGTATTTAAAATCCTTACAACAAGGGATGAAACAAAAAGTAGTTCACTAAATAGATCCAAAACGCCATATCCTGGAGATGATCTAACAACAATACAAAAATATAATCACAATAATACGAAACTGAAGAATCTGCTTATCAAACGAATAGAAGGGAAAGATAGTACTTCCGCTCAGGTGACCTTCACTGATGATTACGTCATTAGTTGACAAGGGAGGGAAGAAAATGGGGTAATAAAGAAAAACGTATATACAAGACTCACCGCAGAATGGTATGCCTTCAGGGTACCATTTGCCGTCAGCATGGCACACTCGGCGAGCGGGTCCAAGTATTTCAAAGCCGCTATCGCAGATATAAGTTGCCACTGTTGCTGGGCCGATGACCTCAGTAGAGAAGGTGACGGTAGCATGGCTTGGAGATCCGGGATACCCGCAGGCGCTCACTAGGTCAAGAATGAAGGAAGATAATTGTAAGAAAAAATAGCTATAAAATACACACACAAAACAGAGGGTGTAGCTAGCGTAATTTTTATGTTTACTGTTAGACTGGTGTGTAATGAGACAGTCGTACTGGATCACGAAAGGCCACAGTGAAGGTGGGTGTTGAGGAATTTGGGACACGTTCGTTTGGTGGGGACGCGGAAATTGGGGTTGCCGTTAAAAGGATTTATTTCCCTATACAAGTTCAAGGGTGTTAAAAAAAAATTTAGGATTTCTGTTTTTAAGGTCTAAAGAAAGTCATTTTTTTTTAAAAAAAAAACTATATATTAAGAAACTTTTTTCAAAATAAGAAAGGGCAAATCATTAACTAAGTAGGACTGTAATTATTTTGACCTTTTCATTCTTTATTTTTTCCCTTGGTTTTGAATTATTTCATTTCCATTCATTTCTATCAGGGTGGGGATTTATATTTGAGGAAATTTTATTGTATATTAAGATTTGAAAGGTTAATTTTAAGCCAGTGAATCATTACTAGCAATTTAAGACGAAATTTTTTTGGTAATTAAAAGAAGTAAGCACATAAAATCACTTAGAGAAGGTAAACATTAAGGCATTTGAGCCTAAAAATTTGTTACAAATTTATATATTTAACAATTTAAAATGAGATACATAAATAATAAACAAAATTAAAAGAAGATTTACATATGTTTTTAGACAAACTTGTTTACTATTATTTCTTATTTTGAAACTTGGAATCTGATTTAAAATTTAATGAAAGTTTTTTCTGTGTGAGTAATCCATTTTTTTCCGCTATGTTATGTTTCAAAAACATAAATCAAATTTTGAAAAAGCAAATAATGCATTGTATTTATTTATTTCAACAATGCAAGTCACTTTAAGCTTCTGCTCACTACTGATTAGGTGTAATAACACATTTAAAAGAATTATTGTTAAATAATATAAACAGTAATATTTTTTTAAGAAATCATCCCTATAAAATCTGGGATTAAGCAAACACAGCTTAAAACACTATTAAAATTACATGTATTCTTCCGCACAATATAATAATCATTACAAAAGAAGCAGATTTCATAATGTAATAAAAAACAAACATGATAAGGATACAATAAATTGATTAATGAATAAACATTTTTATACTTAAAACTTTAATACTTATATATATATAAATATTAAATTTGAAAATTCAAAATTTAGGGGGGAAAACAATTTTCATTTATATTGAAAACTTGGGTACTTTTCTGTTTCGCCGGCGCAAGCGATAAAGTCGCTAACAATGATACAACCGACGCCAAACGTTATATTCCACAGTTACCAAACATGTAGTGGTCTTTTCTTATCAGTATCGTCCTGTTCATAATATATATAAAAATGGATGAAAAACCAATGAGAAATAATATTTATTAATATTTTTTATGCGTATATTGTGTGTTGGCGCCAATAACGCTAACTTGGCGAGATTTGCGCCGGCAAAACGGAAAAGTACCGAAACATGAGATACGTAAGATTTATTTCTTTTTAAAAGGTACGGAAAATTAATAAGTATCATCGGCTGCTTTTTAAAAGACGCAAAATTTACAAAGAGTGCCTGAATAACAGAACATAAATATTTTAAAATCGGAAAATACGTAAATTCAAGATGATATATTTACCATACAAAAACGCGCTAATTCTTCTAAACCACAAAATGACATACTTTTGGGAGGTCAATAACTTGCTTGTGGTTTTGTATACATAATTTTTTTAATGTTACTATTAAATGTATTACAAAGTTACAAAAAAAAATTTTTTTTAATTATTTTTATAATACGAATTATACACTGCTGGACAATTGCTAAGGACAGATAACACTATCATCCATAGCAACCACAAAATGAAAAGAAGCAAAATGTGGAAAATTAGAATAAGTGCGGGATATTAGTAAGAAGAAGTATGAGTATGCAAATTTTTTTCCCACGTCTGTTCATCACGTGATAGCGTTCATAAGAGCTTTAAAGGTTTGACGCGTGTGGACAGTTGTTGTTTCAAGTCAAAGTTTTACAGGAAAGATTTAATAGACGAACTTAAAATTTTTGGCATGTCTTCCCGACATCACATAGATGATTTTATGCGTGGCCGAATTATTGGAAAGATCGAAGAAGGGCGAAAAATAACAGATGTTGCCAGGAAGTTCGACATCGCTCACAGCGTTGTTTCACGGCTGTGGAAGTCATTTAAAACTACTGGAATGTGTAGTAAATGGCACGGGGGAGGTCGTGTTAGAAGTACGACGCCTGCAGAAGACAGATATATCGTCCTATCAGCAAAAAGGAACAGGCGCACCACAGCTCATCAGGTAGCAAATCAGTTTCTTGCTGCCTCAGGAAAGCAGATCTCCCGAAAAACTGTTGCCAGACGTTTGAGGGGAGGAGGACTATACGCACGCAGACCTGTTGTGTGTGTCCCATTGACCAGACAGCACCGTACTGCCCGTTTGCAATGGTGTCGTGAGCATCACAATTGGACTGAACAGGACTGGGCATGCGTACTATTCTCAGATGAGAGTAGGTTCAGTCTGTCATCGGATTGTAGACGCCAACTGATCTGGCGCGAGAGTGGTACTGCTTATCGTCCAGAAAATATCCAGGAAAAGGACCGATATCCGACATGCAGTATCATGGTGTGGGCCGGCATCATGATCAATGGCCGCACGCGCTTACATGTAGTTGCGAATGGGACTATGACGGGCCAACGATACATTGATGAAGTTCTACTTACTCATGTTCGTCTTTTCCGTGGTGCTGTCGGTGATAAATTTGTTTTTATGGACGACAACGCAACATGTCATCGAACACTCGCTGATCAGAATTGTCTAGACAGCGAGGGTATTCAACGTCTCGTATGGCCAGCGCGTTCTCCAGATCTAAACCCCATTGAAAATGTGTGGGATGCTTTGGGGAGGCAAGTTGCTGGTCGAAACTATCCTCCGACAAACAAGAACACCCTCATCCGTGCACTCACAGAGGAATGGGATAAATTGCCGCAACAGCTGCTGGATAATGTTGTGTAAAGTATGGTACGACGTGTGGAATGTTGCATCACACTCCACGGTGGACATATCCCGTACTGATACCTTTCTTTAAGGTGCCTGCTGACTTTTAGATGCATTGTTCCTTTTCTCCGTACGCAGATCAAATGAACATTTTTTTTTCTTTCAGATGTTTCACAGCTTTTGTACTTTCCAGAACAATAAATATTCTTTATTCTAATGTCTGAACAGTGTGGCAACTATATTTTATCCTACTAGGCCTCATGTCTCGCTTAATGTTATGCTACATAGCAATTTGTGATCCGTCCTTAGCAATTGTCCAGCAGTGTATATATTTAAGAATTACTGATTATCATGGCTACACAAATCAGTTGTCAGGTTTCTCAGTCATTGTTATTCGTAGATTTTTAAATGAAAACCAAAAATAGTTTTGTTTATTTCTCTGTAGTCTGTAATAAGCTTATTAATTACTCTTATATAAAATGTTTAATGATTCCTATTGAGGTAAAAAAAGGAAATGCAAAAACTATAGGAGTTAAATTAATTAAAATTTATTTTTCGATTTGCGATGTACTTACTGTTTCTTTATTTTTATCTTTGTGCATAAATCAGGGATAATTAAAGCATGTAAATTGTACAAATTAATATTACACAGGACATAGATATGAATATTTTTAAAACTAAATTGCTTTTTGCATTTAAAAAATCTAATTTATTTCTTTTTTTTTTTCGAAAATACTTTAGAAATTGTAGAATAATTAACACAAAGAAGTGCACTCTGTTAAAAAAATAAAATTTGTTAAACTCTTATTTTTGAATCAATCGCTTGGACGGGTTTGCTCAAGAAGTATGTAATATACCTGGTATTTTAAAGATAGTAATATTTTTAAGAACCTATCATTTAATGTTTAAGAGAAAGATCGATTCTAGAATATACCTAAGATTGGATTTTTAAAAGGGGTGAAAAAATTAGTCATGATTATGATTTGATAGATTAACGGGAAAAAAAATGCAATTTCAATAATTGCTGATTTTTGTAATTCGGAGTATCATAATATTAAACGATACGCAAATATATAACTCAGATGTAACATGAATCGAAAACAACAAATTAGAGATAAAAATAGAGAACTATTATGCAAATCAGACCCAAAAGAACTTAAATTTCTGACGCCGAGAAGAGCGCGATATTGGCTCAGTTCTAATATTTTTATGATTTGATTGAGATATTGTGTACCAAAATTAGTTCGAAAAATTATTAAAAAACCATTTTTGCCTCCTTGTTTTTTATTTAAAAGTAGCTTACTGTTTAAAACATGACAGGAGGCTTTTGGGTTCTCGTATTTAAATGGTACAAATGATTTTGTCATTAGAATCATCTCTTTTCTATTTTAAAAACTCGGAATAAACATTCACATTTTGCTATTTTGTTAAAATCCTACCTATACAATGCTTTTATAATTTTGTGTCAATACTATGAGGCTTTTGTCAGTAAACCATTATAAGCAGGAGATTTTAATTAGCAAATTTCGTGTTCTTCGGAAATTCTCCTTAAATTAAAAAAGAACAACTATTTAAAATACAAAATTTCAAATATACTTATTTAAACAATGCTTTTTGATTCAGATATTAATGTCTTTTGTGTTGTTTTAGAGGAAATTCAAACTACCAATCTTCGAGTCGTCAGATGATGGTTCTGAAGATGTGGGTGTGTGTATCAACAGAACTAGATTAGAGTTATGCTAGCAGAGACTTTTAATCCTTAGCTTTTCATGTTTTTAAATTGCGGTGAGTGGAAGTCATTACCTATTGTTCAATTGCCTTTTAAGAGAAAACATAGAGAGGGGTATATATTTAAATGGCATCGAAAAGAACATCATAGAGAAAAAAATTATTAAGGAAAATAGAATTCCACTAGAAACATACGTTAATGTACTTTATTGTGTGTCAAAATTTTGTCCAAAAACTTTGATTCTCACTTTTAAAAGTTGTATTATGCATACATTTATGACTAGATTTCTTAACTTATATATGTTTCGAATTTTATGTAGCCGAACTGCAGTTCAACATTTTTAAGTACGTATATTTACAAGGGGAAAAGCTTTTCCCGTTTCGTACTTATTCATATTGTCCATTTAGTTTTTTAATCTTCTGTTTAGTCATATTTGTACAAAGTATTCAATGGATTTATTCTGATTCTCGTGCACGGAGACGGATAAACATTTTTGGCGCCCATGGGCAAGAGGAAAATTTTTAGCCTTGCCTGTGCCCTCGCAATTACCTGATCACGATAGAACGAAATTGCCAAATCTTGGTTTAGACGAAGCACTAAATATCCAGTTTGTCAATGCTAAAAAGCTTTTTTTTATTATTATTAAAGAAGAAATTATCGGCATATAGACAAGCTGAAATTGCTTAGTTAACATACATCAAACACTGTCTTGAATAAATTATGCCGACTATCTCAAAATTTGCCATCCTGATCACAAGTCCATTTTACCATTGCCTAAATCAGGTCTTGCACGCACGTGGTTGATGACTGACAAAACTCCCCACAGCAAAAAAACCTTTTGAAAAATATGGTTTGCTTGAATTTTCGCTTTTTAATCTTTTTAAAATAATATGCGTTAAATAAGATAGGTAATAATTTAATTCAATTTATAAAATCTCTTTTGGATTTCTCCAATTTCAATATGTGTTAATATTATGTTTTTATCAAGAATGCAAAATCGTTTTCAATTTAAAGGAATTGTATCTTATTAGAAATTTTCCTATTTATTTAAAAGCATTTGCGAAATACAAAGTTGAACGGACTGCATGTTTTACATATCATTTAAACTTAATTATGTTTGCTTATTACAAAGTCATTCACAAATGTCATGTATAAGAATTTTTATATACAAAGCCAATTTTAGCTGATATCATTTGGTTAAAAATAAAATCTTATCTACATCATAATTCACACATCCAGGTATTAAAAAAAAATCTCATTATTCTTGTTTAGGAATTCTTATTAACAAGAAACTGGAAACAAATTACTTTTGGATCAAATATAAACAGGAGTGCTTCCATATGATGTTAGTTTTACGTTAGTTTAAGATAATCAATTGTTAGATATATAAATGATATCCCTCCCTTTTTGTAGCATGGTTATTTCCTCCAGTTTTTTTCACTTACATCCTGTTTTTACATTTAAAATAATATATCGATGTAATGGTTTCATCAACCATGTTAATTTGTTTCCCTTCTAATTTATTTGAAACAAATTCACGATAACGTTCGTTTACATTTTTGGTAATCTACATGTCAACACACCATCTAATGTTTTATCCACTTATTATTACTAAATAAATATCTACAATTGTCCTGAAAAACGAACTTACAAACATGTATAGAGAATTTTAGATAAAAATTTTCCACAAGCAATCATGACCTAACTGCATCACGAAGTTAAACCATCTCATTATTCCTACCCCTCCCTTCAATGCTTCCATGAGGGATCTTACAAAGAACCATCATTTATGAGCAAAATTAGGCACCTCAAACGGATATCTTTCATGTGGTAATAGAGGTTTCGATTGTTGGTATCGTAATAATAGCCCCTCTTCTTTTCTAGGCCACGGTTATGACCCCTCTGACGGTTAACAAAACAAGTTGCCCATTCATTCGACGTTCAATAAGTAGGTGAACCTACTGTCCTTGAGAAAAAGACGAAAATATTTTTACGTTGCCTCCAGGTTTTGCTTTGAACTCAGGTTGTGCAATGTTGTCCAACATCGTTTACAGAGCTTCATTTTGGGAATCCTAAAAATGTCTTTCCTAACAAATACTTAAGGAATTTTGATGATACTGCTCGCAGAACTTTATTACACATCTGTTTTTTTCTTCGTGTTATGACTTTTTGTGGGTAGAAATTGTATTCTCGAATGTGGAAGTTTAAATTAAAATTAAAACGGAGTTGTTCTGCTTGTTTTCGAAATCTCTTTTTTGAGTATTCAAAGCTGTTTTTTAGTCGAGATGACTTGAACATTTAAAAAGACTTAATCTAGAATGCATTTAAAGAAATTCATAACAGTTTTGAGTGAATTACAATCTGTTTCTATTGAATGATAGGTTCGCTGGCTCTAAACTTGATATAGTGACGAATCTCAGTATCAGAAACTTATGAAATTGTTGATAGTTAACGTAACAAATAACAACTGTTTGGGTATAAGAGTACGGAAATATTTATCAACAAATTTCCTGAGGTATTAATTTATTTACTAATACCAAACAAGAAGGTATTAAGTTAAATTTCAAATGCCTTTTTGATATTTAATTCTCAGTAATTTAGCAGTAATAATTTTATACGATCCACTTTTTTTAAATGTCAATTTCTACTGTTAATATAAGCCAATATAAATTATCTTAAAGACATTATCAACACATTACAATTATTTACTTAAAAGTATCGCCTTCACGAACATTTTTCATAATTTCTGATCACCCCCCTTACATGAAATATCTTATATATATATATATCTGAATTGAATTGAATCACAATACATTTAGAAAAATTTAAAACTACTTTCAGATTTTTTTCTTATACTGTTATTATAACATATGTTCTTAAAAATAACTTTATTATGATAAAACAATACTTAAATAACTCAATCGCAACAAAAATTTCACATTTTTTTAATATGAATGCTTTTAGAATTAATGAAAGTCTTGGAAATTTTTTTTAAATTTTGCAAGCCTTTCTAGATATTTTTAATAACAATCTAAATTCATCTCAATTTATTATAACGCATCACAATCTAAATTCATTACAAAATCTCGTTAATTAGGGTATGTATGCTAAAAACATTACAGGAAAATATTCGTGCAAAATAAAAATGCAGGATTATCCACTGAAAACATCTAAATATTTATTTAATGTGAATTTTTCTTTTCCTTTAAAGGAACCTTTCTATAGAATAATTTAAAACTAGTAAATTTATTAAATTGGTTACAGTTTAATTTCTGATGTAGATTGTCGATAAATTACTAAGAAAAAAATAATTATACTCTCTTTAACTTTGGAATTCTCATTATTACATTTTAACTATACATTTGAAAATGACTTAGAATTAATTTATTCATTACAATACATTAATTTTGATTTATATGCCCCTCGCTTATATACCAATTCTATTTATATGCAGTTCTTGATCGTCCTCTATTAGCCTGCTGAGAAACAGAATGTTATTCACACTTTATTTTTGTAGCTAAATTTAAAAGCTATCGTTCAATAAAATACATGTTTCAGTATTTATGGAGAATATTTTTACATATTATATTTTTAAAAAAGAATATTCTTACAGCTTATATTTTATGAAGAACATTCAAATATTAGAGAAAGTCTATGAAAAGTAACAGTTAAGGCATTGCAATTTAAAAAGAAAAATATTTTTTATTCATTAATAACAAAAAGTTTTAACGATTGTGTTCAAACTTTTATTAGACAATTTTTAATGAAAATTGCGATGAAATAAATTCCAAGATTCAAAGGAATGGAGACGATAGATGTGCACCATTTCAATAACGGGGTGGAGTAGTACACTGAATGAAAAGTTCAAATTTTTCAAAAGTATTCGAAGTTTTAAATCTATCATACAATACAAAATCTAACTTGAAGATATTTTATCGCATTATAAAGTAAGGTTTTTTATTAAGAAAATATTCCTTACTTTTCATTATTTTGAAACTTAATAAATGAATAAATGTGTATTTTTCTAATGTAAAATTTTATATTTTTTTCTGAAATCTGCACTGTTTCCTTTTATTTATGTTACATATTAACATAAAACCTTTTTCATTATTTCAAATTTTGGCTTACGGTAAAGACCTTTCATTCACGCTCTTGCATTTTAAAAATATGTTACACTTTAAAATCCTTTCTACATTTGCCTCAGTTACATATTTATCTTATTAAAAAATTATGATTAATACAGTTATATAATAATTTAAATAGAGTTATATGTATAAAATAAAATGCTTATATATATATATATGTAAGGATAATTAAATTAGATTAAAAATTAAATTCCCTATCTAGCACTTGACTCATCTTTCTTCTCAGTTCCCATCTTCAAGTATCAAACTAATCACCCATTTATTTCTTCCGAACATATGGCCTAGTCAATAAACATGTCTAATTCCAGATCGTTAGATTTAATAGTCAACATATGTCAGCATTGACTTTAAAGCACCCTCTTCAAATCCGCGATACTTACCACATGTTGTTCAAGCGTTATCCATTTTAACCGAAAATCGTGGCGTGCTTTTTTACTCCCTGCCCTTAGCGTCAGAAGAGATGTCGAAACGATTGATTAAAGATCTCCTCTTTTAAACTTTAATCTGATTCTGTCTTAAAAATCATGACATATATATATAGCTTTGTTTTTGACGTACTATTCATGCACTCAGCAAATCAGCATAACCAACAGTTTTCTTAAGTTCAAAGTCTTAGAATTTTAAGTGATCCCATTTAGTAACGGCACGAAAAAGCAGTTGATAAAACTCCAATGCATCAGCAAAAAAGAATGCAACGTTATTCGTAAAACTCAGAGGGGAAAAAATGTAATTTTCTTTTAAAGAGTTTCATTTTTTATGTAGCATATGCAGCTATGCTAATGTTTTTCTTTTCAGAGGAATTTAAATAGCTGAAGCAACTTCAGTCATCTATGAAATTGAAGCTTCTAACACTACTTAAGCAGCAATAAGCTTTACTTCGTAGATGTTTGACTAAAATTCTGCATGCATAGCGTTTATACATTTAGATGTATATATTATACATTTGCTTAAGAATTACCCCTGAGACAAATATTTTTTGTTGTTAAATTTAGGAATTCCACAGATGTGCGACAAAAAAGCAATTTTTCATTTTAAGTGAGTTGGTTATTTTATCAAATTATTTCACTATCGAAGTGATTTATTAAGGAAGTAATTTCTTACTTGCTTAACTTAAATTCCGAAAAAGATTTCTGCAATTTATAAAACTTTTAAATGACTCACAGAAAAAATTAAATTTTTGACTGCTGCCAGACATTTTATTTCATTTTGGGAAAATAATAAGATTTTTCTAAAAATTAGATTCGAAAATGCTTTAAAATCGGATTCAAGTAAGTATTTTGAGCCTTAAGGGTTATATATAAAAATTTTAAAATTATATTCATGTGTTCTGTGCAAAAATGCATTATACATAAAAAAAATTAGTGGTATCATTTTTCGATGTAAAATACCCATTTTATTCAAGTTTTAAAGTCTAAGGTGGGGAAAAAACTGCATAATTTTGTGAAGTTTTCAAACCTCCAGATTTAAATTTTATATTCTTCAAGAAGATATTCTGGTAATTTAATCTTGATCCGAATTATCTCCCAGTACAATAAATGCTCTAGCAAAGTTTAAAATTTTTGTCTCAGTTTATCCAAAAGATATTTTACACTTATCAAAAATATACATTTCAAAGAACTCTTCGTGGGTTTACTTAAGGTATCCGACTACGTTCGGAACCATGATTTTCAAAAGCGTATAAATGGATAATTTTCATGATATTTAGTGTCACTTAGATTAGAATATATGCATAAAATTGTTTTAAGGACATTTTGACAAAAAAAATATTTAAATACAATATTTTGGCAAAAAATTAACTTACAATAATCTTTTTTCCAAATGTTCTCTTTTTGTTAAAAATGCTTCTATTAGAATAATATTTTGCCTGTGTATATAACTCAGACCTCTATTCAGACGCTCAATTAGAATTTTTGAAATGTATAACTTAGAAGTGGGTTTATTCATATTCACAAAGGGGAGCAATTTTAAGAAAAAAACGCGAATAATTATTTCAATTAGTGGTAACTCTGAAAATAATGTGAATTTTTCAAAAATTCTATTTGAGCCTCTGTAGAGAGGTCTGATCTATATACAGGCAAAATATTATTATAATAGAACCATTTTTCACAAAAGGAGAACATTTGGAAAAAAGATTATTCTAAGTTAATTTTTTGCCAAAATATTATATTTAAATAATTTTTTTTGTCAAAATGTCCTTAAAACAATTTTATGCGTGTATTCTAATCTGAGTGACACTAAATATCATGAAAATTATCCATTTATGCGCTTTTTTAAAATCACGGCTCTGAACGTAGTCGGATACCTTAAGCTCGAGTGGCGATTCTAATCAAAGTTTCTGAAAACTAATCTGAAGAATCCCCTGAAAAGAAAACTGTGATATTGTATATCACAACAAATCAAATTAAAGAACATCATCTATTTTAAGAAGCTGTCCCATCTTGAAGTATATTTTATTACCAATAAAATTATACTTGATCCACATAAAAAATAATATTCTCAATTTTTGTCAACAAAACAGTGAAGAAATTAAACAATGAACAAAAGTTGTTGAGTTCGACATCATTTCGAAACTTTCGATTGAACCCCGTATTAGAAAAAAATGTTTCTGACTCCTTCAAAGCAGTAGTCCCCAAAATAGGGGGGGAGGGGGCGCACCCCAGGGATCAAGCCAAAGAAGTAGACCCACAAACACTTGTGAGTGTATGATTGTGCATCGCGGGAGTGTTAGGCTCTTTCATTGGTCTCTGTGTAGCTTCACTATAATCTGAGAAGCTCAACGGCGTCATAAATGCATCAACTTTACAACACATGCGCAAGCATACATTATATTGTGTTCTATTATATTATATTATGCGTGTCATGATGGGTACAACTGCCGTATTTACTCGAATTTAAGTCACTCTATTTTTCTACTGTTAATTCTACTGAAAATAGGGTGCGGCTTAGAATTGAAGGCAAAACATTTGTTAATTGGAGAAATTGAATTTTAACCCCTTTCAAAAGGAAAAATGTAACTGTCCATTCGGGCCAATTGCATCGATGACTTATCCCAATCTCCGCAGTTTACCTCCAGTATTCAGTCAATCCAAAACATCGTTGTCTGCTCGTAATTAAGATTTTTTTTTCTATTTGCTTTCTTTTAATCAACTAAACATCAAAGATATTGGTAACAGCGTCAAGACTAGTTCACTATGCCACAGTTTCAAAAGGAAGGCAATTTTATATGCAGAAATAAAGGGAAACAGGGCAGCGGTCACTGAAAATTTGACACGGGTGAAGCAAATATACGTCAATGGCGTAAGCAAAATCACATAACTTTTGCTTGTAAGTGTTCAAAAGTCTTTAATAATTCTCTTACGTTCTTCTATAATATATTCTTTTAAAAAATGTTGCAAAACAAAAGCATTGGATGGCATGTAAGACAACACCATATGAGAAAATGGCGACACCGACTTCAATTCCGAAGTCAGCAATAACAATGGGAGTGACGAATCATTTTCGAAGCATGATACCGACAATTAGAGTAATTATAGGTTCATTTTTATGTTTGAAAATTTTTAATACTGGTAAAAAATATTAATTCCTAGCTTATTTCTCATTAAATTTTTTTAAAAAAAATTCTGAAGCACCGATTACTGATGAACCTTTTGCAAAGTTTTTTCTTTTATTTTTCTCAAAAACATGTAGAAAATTGAGGGGAGGGGGGGGGGCTTGGAATCGATGGGGCTTAGATTCGAGTAAATACGATAATCTAATAAATTTTTGTCTTAGAGATATACGCGATCGAAAAATCTTGAAGATCGCTGCTTTAGAAAACCAAAAACTATGAGGCATATCTCTAATGACTCATCTCGACTGTTAATAAACAAAACAACAGACTGCAGCTGTAGAATCCCTATTGCGTGTTAATCAATAGAATTCATGTTTAGCTAGTAGATCTTTCTTCTGTTTCGTTACACCCCGCTGTGTCAGCTGTGGCTTAGCTTTATTGCGCTATAAATTAATTCTTCTAATGTGTCTTTCAAGTTATTTCATGGAACTTTATTATCTCTTTCCATTTCTTCTACTTCAATTAAAGTTTATCTGTACTCAATTGTGGGTAGAACGTGACTTGAAAAGAAAGAGTGTTAGACGAATCGATGAACAAAAGATACACTTAGTCACAGAAATTACAAATTAAATGAAGGAAGGCGGAATACATACAGATATAATGAAGGATTACATCAACGAAAATAGGAAATATTGCATTGATAGTAAGAAATACAAACGCTATTATTATTTGTGACTTCCCTTAAATGCTACTGCACAGCCATTTGAAGACAACTCATAATGCGAAAAGAATAATCTATTTTTAAGAAATGAAAAGCAAAAAAATTAAATTTTACACAGCAAATACTTTTCATCATAGCAAAACAAAGGACTATTTCAACGTTTTTTTTCTTTAGGTTCTTTCGTTATATATATATATATATATATATATATATATATATATATATACACTGGTGTGCAAAAATTAAGGACGAAGTCGAAAAATTAGCATATCAGCTGAACGAAGAGGCAGAGCGGACAGAAAGACCAATCAGGAGATTAAGTAAGGTGATGTACGGTACCACATGCGCAGATATGCAGGTAGACGTAATGGGGAGTGTTTGAGTAGTATAAAGCATGTTGTCGGTGTAAGATCAGTATTTCTGGCAAAGAGATTGCACGCCGTATAGCAGTTAAAATCACACCGAGTTGCTGCCTCAGCGAGAAATGGCGAATAACCAATCTGTTAGACGACATCTGGATGCTTTTACCCGAGGTCGAATCATTGGGAAGTTAGAGGAAGGCCGCAGTGTGACAAGTGTGGCTGCAGAGTTCGGAATTGCTCACAGCATCGTTTCACGACTTTGGAGACAATTTCAAACTACAGGAACAGCTATCCGGGGTTCAGTAGTGGTCGTCCACGAGGAACCACACCCGCAGATGACCGGTACATTGTCTTACAGGCCAGAAGAAACAGGCGCAGACAGCGGGAGAAATCGCTAGACACACGACACAGGCGACTGGACGACCGATATCGCGTTTTACCGTGGCCAGAAGACTGCACGGTGGTGGTCTGTTTGCACGACGCCCTGTACGGTGTGTACCTTTAACGCCTGTCCATCGGAGAAGGCGTTCTCTGGGGTGCCGGGAACACCGGAATTGGAGAGACAATGAATGGGGACGAGTACTCTTTACAGATGAGAGCAGATTCAGTTTGAGTAGCGATTCTCATCGCATACTCATCTGGAGAGAGTGGGGAAGCCGCAATCATCCCTCGAACATCATTGAAAGGGACAGGTATGGAGGTCGCGGTGTTCTCGTTTGGGGAGGCATCATGCTTGGTAGTCGTACAGACCTTCTCATCTTCGACGCAGGTTCAGTCAACGGGACCCGTTATTGTAACGAGATTCTTCTTCCATATGTGCGTCTTTTTAGAGGCGCTATGGGTCTGCAGTTCCTTTTCATGGACGACAATGCACCATGTCATCGCACAGTAGCTGCCGAACAGCTCTTAGAGAGTGAGGATATTGAACGTATGGATTGGCCGGCACGATCTCCGGATCTCAATCCCATCGAGTATGTATGGGATTTTCTAGGCAGACGCTTGGCAGCTCGTATCTTACCACCAGTAACGATTCGGGAGCTTCGATTGGCGCTGCAAGACGAATGGGCAGCAATGCCTCAACAACTCATTGACACCCTCATTCTCAGCATGGGCAGACGCTGTGAAACCTGCCTAGCAGTCAGGGAGATCATATCCCCTACTAAAGACCGGATGTTTCTTGCTGGACACCCATCACAGGGATGTTTCGGCCTTCAGTCGCATTGCGCTCCATGCTACTTTTTCAATAAAGCTTCTTTTATCCCTCTGATTTCTCTTTTAGTAAGTGTTGCTTACATATTACACATGTCCTTACGTATTGGGGATCTTACGGTATTAAATGTGTTGATTTGGAAAGCTTTTGTACAAAGTTATATTGAAAAAACCATCTCGTCCTTAATTTTTGCACACCAGTGTATATATATATATACATATAAAGATTTATTTTCAAAAGAAACTAATTACATAAGTGTGTATCAATAAAACCTTTTCTTTTTCTGTCAATTACAAAGTGCAATTTTTTTTAATAAACGCAACACATAGCATCAACATTAAGCCAAACTTCATTCAATTTTACTTATCATATGGTTCGAGATAATTTTAAAAAAATAATTTGGGGAATAATTGGATACTGTACATTAAAAAAAACCCAGTTATTTCTGTAAAAGTAGTTTCACTGCCCAAACGCATTGCAATGTAATAAAGCCCAACTTCTTAATACATAAAATCGTTTAAACCAGTGATTCCCAAAGTGGTCTATATGGACCCCCAGGGGTCTATGACGACCTACAAGGGGTCCACGTCAGCGAAAAAATAATTTGGGGGTCCATGAGCTGTAAATGGGGCTCTACGATAGCCTAAACCAGGTCGGGACTTCAATTTTATAAGAAAATTGAATCAAGTGTAAATTACATTTACTATTCGATAGATTTATTTACTAAATTTACTGGGCGTTAATTTGCAGTTACAAGGTGGCAGCATAAATTATATTAAAAAAGGATCATCATTTCAGTGTTTCTTGCAAGAATCTAACTAAAGGAACATAAAAGTAGACGTCGTGAATTATAACAGTTTCTTAATTTGTCACAGACAATCTGCCAAAAATATGACGTTTTAACCTATGTTCAACATTTAAATGTCCATTATTCATGTTTTGAAACTATGTTTGAGAATGCTTTGACTATGGTAATATCACAGTAGGTAATGAATTCATGTCGTCACATTAAAAAAAATGTCTGATTACAAATGGAACTCATTTTAATAGCCCTAACGAAGATCTTAAGGTAAAGTTTAGAAACGAATGCCAGCAATTATGGCTTTAAAAAGATATACCTGTTATTTATCCCGAATTATGGAACATCTCAAGAAAGTTTTTAATTGCTTTTCCCAGAGAGGAGGAGTTTCAGCACGCTTGCCAATCTCCAAAATAAAAACAGAAAAAAAGAAAGAAAGAAAGAGATAAGATACTAATAACCAAGGAGATTTAAGGTTAAACCTGAAAAGATTAAATCCAAATGTTAAAAATTTGTTATTGAAGCAACATATTCAACCCACCCATTAAAAAAATTTGTCATTTCATGTAACAATTATTTTAAATATTAATTAAACTTTGATTTAGTTAATTCACATGTGTTTCTTAAGTTTTAAACAATCTACTTAACTATAGTAAGAAACATAAAAGTAAGTAGTGCTATATCAGCTGTCTAAAAACATTTAAGTTGATAAATTTGCAAAAATGTAATGTTAGGTAAGAGTAAGGGGTCTACACAAAACCAAAAAACATGGCAAGGGGTCTACGAGACAAAAAAGTCTGGGAACCTATGGTTTAAACCTTCTATCACCTGAAGAATCTATACCAATTTAAAAATAAAAAAAAGATGTAAAAGATGAATCAATATTCGGGACAGGACTTTCAGTCAAGTGGTTTTCTTCATGTGTACCTAAGAACCTAGAAAAAAATGACTAGACCATGTCCTAAATATAGCAGACAGAAATAATTGACGGAAGTAAAATGTATTCCAATCCTGGTCATTGACTTCCGATTACACGTGGCTGCGCAACTGTTTTCATCTAATCAGGGTAATTAAATGCCGCTTGGCATTGTTCTTGTCTTGTTACAGCTAATGGAAATGCATCCGTAAGTAACATTGTTAAGAAATGATGGATTAAGGAAATGAATTTGAAATATTTATTTAGAAAACTATACGTCTTACACACAAATGCCGCATTTTTCATTAATAATTTACTTTCAACGAATCACAATTTCGAAAAGCTAAATTAAATTACAAAAGATAAAATTACTAATTTTAAAAAAATGAGTTTGTATTAAAACTCTGTTTAACCCTTATAAAATAGTTATGTGAAAAGACTGTCAATTTTGCAACAATATATCAATACGTAAATATGAAGGATCGAGTACAGATAAAGGGTGTTTTTTTTAAAGGTATAGAACTTTAAATTGCAATAAAACAACGATGTATTATTCGATTGACATGAATTTTTATTTTTTTATTTTTATATATTTTTTTTTTTTATTTATTTTTTATTTTTCGAAAGATAATCTTGTGGCATTACATTTTAAATATGATTTCTGGCATATGACTGCCACGGCTGGCTCGGATGTAGTCCAATCTGGACGTCCAATTTTCGATGACTTTTTCCAACATTTGTGGCCGTATATCGGCAATAACACAGCGAATGTTGTCTTCCAAATGGTCAAGCGTTTGTGGTTTATCCGCATAGACCAATGACTTTACATAGCCCCACAGAAAATAGTCTAGCGGTGTTAAATCACAAGATCTTGGAGGCCAATTCACAGGTCCAAAACGTGAAATTAGGCGGTCACCAAAAGTGTCTTTCAATAAATCGATTGTGGCACGAGCTGTGTGACATGTTGCACCGTCTTGTTGGAACCACAGCTCCTGGACATCATGATTGTTCAATTCAGGAATGAAAAAGTTAGTAATCATGGCTCTGTACCGATCACCATTGACTGTAACGTTGTGGCCTTCATCGTTTTTGAAGAAGTACGGACCAATGATTCCACCAGCCCATAAAGCGCACCAAACAGTCAGTTTTTCTGGATGTAACGGTGTTTCGACATACACTTGTGGATTAGCTTCACTCCAAATGTGGCAGTTTTGTTTGTTGACGTAGCCATTCAACCAGAAGTGCGCTTCATCGCTAAACGAAATTCGCTTATGAAAATCGGGAACAATAGCAATCTCGTTTTGGGCCCATTCGACGAATCTACGCCTTGCTTGATGATCGTTTTGATGAATTGCCAAACCAAACTGAGAATAAATCACTTGACAGCTGTTAAATCGGTTGCCATCTTGGAAAGTAATGCCAACTTAAACTTCTATACCTGGAAAAAAACACTCTTTATAAGAGCTCATAAAATTGTAGAGTAAGACAATATAATATCGAATTACGATATTCATGTTTGAAGGATAACAGAAAAAAAGATACTTAAAACTTTGACAATATATGGCGTACAATTGACTTACGGCTTTTCAAAAGGTTCAGAAAATAAAATTAAATAATTAAAGTGAAATAAAAAAGGAGAAGAGAAAAATACCAAGAAAAAAATAGTAAAAAAATGTTTAAACTTTCTCTGCTAGATATATAACCCATAATTATATTCATTTCCCTTTCAAAACAATTTTATCAGATGCATTAAAATCTCGAGTGAGTGTAATCGACTTTTGATTAAGTTAATGTATCACCAGAAAATCTCGCTAAACATGTTTTAAATTCGTAAACCAGCTTCACATTCCTATGACCAAATAATTTTCGTGCCATTTATTTAATGATAGTGATAATCAATCATATTTACACTGTCAAACAAATCAACTTCAGTGTACTTTGTTTTAATTTTTTGTCTTTCCCATCCTTATTCTGCAGTAAGTGGGCTATCGCATTGCTGATAGAATGTTTGGATTTCAATGTGATTTGTTTCACTATTTCCAGAACAGATAGTTCGATTTTTATTTCATCCTTTACTGTACGGAATCACTTAAAACGATTATGTACTACGATATTACGAAATAATATGCATCAAACCACTTGTAGAAGACGATTGGCACGATTTATGAAATTTTGAAATAAATGATAAACGGCATCACTAAGTACCACCATTTATCACTGGAAATCTTTAACCTGCAGAAGACATCATTTTAATTCATTTACGCGAATTGGGCACATGAAATTTACTTATAAACACCTTCTTCTAGGAGAAAATTCACCTTATTCGTAATCACTGAGTTCATTAATTGACTATGAGACACATCTTCACTGAATTCTCTGGTTTTAAACCTACTCGTGTGTCTTAAACCTCTCAAAGCACGCGGTTTAGTTGATTTGGTTGTAGAGCAACCCCGACCACACAAACTTTTCGTTTCTTGCATGTGAAATTGGTTTTCCCAAATGCATTCAATTTTATGTATAGGAAACAGATATTTTTCCTATATTATTCATAATTAAACTTTAAAGTTGCTTGAGTTTTATAAATGGCATATTTTTCATTTTTTATCGCGTAAATGTGTTCCAAGTGGATTCTGTGCCAAAATTCAGTCCAACCGCCTTCTTTCAATTATTTTTATGATGAAAGCAATGAAATGTAAAGAAATCTGATAACTTCAGGTAAATCATAGGAGTGAGTAATAACCGTTTTGGCTAAAAAAAATTTTAAAGTGTTTTTCACGCAATAGGTGAAAAAATAAGAACCCACTCAAGGCCTCATTGAATTCAACGTGCTCTTTAGTCATCCGAAACGAACTTGCCACGCTGGGATGATTTCGGCATTGACAGATTATCTGCAATGTTTCACTGTGGGACAGATTTACGCTTGAATCTTCGTTTGAGGAACTAGATACTTAAAGGCAATCAAATAAGCGGTTTTCACGAGTAATTTGTATGCAGACAAAAAATAGCATAGCCTGAACAGTAACCCAATTTGTGTAATCACCATAGGTTACTATGCGGAAGTTTAATGTTTGTATGTCTTCTTTGATAAATTGAAGCATTGAAAATCCAAAATGTTTCGAGTGTGGATGAAATAAGATATTTCAAATGAAAATTATTTCTAAGCAACCCACATATTTCCATAATAGTGTCGACTCAATGTTGTATGACTGTGTTTTAATATGCTGTGCGCAACATTGCGATACTGAAGTATTATATTTTACATATATTGATTTATTGCATTCTTTGAAATTTTTGTGATGATTATTCTTTTAGATGATGCTATATTTTAAAAGCGAAAAAAGTATTTTAGCTTGAATTAATATTTTTAATATTCTAAAATCAAGCATATCGTTCTTATAGGAGTAGAGCAAAAATTTCTGTTTAGATTGCTATAAATTCCTTCTATTCCTTACATATTTCTGGTATAAATTGCGAAAAAAAGATGGGAACAAGTGCGAAAATGCATTTTGATATTTCATAATGTTACCATCCAGCGTTTTACAGTAATATAATAGGCTGCGTAAGACTCTTTTGGGACAAAATAATACTGCATTGAGTGAAATCATTTTTATTATACATTTCGGAATACCAATTCCATGATCTAACTCGGTTATGTTTTCCCTTCAAAACAGAATCATTCAAACTTTGCTTAAAATTTTACGTTTCAGAAGATTCGTAATAGATTAAGATTTTATGATAACCATAATGAGAGGATTCCTTCACAATCCGCAGATATAACTAACATCAAAAACTGGTTATTATTCAAATACATGTCAGTGGGAGTTTTAGTTAAAAAGCCCCGAAAAAATCACAGTTCGCGCAATTTTAGCAGCTAAGTATATTTAGTTATGGCATAAATATGGTTGCTGTTGGTTGATAGGTTTGAACTAACGTCACTTTAAAGCTGCAAAAGAGTTATTGAAAACTGACTTCTTATTACTAAACCATCATTAAATGCGGAAGACATACCTGAGTTAGTACTTCACTCTTTTAAAAGCGGAAGACATACCTGAGTTAGTACTTCACTCTCTTTTAAAAGCGGAAGACATACCTGAGTTAGTACTTCACTCTTCCAAATTTTACATAACGCCTCATCAGAATTTTGAAGCCCAGTTGAATTAAGTGTACATTATTCCCCCATTATTCCAACTAAGGGTTTTTGATGGAAATAAATACTTGAGTTCATTATTCGATTTGAGCGCCACTGGTCACGAAATTCTCCAGTTTATTTCCAGGATTTATACCGTAGCCAAGAATACTTAGAATAAAAATAGAAAAAACAGAAAATATATTTCACGTTGTCTCAATGAATACATCTCTTCATTCGTTGAATCAAAACATTTTACTGCTAAATAACATTAAAATAACTTATTAAGTTATTCGATGAAGTTTTAGACATAAGATGAAAGTCGGTAGTTAGAAAAAAATGAGAAAAAGTCGAACCTTTTGTGTTCTTACAAAAAGTTCGAATAATGAGTTTGAACACTTGAACGCACTGTTAACTTTCATATCAGTATATGCTGAAGGGAACGAACTCTGTGTATTATATAATGCACTTTATTCACTACAACTCTTAAATTTTGAATGTCCTTTTTTACTATTCACGGTGAAGAGTCTGTATTTATTGTGTTTTTGAATAAAGCGGATACATTTTAATAGCGTGCACAGTTTAGCCGTTTTTCGGATTACGGAAAACGTTACATATGTATTTCCTACTTCGAAAATCTAAAATTTTACGATATAAAATTCTTAATTATAAAATTTTTTATGAAAAGTGTCTAAAAGTATACATCAGTCATTTTTCAGCAATGATACATTCGGTGCATTCGGACAATTAAGACACTAACGCTGCGTACTATACTTTTTTCTTCCTATCTAAATTATTATCAACATATCTATGAAACGAAAGTAAGGTTATTGTTTTAAGTACAGCTTCATAAATGTGTTTATTTATTTATTTAAAATAAAGCAACGGAAACAGATACTTATGCATGTGCATTAGAGGTTATTTATTAAAAGGCCAGGAAAGAGTCAGCTATAAAGATTCGAAAATCAGTTTGAGGACTTCCAGCTAAGATTAGTTAATCAAAAACTACTCCGCGTCAATAGTGGTATTGGATTCGAAATGTCTCGTGAAGTTTCCATCATTGAACAACCGAAAGCGGAATCTAAAAATCCCAGCTCATAAGGGACCTTAAGGGCCATACCTTAGGGTAACAGCCGGAGAGAGGGGGTATGTTAGGAAAAAAATAGGATCAAAGTGTACAAGAGAACCATAAGTAGTATGCATTATTTCAAAATTCTTACAAAGGTATTCTTAGAATGTAAGGATTTCTCTACGTGTGTGGTTATAGTATGCGTATATATATTAACTATCTAGCTTCTAATGATCTTTTGCCGAGATTTAGTTCCTGCGTTAATGTAAAAATGACAAGGGAAAATTTGGAAGTTCTTAAAAAGTAAAACAGTCTTTTATTCAGTAATAATTTGGTAAGTTTTTCAAATATTTTACTTTAGAAAAAGCAAAAAAAAAAAAATAAATAAATAAAATAACTGAAAATAAATAAGAATTAGAAGCAAAAATCTTTTTTGAATGAAATCATTTGTAATTTGGTTAAGCATATGATACGATTTTCTCTCATATTTCTGATTTTTTATGAAAATTTTTCAACAGCATCAGTCAATTGTTTCGAAGATCAAAATAACTTAGTTTGAGTCCTCTCATCTTGACACACAAAGAAATAAGTATCATTTACATCTCTAGAATATTGTTAAATTTACTCAGGAACATCTTTTGTAAGCAAGTTATTCCTCTTTGCCATTTCTTTCATTGAATAAGCATATAACAGCAATTAACCAGAGGCAAAATGTACAAATAATTTTCTCACGTAGACAACAGTTTCACCTGCGGAATCTACCCCTAACGGGCCCCAGGTTATCATGAAAGGATGCTGGGTCACTCAGGGGAGTGAAACAGGGATTAAAATAAAACAATTTCCTCCTCCGATACCAACTGATTAGACAAGTTCATGAACAAAACCAGTTACCTTTTGCTTCTTTGAGAGCTATATCTTGTGAAATTGAGAAATCGTAGTTTTTCACAGATTGGCTGTTTTACAATATACGTAGTGTAATTGTTTTATTGGATAGCTATACGTACCGACATACCAGTTTAATATTTTTAACGTATTAAAATTACTTTTTTATCAACTACAAACAATATTTTACGATTATTAATTGCGTAAAATATATTTTTCATTTATTGATTTTGCTTCAAAATCAGGATCTAAAATTCAGACGAATGCTATATTTCCTTAAAAAGTTATTTAGCGCAATATGAATTTCGGATGGGAATTCTTAGTTTTTCTTTTAAATAAAAAAAAAGTCTCACCTTCAGATTAGTAGTTTTTACAGTGTTACAGTATTATTTTTTAATAATATTTATTGATAGGAATTTTTTTTATGAATTTAAGGATTAACAATGAACGAAAATTAAAGTAACTGTTTCTATATATACATTTCGTTTAAAAGTATTTTATCAGTTTTTCTTTGTGAGCGATACTGTTTTGAAGTGGAGAGAATAGTTTCATTTTTCACATGTTTATTATGCCAATATGGTCTTAAAAATTATGCTATATACACTTAGATCTTTTGTTTCTGGTTTAGATACGTAGATTAATGTTATTACATGGTATTTCGTATTGGAAAATATCTTATAGTGATTTAAGTATTAATCATTTAGTATTACGATTGTAATCTTATAGTATATTTTTCAAATCTTCTTTTTATATTATTTTCTCTTTATTTGAGTACAGTTATATAGGCGAATATAGGGAAAGATTGGCTGGCCTTAAAACAATGTTTAAACCTACAATTTTAGTTTAATTTATTCTTAAACATACAAGATAAGAAAAAAATTCTAAATTTTTTTATAATAATATACACTGGTGTGCAAAAATTAAGGACGAGACGGTTTTTTCAATATAACTTTGTACAAAAGCTTTCCAAATCAACACATTTAATACCGTAAGATCCCCAATACGTAAGGACATGTGTAATGTAAGCAACACTTACTAAAAGAGAAATCAGAGGGATAAAAAGAAGCTTTATCGAAAAAGTAGCATGGAGCGCAATGCGACTGAAGACCGAAACATCCCTGTGATGGGTGTCCAGCAAGAAACATCCGGTCTTTAGTAGGGGATATGATCTCCCCTGACTGCTAGGAAGGTTTCACAGCGTCTGCCCATGCTGAAAATGAGGGTGTCAATGAGTTGTTGAGGCGTTATTGCCCATTCGTCTTGTAGCACCCATCGAAGCTCCCGAATCGTTACTGGGGGTAAGGTACGAGCTGCCAAGCGTCTGACTAGAAAATCCCATACATGCTCGATGGGATTGAGATCCGGAGATCGTGCCGGTCAATCCATACGTTCAATATCCTCACTCTCTAAGAGCTGTTCGGCAGCTATTGTGTGATGACATGGTGCATTGTCGTCCATGAAAAGGAACTGCAGACCCATAGCGCCTCTAAAAAGACGCCCATATGGAAGAAGAATCTCGTTAAAATAACGGGTCCCGTTGACTGAACCTGCGTCGTTGATGTGAAGGTCTGTACGACTACCAAACATGATGCCTCTCCAAAGGAGAACACCGCGACCTCCATACCTGTCCCTTTCAATGATGTTCGAGGGATGATTGCGGCTTCCCCGCCCTGTCCAGATGAGTATGCGATGAGAATCGCTATTTAAACTGAATCTGCTCTCATCTGTAAAGAGTACTCGTCCCCATTCATTGTCTCTCCAATTCCGGTGTTCCCGGCACCACAGAGAACGCCTTCTCCGATGGGCAGGCGTTAAAGGTACACACCGTACAGGGCGTCGTGCAAACAGACCACCACCGTGCAGTCTTCTGGCCACGGTAAAACGCGATATCGGTCGTCCAGTCACCTGTGTCGTGTGTCTAGCGATTTCTCCCGCCTGTTTCTTCTGGCCTGTAAGACAATGTACCGGCCATCTGAGGGTGTGGTTCCTCGTGGACGACCACTACTGAACCCCCGGATAGCTGTTCCTGTAGTTTGAAATTGTCTCCAAAGTCGTGAAACGATGCTGTGAGCAATTCCGAACTCTGGAGCCACACTTGTCACACTGCGGCCTTCCTCCAACTTCCCAATAATTCGACCTCGTGTAAAAGCAACCAGATGTCGTCTAACAGATTGATTATTTGCCATTTTTCGCTGAGGCAGCAACTCGGTGTGATTTTAACTGCTATACGGCGTGCAATCTCTTTGCCAGAAATACTGATCTTACACCGACAACATGCTTTATGCTACTTAGACACTCCCCCATTACGTCTACCTGCATATCTGCGCATGTGCTACCGTTCATCACCTTACTTAATCTCCTGATTGGTTTTTCTGTCCGCTCTGCCTCTTCGTTTAGCTGATATGCTAATTTTTCGACTTCGTCCTTAATTTTTGCACACCAGTGTATTATATTTATAACTGCCACACTAATTAAGTTTTATTAGGTTTTTAAACGAAATTATTTCTTTCTTATTTGTGACTATAGGAGAAGCAATTTGTCATGACAAATATTAATAATTTAATATAAGGATTTTTCTACACAATGATATATTTTTTAGATATAATTAAGAAAATATTTTTATATAAATCTTGAAATCTTTGTTAAAATTCCGTATTTTGTCAAAACTTATAAGTTGTTTTATTTGCAGTATGAAAATTCCAAGGTAGATGTAATATAAAATGATACTTTCAAAATGACAGTTAGATCAATTTTACTCAGTTGAAATGTACCAAGATATTACGTTAATTGGTAAAGCTAAATATTCATGTTACTAAAACGAAGAATCATTTTAATTTACTTCGCGGAATGGTGAAAATTTCTTTTAGTGAAAATTTTCGTAATGTGAAAATTTTCCCATCCTAATGATTATTTTTATCTTTCTTTGTAAAAGCTTTCTGTGCATCCTATTTCAAAATTAATACAAAATGAATTAAAGGAAATTACGTACGATATTTAAAAAATTTTGCTAAAAAACAAAATTTTGAAAAAAAAAAGAAAGAAAGAACTTTTGTTGGTTAGTATTGACACGTCACTTTAAAACTACAAAAGGATTATTTGTGGCGGAATAAATAACACTGAGAGAGGGCTAAGTAATTAGAATAACACATTAGTATCTCACTCTACTATCTTCCGCACCATACTCCAGGAAGCGCATGCAGCAAACACCATTGCTGTACACGATAGCCAATGGTGAAATTAGGGCTTGAACCCACGACCCGAATGGAGTGTTGTCAGCCATGAAATTCATGATTGCAACTATTCTGGGCTACTAAAGCCTTTGAAAAAAAATCGACGCGTACATTATTTTGGAATTTCATTGTAAAAAATCACTTGCAAATTTTACATAATGAACATTCTACATGTATATTTCATTTTACTCATTTCAATCATTTGTAAATAATAATAAATTTGATAACAAAGAACTTGAAGTTAAATTTGCTTTAAATTTTCTCTTTGATTCCATGTCTCAAAAATGATAAAAGAAGGGGAAAAAAAGCAATTTTTGTTGAAATAAACATATTTTGCAAAGCCTATAATTCCTTACGGAAAAAACAAAATGTTTATTTCCTTATTTTCAAGAAGAATTTTTATTTTATGTAATTGAAAGCAAAAAGAAAAAAGAAGAAAGAAGAGAGAATCCATTTTTGATTCTTTCAAGTAAAGTTACGACTGAATTAAAGTATCCAGTGCAAAGTTAATAAACTAACAGTTTTAAATGTATCTAAACATTTTTCACATAACATAGTTATTTATTTTTCTGCGAAAAGAGACAAAAAAAAAAAAAAAAAATCACAAAACATTTTTGTACAAAATGCAAAAAACTCAACTTTAAAACCTTATATAATTAATTCTCCAATATTTTTAAACACCAAAAATTCCGTGGAAAATATATTTCCGTTTCTTTCCATTGTAACTTTTTAAACACTACAAAAATAAAAATTCAAAAAAAAAATCATAGTAATTAAAAACATCACTCACCTGTTGAGATGAAACAGAAAACGGAAACCAAACAACCTAAGAGAAATTCCATTTCGTACGGAAATACGTTTCTTCCACGTTTTACCATGATTTTTCAAGGTGAAACTTACTACTCTGTCAACGTCAAACAACCAACATTATTTCACAACCGGCTAGCGTATAAATTTCTATCTTTATGAAACCTTTCGGATCGGTAGGGATGAGTTTTATGACGCGCCGCTATGACGTCACGTGAACTTGAGACCAATGACAGCTGAGCAGAGCATCCTACAGTCACGGTTAATAACCAGCCTTGGCGCGTTATCGTCCGGGGCGTTTTTGGAATAGTTAAAAATTATTTCGCAATGAGCAATTGTGGAAAACGGAAGTTCCGTGGCAATGCCCCTGTTTTGGCGAATTTTTTTTTTAAAATACGTAGCTTAAAAACTCTAAAAAGATATTTTTGAAAACATGTAAGTTCAATTAGAAAATTAATTCTATGGGATATTGTAATGTTATTTAAAAGATATTGATGTAATTTTATGTATTATTCGGGTTCCAAGACATTTCACTTTGTGTGGGTGTGTTCAGTGGCATAACGTACATCCCCGCAACCCTCGCATTGCAGGGGGGAGGGCAGGATTCCATCAGGCACAAAACCTCGATGACCCCAAATATGTATTTAACCAATTTATAAAATATTAAAGGCAAAACCTGTGACTTTTGGAGGGGGACCCAAATATTCTCCGTTGCGCCACGTAAACCTCCGCATTACGGGGAGGGCAGGGACGCCAAGTACGTATTAGAGCTTCAGGCCTAAAATCTGAGTTTGCAGGGGGGCCCTAACATTCTTCATTACACCATTGGTGTGACTAATATACTCATTTTATTGATGTCTCACGAGGCCAGGGTAACCAAGTGACCATGGTCGTGAACTCGTGGCCGGAATTGCTTCTGTCGAATCGTGATTTAAAGTCCTAATGCCACTGAACACCTACTATGTAAAGCAGTGGCGTAACGTACACCCCCGCATCGAGGGGTCCAAAGCCTGACTGACGTCAAGCACGTATTTGGGCTTGGGGGGGGGCCTAAAACCTGACTTTGCAGGGGATGGGGGCTAATATTCTCCGTTACGCCGTTGATGTAGAGGTCAGTGACGCACATAGGAATTTTTCAAGGGCATTTAGCAACAATATCGCTTAGCCCTTCTTATCTTCAAACAATTTTAGAAGTTATATTTGGGATTGTGTATGTGTGTGTGAAATATAAGGGACATTAACCATTGCAAAATCCAGATGCGTCTTTAGTAGGGTAAATCGACCATTTAAAAATAATTTAAAATGTTTTTTTTAAAAATGTATTAAAAAGTTCCAATACCTTTAAATCTAACAAATGAGTTAGATACCTATTTAAAAAGAAAGTTCTTTTTATTTTAAAAAAATATACATCGCACACAAGGTCATTGGCTCACACGGGAATTTTTCAAGAGGAGGGGGAGGGTCCACTATTCTCGTATCATATCCCAATACGGCGCCAAACACATTCTTTTGCTTTTGTCGATTGTCGGGAACAAAAAACAGTAAAAATTAAATTATTGAATTAATAAATAACATTAACCGATAAAATAAATTATTTTTAATAACACATACTTTATTAAATTTTACGTGCTATATACATAGCATTATAATTAATAGAAAAAAAATTAAGTGCTATGTAGGGGTCCGGATCCGGCTACCCTCCCTCCTTGTGTGCGCCACTGGTAGAGATGCTTATGCATGTTATATCTTCCGAGGCTCAAAGGTCTCATGTTGGCGTGGTGTAGAAGTTTAGAGAGTAGTATGCTAACTTAGGATCGTCCTTGTCACTTAATTGAGTTTCAAATTTACGAAATAGGATGCAGTATCCCTCGCGTAGTTTCGAAGTGCGACGTCTATAAACTATCAATCATTGAATTATGTGTCATGAAATCTGATTAAGTATTTTTTATTTATTCTGTATTACATTTAGGTAGTTGCATTTATTGTGCTAAAATTCGAACAATGAGTAGAGAGAAATATATCATTATTCATTTTGGTAAAATAAGTAAAATTCGAATGACTCTCATTCATTTTTCCTTGATCTTTTGTTGCATTGCTAAATGTTTTACATTTTCATTAATGCAATAAATGAAAAGAAAACATAGTCCCTTAACTTCCCATTTTATTTACCAATAAATAACAAATTAGTTATAATAAAGAAAGAATAAAATGAGACAGTATTTTGATTCTATAAGAATAAACATCATTTGCTTAGACAGAAGGTTTTTGTCTATTTTGAATAAAGTAAAAGGAAAGTGTTGACATATATATAAAGATTTTCTTTTTTTTAGAACTTTTTTTTGTTGAATTTCTTAGAGCTTATTAAAAACACACTCTAAGGGAAGAGGAGGAAAGATCTAAATAATACATTATTGGCCATTAAAATTGCTACACCAGGAAGACCAGATAACAAAATTATATTTATTGGACAAATACTCGTATATTATACCGGAAATAACAAGTGATTAAATTTTCAAAGAATTTGGATGCATTGATCCTAAGAATTCAGTATCCAGAACAAGCACCTCTGGCAGGAATAACAGCACTTATACGCCTGGGCATTGAGTCAAACAGAGATTGGATGGCATGTAGAAGTACAAATGCCCATGCAGCTTCAAAATGATGGCACAGCTCATCAACCGTAGTGATTGGCGTATGATAGCGAGCCAGTCACTCGGAAACCATAGACCAGTCGTTTTCTATTGGCGAGAGATCTGGTAAACGTGCCAGCCAGGGCAACAGCCGAATATTTTCCGTTTCAAAGAAGGTCTATACAATACCGGCAATATGCGGTCGTGTATTATCCTGCAGAAACGTAGGGCTTCGCAGGGCTCGAATAAAGGGTAGAACCCCGGGCCGTAACACCCCATAAATGTAACGTGCACTGTTCAAAGTGCCATCAATGCAAATAAAAGGTAACTGAAACGTGTATCCGATAGTACCCCACACCATCACGTCAGATGATGTGCCAGTATGACGATGACGAATGCACACTGCCAATGTGCTTTCACCAGGAGTCCGCCAAACACAGATGTGTAAACTTGATGCTGTAAACAGAACCTGGATTCATCTGAAAAAATGACGTCCCGGCACTCATGCGCCCTGGTTCGTTGTTGATCACACGATCGAAGACGCTTTTGTCTGTGATGTAGTGTAAAGGGTAGTTGCAGCCATGATCTTCGAGCTGAGAATCCATGCTGCTCAGTGGCGTAACGGAGAATATTAGTCCCCCCTGCAAAGTCAGTTTTTGGGCCCCAAATCCAAATACGTACTTGGAGTCACTCTGGCTTTGGTCTCCTAGAATCCCTGCCCCTACGCAATGCGGGGGTGTACGTTACGCCACTGATGCTGCTGCAAACGTCGTCGAACTGTTCGTGCAGACATTTGTTGTCTTGCAAACGACTCCGATTCTTGACTCAGGGCTCGTGACGTGGCTTCACGATTCGTTGAGGCCATGCGGGTAACATCCCTGTGTTTTCGGCTGCTAGGTCGTTGAGATCCAGCACTGTGTTCCGTATTACCGTCCTGAACGCATCGATTCCATATCCTGCTAATAGTCATTGGATCTGAACCGACGCGAGCAGCGATACTATAAGCCGCATTCCCGGTACGCTACAAATCGACCTTTATCAAAGTCAGAAACTTGCTGGTACACATTTCTGCTTCTTACACGGGGCATCACAACAACTTTTCATCAGGCAACAACTTTCATGTGCAGTTTGTGTATGAGAAAACGGCTGAACTATTTCCTCATTTGAACCCATTGTAGGTGTCGCTACCAGCGCCTACTTTTTCTGAATGCGATGAAAAGCTAATCATTTGAAAAACACAGCACCTTCTTCTTGTCGTTTAAATTTCACGTCTATAGCATGTCGCCTTCTCGGTGTAGCAATTTTAATGGCCAGTAGTGTATTTAATAAGTTCTCATTTTATTTAACAATTACTAATGAGCAGGAAAAGAGAAAAATTAATAAAATGAATTGACATTTTCAGTTTGAAAAGAAAGACATTTTTAATAATAAATCTTACATCTATATAAAGGGTGTTTTTTTAGAGGTATAGAACTTTAAATTGCAATAAAACAACGATGTATTATTCGATTGACATGAATGTTTTTTATTCGAAAGATAATCTTGTGGCATTACATTTTAAATATGATTTCTGGCATAGGACTGCCACGGCTGGCTCGGATGTAGTCCAATCTGGACGTCCAATTTTCGATGACTTTTTCCAACATTTGTGGCCGTATATCGGCAATAACACAGCGAATGTTGTCTTCCAAATGGTCAAGCGTTTGTGGCTTATCCGCATAGACCAATGACTTTACATAGCCCCACAGAAAATAGTCTAGCGGTGTTAAATCACAAGATCTTGGAGGCCAATTCACAGGTCCAAAACGTGAAATTAGGCGGTCACCAAAAGTGTCTTTCAATAAATCGATTGTGGCACGAGCTGTGTGACATGTTGCACCGTCTTGTTGGAACCACAGCTCCTGGACATCATGATTGTTCAATTCAGGAATGAAAAAGTTAGTAATCATGGCTCTATACCGATCACCATTGACTGTAACGTTGTGGCCTTCATCGTTTTTGAAGAAGGATTCCACCAGCCCATAAAGCGCACCAAACAGTCAGTTTTTCTGAATGTAACGGTGTTTCGACACACACTTGTGGATTAGCTTTACTCCAAATGCGGCAGTTTTGTTTGTTGACGTAGCCATTCAACCAGAAGTGCGCTTCATCACTAAACAAAATTCGCTTATGAAAATCGGGAACAACGGCAATCTCGTTTTGGGCCCATTCGACGAATCTACGCCTTGCTTGATGATCGTTGTTTTGATGAATTGCCAAACCAAACTGAGAATAAATCACTTGACAGCTGTTAAATCGGTCGCCATCTTGGAAAGTAATGCCAACTTAAACTTCTATACCTGGAAAAAAACACTCTTTATTATAATGATATTCCGTAAGTGCGACTATTCAAATTGCTTTTAATTGTTGTGAAAACAATTAATTGGAGGACTATGCTTTACCTCGGGGGGACAACCCGCGGCCCTCCTTGAATAATTACAATTTTACAAAATACGATTATTTTGTGAAATATTTTTAATATTTTTATTTTTAATCTGGTGAAATATGCGTCTTTCAAAAATGAAAATTATCAAACATAAATCGCGCTCAAACTTAGCGGACGAAAACCTGCAACATCAATTACACGCATTACGATCGATTTGTAAAAACTATTTGAAAGAACTTAGAAACAAATATACTTCATTAATTAATTAAATTAAACCTTATTTGATCATTATATTCTTCTTAATATATTATCTATGTTTGTATACATGAAAAATAATAATAAAAATAATAATAACTCATTATATTTTTAATTTTCACTTCAATAAATGTTTCTAATGAGTCCAAATCTAATATAAAGACACATTTTGATATGCGTACCTTGGCATTACAATGTTTTTTCGAAGTGGTCTGCAGGGTCATTTGTGTTGGCCACTCCTTCTTTCACTCAATTAAGATTAAAATTTTAGGCTTTTGGTATTTATATAAGATTTTGAAGCCGTAGAATAAATTTATCATGAAATATTCATTATATAAGCGGCCTAGAGCTTTTGTACAGTTGGCTAGTTAGTGCATATTTCGTACTAAGCTTAAAAAATAGTTTTGTTTTTTGTCAATATATATGTAGCAAGGTATCTTTGTCAAATCTTGACTTTATGATAGAATATCACCCTAATTAACACTTTCGTGGATCGTTTATTTCTCTTTTGAATTTCTCGCAGTTTTTTGAGTTTTATTAACAATTAAACAATAGCATTTAAGGAAATATATTTTATTTTGCCGAACATTTAAATTTTAGGGGTGGTAAGAATACTTCCCAAGGAACCATTCACCGTCATAAAGAAAATTAAATTTAATGGTGATTATTTGGCAAGAAAAGATGCGAAGCATGTTGCAATACACAAGGGGACATCGCATTCGGCGCACATGTAGGGGGTAATATTTTCTTGTTTCTTTCTGCTACTTTTCCTACATCATCTGTAATTGAAAACTATCTTTGGTATTGATGGGAGGCGCGGATTCATTCAGGAATATTCAACAGAACTTCAAAATTGCGAACTCAGTTTGGTGGAATGTGTTTTCCTTCCCCACCACTGAGGGGGAATTCCTCAGCAAAGGGTGCCTACATTCCCACGCCTGGAAGGGGCATTACACCCATAAATATTGGGGTGTGTCATCGATTTTCCCGCCCTCCCAAAGTCAACGAACTTTGCGCGGTAACTCTGCGCTGGTTCCGGACCAATCAGAGGTAATTAAGTGGACAAGGCAAATAGTCCGCTCTAGAATTTGGCAGTAAAGCGGCATAGAACAAAAAGGGGATGCACCCCGATTTGGACACACTCGGACAGGGAAGAACAGAGACAGACTAATCAGATCCAGGCCTTGAAACTAGACTCCGCGGGACTCCGGGCGGTGACCATGTCCCCTTCTCCATCCCACCTCCTATCTCTCTCAAAGCTAAGTTAAATTCCAATCTTGTTATGCAGTATATGTACAGTTACTTAAATTTAAATATGTTACACAATAAAATTAATTGTCAAATCTTTAGGAATCAGACTTTTAATTTAGAGTACTGTAATTTGTCTATAGAATATTAGTGTTTAATTTTAACTTAAGTCATGATGCGATGTTAACTTAAGAACCTGGAAAGTTAAGAAATTAGTATTTTGGTTAAGAAAAAGAAAGTAATTAAATAAGTTATCATCAGCGTCGCATCAGTATATAATTCCCCACGCTGGCTAAACGCACATCATCCGGAACTATACACTTCTTTGCTTGAAAGTTAGCAGAACGTCCTTTCCTTTTTCTTGAGGAATATCCGTCTATTAGCTAACGAGCTATTTCTATACGGAATATTAGCTACTCTAAACTTCTGTTTCTTTTGTTCACTTGCTACAGTTTGAAACTATTTATGATAGCAAGGTCAATAGGAAAATAAAAGATTAGTATGGGAATTAGTCTTCCCATCGTTATAATGTGGCTTGCTTTGTCACGGGTTCGAGCCCAGTACCACTAAAGACCCGCCGTGTAGGGCAGCGATGCACGTTAAATCTGCCGAGAGCTGAAACGTCCTCCCGTTGGTGTGGTGTGGTAGTTAGGAGAGGGGGGTACCAGCTCAGGTGCCGTCCACGTCACTTGACCATGGTTCAAAATTACGTGGTCCGTCGCCAAAAGCCCTCGTGTAGCTGAACAGTGCGACGTTAATATTCAATCAATCAATCAACCCATCGTTATAATAGCAAAGCCAATATATTTTGTAATGGGTTTTGCGTTTCCCATAGGTGTATTTTGTAAGATCATGTAGATGCGAAGTAATCTTCCCAAGGCCTAGAAAAAAAAGGGTTAAAATCACGTGTCCCATGTACCAAGATCAGGAAAAAAGACCTAAAAAATAGTAAAACTAATTATCAAGATAAGTAGAAGAAAAGTATGTTTCAAATATTTCTAAATAAGTTTGATAAGAAAATACACTACACATTGATTAATAAAGTGTTATTCATTTATATACTAATAGACTCTAATATAAAATGAATATCTTAAAAATAATTTTTGTTTTTTGTTCAACTTTCGTTCACATTTCAGAAAACGAATACGAAAATCGAAGACGTATGCAATTAATACTTAAATTTAGTGAAAGTTTTCAAAATAACTTATAGTTAAAAGAAAAAACTAATGCTTATCCTAGTGTATACTTTCTTTTTTTCTTTTTTGCTGTAAAAAATTTTATGTTATTTTTATGTTTGTGTATGTTCTTTAATATATATTAGATAAAAAAAAATTAAACGTAAATAAAATCCTGTACGTTTCTAGACTTAAGTTAAGATGTTGCAATTTTTTTAAGCTTTACATTTTTTATTTGAATTTTTTTCCGTGAAATGTACGTGATTCGGATATGGTTTTTCAATGAAAAAAAAAAGTAAAGGTAATAAGATTTTTAAAAAAATTGACGAAGAAGATTTTAAAAGAATAATAAATGTAACATATGTGTGAAAATGAATTACAATGTAATAAAGCAATTGTAATCCTTGTCATTTAACTGAAAATATAGAGGATCCGTTCATGAAAGCCGCAATTTAAATTATAAAATTTCAAAAATTTTTCCCAGTATTCTTGTATAATTTGACAGGGGTATGATACCTATTTATTCATAAAAGAGCAACGATTTGATAAATCTGAAACAGAAGCAATTCTTAATACTAAAGAAAAACTTATATCATCTAATAAAACATTTAGCAAATTCATTAAATTAAAATTTCTTTTGACGCACATAAATTTATCCTTAGTAGTTAAAATTTACAATCAAAAAAGGAAAATTTGAAATCTTAAATGTGTAGTAAAGAATATTATAACTATTTTTGAAATCAATGTTTGAAGAGATTTCACTAATTTTTACTGATGAAAAACTAGAATTATAAAAACAAAAAAAAGGAAAACACTCTTACGATTACGTAGATTAGAACGAAAAAAACATGGATAAACCAGTTTACATTAAAAATATTATTCTTGAAATATACCAGATGAAAATTATAAGCATGCACAAAAAAATTCTTTAAATATTCAGAATTGAAAATTTAGAATATTCGTATTTATAAATGAAATGAAATGCATTATAATATTCCAAGACATTCTTGAAAATTTTAGACTTGTGTGTATTAATACTTTTAAATTAGATCTTGTTTGATATTTTACAGCTCCTATAAATTATCTTGAGATACAACGTTACAAAAAGATTGAATTTAAATTAGAATCATTAAAAGATTATGTGATTTTAATGTTAGAAAAATTAAATAGAGGTGACATATCTGAATGTCATAACAGATATGGAAAAGCAAATAACAAATATATAAGAAATTATGATAAAAATATAAAATATAATTATTTAATGCATTTAGATGCTAATAATTTTTAAAGTTAGACTTGGGCTGTGTTTCAATATTTACACATTCTGAATTTAAATTACATGAAAATAATGCAGAAAAATAACTGATGCATCAGATAATTTTAACTCTGAATATATATCAAAAGTTAACTTGAAATATCCAAAATTTGCATGATTTACATTCAGATTTAATATTAGCTCCTGAAAATAGAATTTCAGATAGATCTAAACAAAACAAATTATTAACAGCTTTATATGATAAAAAAAAATTCGTTGTTCATTATAGAAATTTGATGCAATGAAGTTAACAAAAATGTACCGTGTTTTAAAATTTAAACAGAAGGATTGATTAAAGGAATCTATTAATAGGGTGCCAAAATGAGAGGAAAAGAACCAAATGATTTTAAAGTATCCGACTACGTTCGGAACCGTGATTTTAAAAAAGATTCTTATAAAGCAATGAAAAACTGAGCATCTAAGAAGATAAAGTAGTAAGTATTAGAAAAATGATTATTGTATAATTATTTTGTAATTATGAATAAAAAAATTAGAAAATTAGTTGCTAAGCCAAATTTTAAAGAACCGACTATATTTGATGTAAATGTAGGTATTAGCAAAATGTAGGTAGTAACTATTCGTATGAACAAAGCTAAGGTTAAACTGATGAGCCACTTTATGCCGGAATGAGTATATATCAGGTTTATCAAAATATTTAATGTATGAGGAAATTAAAATGTAGGGATAATATTAATTTGCGTCATATATTATATTATAAGGATAGTTTTATATGTGATATTAAAACAAAGGATTTTTTGTTAAAATAGGAAAATCATGATTGATTATTTTGACGCATCACATTATCTTGAAAATGATCTGTGTAATATACAAAAAGGTATTTGGTAAAACTAAAGATTAAAATAATATGTGATGCAAGTTTGGAAGAAGCTGTAGGATTAAGGAATAAAATGTGTGCAGTAAAATTAAATAAAAAGAAAGTGTAGAAGAACTTAATAAAAATTTAAACTCTAAGAAAATCTGAAAGAGTTTAAAAACCTTGTCGTTTTTTTTTGTTTGTTTTTAACTACAGTGTTCTTCAACTTTTTTAGAAGATAATAAAGATTGTTTACCTAGTAAAATGATATTTAAAGAACGATTAACCTAATTGGAAGTATAAAACATGAGTAATATTTTATTTAAAGTAAATAAGATAGATTTATGTGCGAAAGATAATAAGAGATATCACAGAGAGAGGAATTCACAATATATATATAGTATTAGATCATTATTTTGAATGATATATTTATGAAAAAGTAAATATATCAAATGAGAGTGTGTATATATGTACATATCACTGGTGTAGCTAGTTCTAAGTGGGCCCGGTATCAAAATTCCTTTGTATCCCTATTTCAGATATGAGAGCCCTGTCAGTGGGACTGTAGTTACACGTTTTAGGCCCCTGTCGCTTGAGGGCCCCGTATCATTGATATAGATGATACGGCGGTAGCTACGCCCCTGATACATACATAACCTGCACTGCACCTTTCTCTCTCTCTCTCAGTATAATCAGAAATGTAGTTTGTCAAGAAAGATAGATAAATTCAGCAGCTTTCTAGGAAGATAGTGGTGTCCAAGAAATTTATAAAATATAGAGGTGAATATGTGGTTTGAAGCAGTCTACTACTTACTAGGTAACTACTTTCCATCAAAAATAAATTAGAAGCTGTTCATGGTTAGAGCGTTATTTCTAAAGAGAAGTATTTAAAAAGTTGTCTTCTGTTAAAAATGTTTATATTGAATCGATACGGGAAATATTTAAGATTAATTTATGTTTCATTGCTTTAAGTGGGCTTGGTATCCTAAAAATCACAAACCTATCGTTTTTTTATTTTCATTTAATCTTATTCTTTGCATTATTATCTTTCGATTGATATATCACTTGTGCATGTCGGAAAGTTAGAAGTTGAATAAAACTTCATTTGAAAACAAATTAGGCAATTCAGCCACACCCCTTTTTAGAAAAAAAAGCTAAAAAATGCGTTATGATGAAAAAAAATCTATTTTATAAATAGAAATAATAACTATAAAAAAGAATGTGTAGTATTAAAAGCAGAATATTTCCGAGGCAATACAATAATGTAATTTTTCTTCCTTGTGAAATGTGTGCATGTAAAATTTTTAAATTAAGGCATTTTATATTAATAATTTTATATAATTTCAGTTCTTATTCCTGATATATTTTTCATACAAATGTAATACTTTAATATTATAAGAAGAAAAACAGCTAAAATTTCTGTCGTGACAGAAAAAAAATTTTTAAGTTTTTCTTGAGTTTTCTTGTGCAATTAGTACTCTCTAAAAGTTGATCATTTATAAAAATGTGTGGGTTGAAAACATATGAAAATGCAATTATTTTAAAGAAAAACGTATAAGTAATATCTTAAAGTGGTATTTTTAAGTTTATAATTAAGCTTATAATAATTATTTTTTCAGAATTATAAACTTTAAAGTGGTTTTTCTCAGTTTGTGTTTTTCGAAACCTTAGTGCATTCAAAATGCTACTCCTTCGACAATTATTTACCAATCACTTCAATTTTTTTCCTGCGTGTTAAAAATAAAGCATGTAATAAAATTAAGGATCCGTTTTGCTATAAACTGAATACTTTTTTTTAAAAAAAAATTAAATGTAAGACATGTTGGCTTTTTCGTTGATTTTTAGCCTGTATATCAACATTTTATTTTTTTTTCTCGAAAACGAATGAAGTTATTCTAAAATCGATCCCTAAAGTTGTTAAGAACATCCATAAGAATATTATAAAAAATTTCAGGTCAAAAATTAATTTTTACAAAAGGAGTAGAATTTTAAAATTTTCCCAATTTTCTTCAAAAAATTTAAATTTTTAAAATTGTGTGAATAATAAATGAAAATTTTCATCTGGTAACATTTTCTTGAATAGAAACATTGTATAAAATGTTAAAATATAATTTTTAAATACGTAAATAAAGAAGTTTGCTGAAAGGGTGCCAAGTCCCCTTAAAAAAATAACTGCTGTTTAATTTTAAAAATGAATTAACTTCTTTAAAAATAAAGCTTTCAGAAATACATCTATATCCAAAACTTATTTTAAAAAATTAAAGATTTTTAAAGTAATAGCTCATAAAATTAAAAAAAAAAAGACAATGACAAAAAAATTTTCACAAGCGATGCTACTAACTTTTTGAGTTTTAAAAAGTTGGATAGTGTTTTGCTTATATGCTTATTGTTGTATTATTTGTTTGCTTAATGTACAAATTTGAGAAATGAGTAAACTAACGTTAAAAATTCTAAATTTAAGCATAAAAATTACTATAACTCTCAACTCAATTAGAAACAAAATATAAATAACATCAATCAGAAACAAACACTCTAGGAACCTTCCAGTATGTAAATTCAATAATCGAATAGAAGGATTAAGGAATTAGGTAGATTAATGTTAAATTAAAACTTTGAAAGAAAATAAAGTTCTAGTAAAACAAGCAAAATATGGCTAAGTTTAAGACGAGAATGCTACAAAAAGTTTCATCCAACTCAAAAGTGAATGCATAGCTTTGATGTGTGTGTGTGTGCTAAGTGGTATATTTTACTTCTATATAAGAAACAAGAAAGAACAATTATTTTCAATAAATTGTCTGAATAGACACGTTAGAGTTCCCACACTTTTGTTTACTACCATTGTGAGAATAATTACTGAAAAATTACTACAGCTCGAATCAATCAGTAGTGATTATCGGAATTTAATCGTCTGCCTCCACTCAGAGAGTTTTCTAATGCCATTAACAATGGCTGACTGACGAAGTATCCGTTCACCCTCGTCGCATAGACTGAGTGGGAGTTTACCTAGTTATCTTCAATAGTCATACAAATATGGGACAGGGTTTTTTTTCCATCCAAAATCGTTCCAGAAAGACTAACTCACTCCTTCACTTTGTGCACTAGAAGAAGAAAATATAGGTGCAGTTTTTTTACTGATGTTTTCAAACTTTTTTCCGTTTTAATCAACATTGATTTAGAACTGCAGATTGGCTATTAGCGTTACGCACCATAATTTTGAGTCATTGTCATCTGATGAGAGCGACATTTAAGCTGGTATAGCTTTTAAGTTTTTTATCTTACTCCACGAGAAAACTTTCCTACAAGGCTGAATTAAATTTTTTGCAGCCGCTCTTATTCTACACTATTATCTCTGGAAACAACGAAACTAACTCATAGTCTCAGAAACTCTCAATTTTGCAATAGGTAGAAACGCGATTACAATCTTAAAGTATTTGCATCAACACATGGCAATATAGTTAAAACTGTAAACCAAAATTATCAAACTGAAGTTTTCACATGAAGGGGGGAGAGGGTATAGAAGGTATACATATTACAGGACATTCAACACTAAATCGCAGTTTACATTGATGCAATGGAAAAAGAATCTATATTGTTGCGGTGATTATTAAAATAGTACAAAATATGAATAATACTAAAGAGCTCAATATTATTCTTGCTGAAACTCATCGTTGGTTGGGTTTTTCTTTATTTTTTGACGGAATTCATATTGCAGTGGCAATATACTGGTGCGAGTGACTGAATGAATATTAATGTTGCACTGTTGAGCTACACGAGGGGTTTTGGCGACGGACCACGTAATTTTGAACCATGGTCAAGTGACGTGGATGACACCTGATCTGGCACCCCCGTTTCCTAACTACCACACCCCACCAACGGGAGGACGCTTAGGCTCTCGACAGATTTAACATGCATCTCTCCCCTACACGGTGGGTCTTTAGTGGTACTGGGCTCGAACTCGTGATAAGACCAGCCACGATCCGATACCTTAATATACTGGCGCTCAGAGCCGATGTTAGGGTGTCGAGCACCTTTGTACATAAACCCAATGTGACCCATTAGAGAATTGTTCATATTTTGACTAATACTTAATGTTCACGTTATAAACTCATCTTCTTGTAAAGAGCGAAAAGTAGATCCTTAATAAAAATACAAATATGCACAAAAAATTACTTCTTTCCTCTATTTTGTTTCTCTAAATTGTAATACTATTATTCAATTAAAAAAACTTTTAAATTTCCCTAAATGCACATTGAATTCCAACAGTCCCATATCTTGGATAATATTAACCATTTTAGATATTTCCATAAAGCAACTTTCGCAAAAATCATTTTCGAGACGCCTTTGTTAAATATCGATCCGCAGTTCGCCACCAGTGCATCTGATGAGCAAGACATTTTTTTCTATTACGGTATTACAGGCTTTGGCATGAGTTTTGCTATCAAATGAAGGATGCGTGTAAAGAGGAGACATCAATGGCCAATGGACCGACACACTATCCACTGTCACTTTATTTTTCTTAAGCTACACTATACTATCGGCAAACTTATTTTAAATTTCTGAATAACTATTTAAAATCCAGCATATTTAATCGATTCTTTAAAGTTCTTTTTTGAGAAATTCGTAAAATATTTTGCTTCATTGATAGAATAATACGCGGCCACCCCTTGTCTTGGGCGCTCGTGTACGGTGCACTAGCTGCACACCTGCTAGGAACAGCCCTGACCACTGGGGCTTCATCTTACAAACAGCTCTATATGTGAACTTTTTTCATACTTCATTCTGATCTTCAGCTGCTTGCTTCTTTCCAAGATACGGACTAAGACGGATTTCTAATGTAGTTTGCCACAGATTACTTCGCTGACTACTGTGCCGTAGGGCCTGGGTTCGCATCCCAGAGAAGACATGGATGCTCGTAAATGTATAGTGCCTTCGTGGCAAGGGGGTACTCTAAACAGCCGTCGAATCGCAAGTTCTCTCGTGAGGTTGGTGGCAGGGGATGAGAGGTGGAAGATCCCTGACCCTCCCCCAGGGTGTTCTCCCTCAAAATTGGAGTGAAATTGAGCTAAATCGTACAGTCACCTGTATGGTGCTCAAGGCTAAGGCCAACGACAGCCACTTGCCATGATGAATTTCGTTGGCTTCGATTTGACTACGTCAGACAGGTGGCATTAGCAACAACAACAGCACAGATTACTTAATGCGAACAATAATGCAGTAAAATTTGTTCAAAAGTTTATACATCAGTTTTATATTTATTGTAGTTAATAATTTTATTAATTTTTACCAATTATTTTCAGTCGAGAAATCATCGACAAAAAAAGGAGTAATTAAAACGCGTAGCTTAAAATATTTTCCAACAATGGAAGAATTAAAATTGATTTGCATGTGATATCTAAGTAAAAAACTGTTGTTTCTAGACTCGCCATTAAACCCTTCAGAAAAATATTTTTAAGAAATGAGTATCTCACCGTTACATAGGTTCATCAAATTTCTCTTCCTAACAAACAAAAAGGAGCTAAAATGATTGTTCTGATCAATAACCGAGCTACAAAACTAATCATTAGAGAGAGAGAGAGAAAAGGATTTTTTTTTCATTTTCAATGGAAGATGAACTTTGCCTATTGTTCCAAAACAATAGATTTTGTAAAAAATAATATGTGATATTCCCCTCCCAAATACGTGTTTTTAATTTCCCCCTAAACTTCAGCACCTGGGAACGGATAGATTAACTTCTCATAATTTAAAATGGGAAGTCGAGAGAATTACCTTTCGAAATATGAAAACTGTAGATATTAAATTAATTGAATTCTCACAAATTGAGATGTTATTGTATTATAGAAGTTAAAAAAGAGAGAAAGGACAAAACGTTGTTTCCCATCTTTGAAAAACTTTTCCGAAAAGAGACGTTTTTCGTGTATCCATTGTTGTACTAATTTTTTTCTTTAATTCATTTCCTTCTGAACAATTTTATCTCCTAACTTCAAAGAGTTTCCTTGAGAAAGACGACCTCTTCCTCTATAAATTCAAGTTCACTTACCTTTAGCGATATAGGAAGCTCTAGCAAACATCATGAATTATTCCCATTGATTCAGTAATTGAAAGAAATCTGAGACATTTGGCTCCTTAGAAGGTGATCGGTAGAAGATTTTAATGAAAAGACAAATCGATATATTTAAAGCTTTTAAACGTGTGTCCCTTAATATATTAAAACGCGTTATCCTTCTTCAGTAGCTGTCATATAATGAATTGTATGACAATTAAACGAGAAAACCTTTCATATATTTATCTTTCTGAATTGAATTTCTCTTTAAAAAGGAATCATCACTCAAATTTGGATAAAAAACATAAACAAATAAATTACTGAATTTTCAGTTGAATATATTTTTTCTATCAGTTCCCAAAGCTTGAAATAGACACTATTTTATTTAGTCTATTTTTTTCTTTTATTCTAGATTCATTAAATTTTTTAAAATAATTACGCATCTTTTCTGCCTATTCTAAGACAAAATCTAAGTAACTCAAGCATTTTTTGAAATAATATTCATGTAACAAAAAATGATTGTAAAAACAAAATGCATGAACTGAAGTACATTTGGTAACACTAATAAAAAATTTGAGAACAGGCATATACAACGAGCACAATAGTAAAAGTAGCTGTAAAAACTAGCTACAAATTTCTCTTTCCAACTTTTTTATTGAACCATAATATTTATTCTGGAGTTTTGTGATCTTCTGTACATCAAAATTTACTAGACAAGTCACACGAAAAAATAATTTTAATAATTTTGTCAGCTGTAAAGCTAATTTAAGTTTTTCCATTACATTTTCTTCAATATTGAATACAGATTTCATAAAATCCTAGCAATACACCAATACACACCCCTATCTAACTAAAAGTTTAACTTAAATTTTCACTTCCCTTCTGAAAAATTGTCCCTTTTTGTCGTTTTTATTTACGTATTTAACTCAATACTTTTCTTATAGTTATTTACTTTAGATGCTTATTACACATACAAGCATGTTTATGAGTGTTTGTGCATGTGTTTGCGTGTTTCTCCACAGATTTTTTTGAGTTTTAAAAGAGAAAGGAGAGGGGATATATTTTCATAGCTTCATAGTTGCGATTTTCTATATAAAAAACTTATTTTTAATTTTTCTCTTATAAACTCTTCCCAAATAAAAGAGCAAATTTTCTGCTTTTGTTGTTACTTATGTAGCCTGGTCGGCAGTAACATCAAATCAAGGCTCATGAAGCTCACCGTGGCAAGAGGCTAGTTTGTACACCTGTCGTTAGCCGTTGCCTTGAGCACCATACAGGTGACAGAACGATGTAGCTCAATTTCACCACAATTTTCAGGGAGAAAACCCTGGGGGTGGCCAGGGGCCTCCACCTCTCTTCCCCTTCCACAAACCTCACGAGAGGACTTGCGGCTCGACGGCTATTTAGAGTACACCCATGCTGCAAAGGCACTATACATTTACTAACATTCATGCCTTTTCCAGGAATCGAACCCAAGCCCTGCGGAACCGCAATCAGCGTCACTAACCACTACACCGGATGGGCGGCTGCTTATTATCTAGATGTAACAGTTAATATTTCTTGACTAACTGAATTCGCATTTTAACTAAGCACTGTTCTAGGGCATTCACCTCCACCTTTTTAAAAACAAAAGCTCGTGGTGAAGAGAGTTTCCCCCTTCTTCCTAATTTTTACCCCCGTTGGTTGATAGTCAAATAGTCAAATAATGATTGTAAAAGAAGTGCTTATCATCTCGTTTTAATTTCAGTCATGTATTCCCTATTACGTATTCATCATCTTTTTAATCAAGCATTTCAATACAGGCATTAAGAATTTTAGTTCTGTGCTTCGAAAGGATTAAACGTTTTATTTAAAGAAATGTTAACCTTTTTTTGAGGACCCCCCCCATTACTGTACTATACAAATCAATCAAAATAAGGTAAAAACCGAAAAATATTCACAAGATTTTTGAGTTTATCTATTGCCGTCAAAACCATGCATATTCGAAAGAGAATTGAATTGATAAATAAATATTTCATTGTACTTTCTAAAGGTTAGGTCATGCTGTATCAACTCACCTCTTCTTTATAGAAAAAGCTACATTTTTTTTTTTTTTTTTTTTTTTTTTTTTTGCGTAAGCAGTTAGGTTACACTTTTGTAAAAAAACTAAACTGTGCATTTTTAAAGAAAGGCTACAGAATAGAAAATGTGTACGAATCTTGATACCATTAATGTAAAACGTAACCATCGAAGTGTAGAACAAAGAAACTCCCTCTTTAAGTAAACACAATGAAGGTCAAGAGAGAAACATCCATTTTCATAAAAAAAAAGCCTATTATTTAAGAATATATATAATAATTTCCTTTCTTCTCTTCCCTAAAAATAATTTTAATAAAACTCTTGTATCGTGTATCAAAAACTAGAAAACAAACAAATTTTCGTGGTATGCACTTCTTTTCATTTGTAAGCAAAGCATATATTAAGGTAATTGTTAAATACGTTATATCCTCCCTTTTTCATTCAGAAATTTTTTTTAAATCAACCAAGTAAAACAAAGCGTTTTTATGATACTTTATTACTCCTGAATAGATTGTACGTATATGAAAAATGTTTACACAGAAATGAGTGCAAAAGAAAGGCAATAGTTTCGTTATAATGCCACCTTTCTAATGTATATTAAATCAACAACAAATCTCGAGGAAACTGAAGTTATATTAGAAATAATAATTTCCTATTTCTTGAGATTTTAGAACTTGAATATTTCAAAAAAGTTATCTATGTTTTTATCTCCTGAAAAAACGATTTGGTACACAATTAAAAATTCATATGTATTAATTTGTTGGTAAAGCATTTCTGCAGATAATTGTGCAAAGTTTCAGTTGAATCTGAAAGAGTTTTTGAGATATTGATTTCTATGTAATTTAATGCTTTTTGTTGTTGTTTTTAAGTACTATTGATTACAATCCAAAAATAACACAGACTTCCCTATTGATTTACATTAATTATAACCGCAAAAGTTCTATCGTAATCCCATTGAGCTTTCCATGGGTGTAATGGATATCTGTTGAACAGTAAGTTGTCGCATGTGAAAAGCTTAATTCATAATACCAAGAAGTCAAATACTTTTAGCTATTTTACTCTCTCCTCACAGTTTTAATTAATAAAAATATTCTATTCTTTTTGTGCCTTTTATAAGAAACAGTTATGTCAGCTTTCTACTGTAACTGATTCAACTTAATTTTTTTATATTCTTAAGTTCTTCTGATTAATCAACATTTTTATTCTTTGAATGTTTTCTGAAAATAGTTCCCAATTAAAAAAAATTAAGTACCGTATTTTACGGCATGTTACGCGCACCGAGTCCAAAGAGCTCACTTGTGCATTCAAACTGCATTTTTTAAATATTTTTGTATATTCATAACATAACTCACAACATTTTTTATGAAGAAATCTGAAATGTAAATGTGATATGTACTGTTATCTTTTTAAGCCCTTTATTTCAAGTACAATCGCAGGCTCTTTAACAATGGTATACTTCTAAAACTACAGCTAAAGCACAAAGAAGGGGGAGAGAGACAAAATTTATATAGTATTTCATTATAGAAAGTTTGTATGGTATGTCATTTTTTTTAAATGAACAATACTTAGATAAATGTAGAAATATATATATATATATATATATATATATATATATATATATATATATATACGATATACGATACTGCACTCTTGGCCATCGTTATAAATCCGTTTTAGTAAGTTATATTTATGTTCATATGTTCTTTAGTTTAATGATTTAATATTTAAATTCTACACATATATAACTCTTTCCTTTCCTCTTGGTACATAGTATGACAAATTACAGGTGAAGGTTGGCGCCGCAAAACTTGTTTAAACCTGCAATCCTGGTTCCTAAGGCCAGGAATTTGTCTTTATACTATGTGCCTCCTTCCTACTTTTAGTTATCTTAGGTATATAACTATATGATTATTTTTATATTTTTGTTTATGTATATGTATATGTGTGTATAAATTTATATATATGTGTATGTATATGTATATGATTATATATTGAAAAATTCTTTTATATTGGATTATATATATATATATATATATATATATATATATATATATATATATATATATATATGTATAAAATTTTCTTATGTTTATGTTTACTTTATTTTTAAAGCTATCTTTTTTATATTCAGCGCATTACGCGCTCTCGTAAATTTCGATTATTTTTGTGTTGAAAGTGGGAGTTAAACGCCGGAATATAAGGTATTTCTTTTGTTTCCTAACCTTGTTTTCTTTCATATAGCTTGAAAAAATCTAAGAAAATTGGGGAGGGAGGATAAAAAGTTAATACCTAAAAGGTAAAAATATGTTTTTATGAATCAATTTTCTAAATGCAATAAAGAACGAATTTCATGAGTCTTAAAAATTTATTTCTTCCCGAAACTGCATGACCTAGTATCTCGTTTTGCTAGAAACCTTGAACTTCTAGAAGGAAGAGAGGTGATAAGAACGGTTGATCAAGTTTCCAAAAATTCCATCCTTTTCAAAGTACCATTGCAGTTTTTTCTTTCAAGCAAAAAATAATATAAAATCCTTTTTCACAATTTAATTTATTTGTATTTCTTTTTTAAGAAAATTAATTCTCATCCAAATACGCCTATAGTATCTAACACATTGTGTAACTGAATGTCACGTTTAACTGAAATGTGTGAAAATACTCGTATTGTTTCCCTTCTTAGATTTTGTTACTCAGGGATGTCCGTATGTCTTCGACGTTAATTATTAAATTCCTTAATTAAAGTTCATTTTTATACTTCTTTATTCGTACTTTGAATTTATGTTTATTTAATACCTGTGCAGTTATTCAAAAAAATATAATACATTTTATGATGCACTATAAAAAATGCCATCTAATAAACATTAAAAAATTATTTTATTTCAAAATCACTTTAATTAAAGTATAACGAATATCGATTTTTAAAAGACTATTCTAAAATTTTGATGATAATTAAAATTGTGTTTTTTCTTGGCTAAGCAATTTAGACCATACATTCAGAATTTCGTATTATAAATTGAGGTTTTCAAACAACGTTTCAGTAAAATATTATTGAAAAAATTTTTCTTATATAATGTGATAAATCTCTTTTACCTCTTTTTTTTATAAATTTTAATTTAATATGGAATTTTAAAAAATCGGGAAAGGGGCATGATATTATTAAGGAAGGAATGTATTATTTCCTTACAGATTTTATTAATATAACCTTCTTCGAAGACTACAGATGGGAACGAAAGAAGCTTCACAATTCCTTATTATTTCAGAGGGCAAAAATTTTCGATACAAATCTAATTGCAAAAAAAAAAAAAAAAAACAAAACAAAAACTATATATATATATATATATATATATATATATATATATATATATATATAGCTGGGGGTAGTTTAAATATTTTTGAAAAACTGCTGTGGTTAAAAAAAGTTGAAATAAATCTTCTGAAATGTACTCACTTTCATAAGCTATTAGGATTTCGCAAACTTCTTAAGTGTTTGTTGATAGTTTCTCTCTCTATAGCGGTGTTGCGGAAGCCTTGTGGTTATGGCCGTGAACTCGTGGTCGGTGTTGTTTCTGTTGAGTCGCGGATTCGAACCCAGCTGCCACTGAAGACCTGCCGTGCAGAGAAACCGATGCACATTAAATCTGTTGAGACTCAAAGTCCTCAGCTTGGTATGGCGGGGAGTGAAAACTTGGAGTGGGTTGTAGCTCAGGTATCGTTCTCGCCACTTAATATGGTTCAAAATTGCGCGAGGCTCATCACCAATAGCTCTTGTGTAGCTTCAAAGAGAGTTGTTAATAAACCATCAAATAAAATATAATGGTTCTTTAGGCTCTAAACTACGAACTTAATTATGGAATGGCCTTGATTTTTTTAACACGCTTTTATAAGTTTCACTTGAATGTAATGGAATTTTTGAACTCGATTTTTACCCACTTTAAAAGGTCAGATAAATTCGAAATTTTGCACACTCGTCAAGAACCGATGACAATACAATATTTTCATAATTTTGTTTCATCGTCCTGATCAGGATCCTCCTAAATAGGGATTTCGAGATCTGGCGACTAATTCATTATATCGTTTCCAGATTTGTCGACTAATTGCATAAACCATTTTCAGATTTGGCGACTAATTCCATATGCCATTTCCGGATTTGGCTACTAATTCCAAATTTAGCGACTCAAAGATTAAGGTGCCACCCTAAACCCGCGAATAGGCTTGTGGTTAACACAAATAAAACAAAAAAAGTGTTCTTTATGTGAAAAAGGGTAGGGTGGGTGCGTAGTTTTTCTGAAAATGGAAATAAAAAAAAGACTAAGGCATGTGAATAAAAATAATTTATGTTCTTTCTGCTAATTATTTTTTGTTTTTATAAAAAATATTTATACGTTTGGAAGTGATGATACGAATTAACATAATAGCAATACTTTTAAAAGGTGATAAATTTATGTTCTAACTGCTAAATATTTTTTTCATTTTGATAAAGCAATATGTTTACAAGTGATTATATGAATTAACATTTAAGCAATACGTTTAAAAGGTGATAATACGATTGACATTTAATATTTCTTCTTAACACTCTTTTATTAGTTAGACCTGTATCTATAGAGATGAAATCTTTGAAATATAATGATACGGGACTCATCCGAGGCCCCGTATAAACGGAGAGAATAACTACTCTTCAGACCCATAATTAATATTTATTGAAAAGCAAGACTAATTCCAGCAGCCGCATAATTCCGGCTCCAAATATCAAACTCAAGGATAAATTTAACAAAGAATAAATTATAGTTTTAGAAACTGAAAAAACAGGCTTTTATTGAAGATCGAACTAAAAAAGGAAAAATAAATAAAAGTTTAAAAAACACTAAAAAACACGCTTTTATAATGAATCGAACTAAAAAGTAAAAAAATAAAATTTTCAATATAAGAATAACATGATTAACGAGAAAATTAATGTCATTGTGGTAAAAGCGTGGGGTGCTTTGTACTACATTTTTACTCTTACTCAGCATTTCGGAATAGAACTAGTAAGAAATTATAACAATTAATATAGAGTCTCCCACGCTTTTATCCCAATGGCATTAATTTTCTCGTTAATCATATTATTCTTACATTGAGAATTTTTTTTTTACCTTTTAGTTAGATTTACTATAAAAGCGTGTTTTTTTTTAGTGTTTTTTAAACTATAGTTTTTTTTAATTTCGAAAATTGTTGTAATAGAGATTGTGCCCGAAAAAAATTATCAACTAGATTTCTTTTTCCATGCTGTTTAATTAAATAAGCTATATATAACAACATAAAATATGTACTCTTTAGGGCTAGAAATCGAAGAAATGCTTAATATAAAAAGGTACTTATTGTTTTCCACGTTATTTCAAATGGAATTTATTTTTATAATTTTTAATTACCGTAAAATCCGGCGTATAACGCGCACCTATACTTTCAAGCTGCAATTTTTAATTTTGGGGTATATTCGGCGTATAACACGCACCCCCTTTCTTACGAAGAAACCCGAAATGTACATGCGCAATGCTCTTACGTTTTGAAGTTGTTTGTTGGAGGTATCCTTCCAAGTTTAATTACCGTAAAATCTGGCGTATAACGCGCACCTATACTTTCAAGCTGCAATTTTTAATTTTGGGGTATATTCGGCGTATAACACGCACCCCCTTTCTTACGAAGAAACCCGAAATGTACATGCGCAATGCTCTTACGTTTTGAAGTTATTTGTTGGAGGTATCCTTCCAAGTTTAATTACCGTAAAATCCGGCGTATAACGCGCACCTATACTTTCAAGCTGCAATTTTTAATTTTGGGGTATATTCGGCGTATAACACGCACCCCCTTTCTTACGAAGAAACCCGAAATGTACATGCGCAATGCTCTTACGTTTTGAAGTTATTTGTTGGAGGTATCCTTCCAAGTTTAATTACCGTAAAATCCGGCGTATAACGCGCACCTATACTTTCAAGCTGCAATTTTTAATTTTGGGGTACATTCGGCGTATAACACGCACCCCCTTTCTTACGAAGAAACCCGAAATGTACATGCGCAATGCTCTTACGTTTTGAAGTTATTTGTTGGAGGTATCCTTCCAAGTTTAATTACCGTAAAATCCGGCGTATAACGCGCACCTATACTTTCAAGCTGCAATTTTTAATTTTGGGGTATATTCGGCGTGTAACACGCACCCCCTTTCTTACGAAGAAACCCGAAATGTACATGCGCAATGCTCTTACGTTTTGAAGTTATTTGTTGGAGGTATCCTTCCAAGTTTAATTACCGTAAAATCCGGCGTATAACGCGCACCTATACTTTCAAGCTGCAATTTTTAATTTTGGGGTATATTCGGCGTATAACACGCACCCCCTTTCTTACGAAGAAACCCGAAATGTACATGCGCAATGCTCTTACGTTTTGAAGTTATTTGTTGGAGGTATCCTTCCAAGTTTAATTACCGTAAAATCCGGCGTATAACGCGCACCTATACTTTCAAGCTGCAATTTTTAATTTTGGGGTATATTCGGCGTTTAACACGCACCCCCTTTCTTACGAAGAAACCCGAAATGTACATGCGCAATGCTCTTACGTTTTGAAGTTATTTGTTGGAGGTATCCCTCCAAGTTTAATTACCGTAAAATCCGGCGTATAACGCGCACCTATACTTTCAAGCTGCAATTTTTAATTTTGGGGTATATTCGGCGTATAACACGCACCCCCTTTCTTACGAAGAAACCCGAAATGTACATGCGCAATGCTCTTACGTTTTGAAGTTATTTGTTACAGGTATCCTTCCAAGTTTTTGCAAAAAAATTATACACCTCTAAAACAACAGTCCTGTAAGTTCATAAGGAATGTTATTTCTTTTAAATAAACAGTATTTCGATTTATGTAGAAGCCTAACTGTTTTTTATGCTAGTCTTGATTTTTTATTTTTAAAGCTCTCATTTTTATACCCGGCGTATAACGCGGTCCCTTAAATTTCGCTCTTATTTTTTGTGTTAAAAGTACGCGTTATACGCCGGATTTTACGGTAGATTCTCTTTTTACCTTGTGTAAACGCAACATATATGTTGCTTACCGGGAAAAAAAGACATTTTTTTTTATAATTGGTTTACATTTTTTAACTGGCTAGAAATGAGCTAGAACTCGTCTCATAACTTATTTTATGTTAATAGGTAAAACTCCTACCGTGTCTCTAAATTTATGTTACTCCTGTTTGCGAACATTTTTATATTACAATTCAATTAAATATTCCTTGAGATATCTCGTATTTATTGTGAAGTTAAGATTATAAGTCATACATTTCCAAAAAAAGTAGTACCCCCCTCTTGAAGATTAGGACAGTTTACGGGAGTAATAGACAGAACATGCATGTACGGGGAACGTTGAGATATAACTGAAGGGTATTATGGTGATCAATCATAATTAAGCCTTGTAGCTTATTAACCCTTTACCTATCGCATTATGATTTACTGAAATTTTTTTTTTAATCACTCCATTCAAAATTAAGGAATATACATAAATAAAATACTCAACTTGGGAAATTTAATGCGTTAGAGCTAATTAATTAAATTGGTACTTTAAAGTACCGTCAGTACACGGAGGTTTAAAATATTATCATTATACCAAATGACCGTATGATTTTTTTAACGGAGTTTTAACTCTTCAAAATGCTAAATAACAAGAGAACTCTAATATTTTACAGCATAAAATATTTATTTTTGAAAATTATAAAATTTTAAAAATTTATTTACTTTTTTTACACATAAAAGCATGTTTCACACTTAAAACTAATTTAATGAAATTCATAGAAACGGTGTTTCTTTTCATTAATAAACGAAAATTCATTACACGTTGCGCATTTTGAATGATGTTTCGATTGAATGTTTTTTAAAGTACTGCATCCTGGGGTAGGAAGTACTGTATTTTTTCTCTGTGCATGAACTACTTCACCTTGAGTCTTGTTCAGTCTCTTGATCGTCATCTTAAGAATCTAACGAAAATTCCAGCTGATAATTTGCTGGGACTTCTTCATTTGAATAATCATTTGTTAGTGTATCAATACTTTCAGATAGAAGGTTCTGTAATAAATCCAAAGCCTCTTGAAGACTGAGCTTCTTCTTCCCAGATACTCTTAAAAAAAGGGGGAGGGGAATAAAATCATAGCTCCTTGAAAATCTCCTATTATTGTTAAATCTCAATCACACGTAAAGAAATTAAAATGTTGCTAATTTTTGAATAAATTATAGATATTTCAATTAATTGTGTGCTAAAAAAACAAGCTTAGGTTCAAAGTTCAAAATTTTTTTGAAAATGTTAAAATAAAAATAAAATTAAAATAAAACAGTAAGCTAAAAAGAAATGCCGTAAAAAGCATATATTGCTCTCCAGTGATGACGCTACAACACAACAAAAAACAACAATAAGCTACCCGGACGGAAAATTTTTTTTTCTTTTAATCTAACATCCAGTGACTGTCGTTACTTACAAGCACCACAAAGTTATTCAACTGTAAAATTTATTATATACACTGTTCACTTAAAATAAATAGTCAAATTATTTTCTAATGGATCAAAATGTTATATGAAAACGCAACTTCTCTGTTTTAAAACTATTCGCCTTCCCCGCCAAAATACTCTTCATAGAAGCTGTGCTGGAAGACAGGAATTAAAAGAGTTATCCTGCTACATATCGTCAAAATATATTCGTAAAAATGGTTATTCTATATAATTTTAAAGTGAGTGGTACTTAAAAGTACCGTCGGTAGAAAAAAGGTTAACCTTATTTTTTCACTTGAAAAGTAAGATGTGTAATTTTGACAAAACATTTAAAATTCTGAATATTTAGTTAATTTTTTTTCTTGTTTATCAATACATATACACAGCATATTTACAAAATTCTTATATTAAGCATGCATATAACCCTTCGTAAATACTGGTTGGTCCCTCCTCTTTACAGACGATAGGGACTTGTGTAACATTTGAAAATGGCACAAAAGTTGACCATTTTCTGTTTCTATTTGTTTCTTCTCTTAATTGTTTCTTTAATCATACCAATTCTCATTTATTTATTCTAGGCATCTTTCACTTTCCGAGACAATACATTTGACCCATAACTTAGATCTTGATATAAAAGTCTACAGCATATATGAAGCAAAATTTTTTAGTATTTATGCATATATAGTACAATGAAGACGTTTTTCTTTCTCGCAATAATTACGCAATAACTGTTGTGTACGAAGAGTATTCTATAGAATTTGAGTGTGTGCTTTTATTATATTGAAAAAACGCGAAAAAATATTTTGCTTCGTAATTGCTTGAATTCTGCTTCCACTCTGAGGAAATTCAAATCAGAACTAATAAACTTTGAAATAACTCTATATAAGGATCGATATGTGTGTGTGTGAGTGAGTGGGGTTTATAAGTACCCCTCTTAGAAAGCGATAAGTAGTAAGTACGATTTTTAAGGGAAGATGGCAAAATATTTTTGGACTAATGGGTATTTTAACTCATTAGTTGTTTGGGAGCTAAAGGCGTGAATTTTAAAGGGACTCCTACTCCAGTTTAGCAGGTCAGGAGTTGCACCTAATCTTCCTTTTATTTTGCTTGTAAATGAATGAAAAGTTATTGACATTTAATTCAGAAGAAATAATAGAGGTCACTTCATTGCACATGAACAAGACACATAATCCAAGACTAGTTTAATGAGTTGAGGATGATCACATAGTTGAAGAAAATTTGGCGCGATAGTTTATTTCCAAAAAATTATTAGGTCGTGTTATTTCATTTGAAGTAGAAACTTGGCGACACGATTGAGGATTCAAACATAGTAGCAACCCTGTCGGAAGGACAGAAAAGTAGGTAAGTGAACTGACAGTGGGTAAGAAAAAAACCGGAAAACTGAAATGGGCTGTGCGATTACTCATCACATCTTCCGTTACGGAGAGGGGGATTGCTTTGGACTAAGGAGATTTCCACTCACCTGGATAAAATTGTTTTTCTTACTTAAATACGGATGTGACACTTTCAAACTACGTGCTTATGTATACATTGTATATTTCCAGATTTTCTGCGCCTTAAAACTGCTTCTACGTAACGTTAAAACAATAATAATTTCAGTTGCTAATGTAATCTAAACTATTACGTCAATTGTTTATATACTGTTTGGGGGAGGGGGAGTGTCTAAATGTGCTCTGTTTAAGTGCAATCTATATTTATTATTGAGCAAATAAAACGTTTATCACGATACATTGGGAAATATATTTGGGGAGCTACAATTAGTAGTGTGTCATCTCAAATAATACTTAAACGTCCTTTTTCTCTGGAGTTAAATTTTCGTGGCATTCATTAATTATTTATACACGAGGGCATGGTGATAGACTTCGTAATTTGGAACATTAGTCAAGTGACAAGGATGACACCTGAGCTGGCCCCCCACTCACCAAATTTCCGTACTACACCAATGTAAGGACTTAGAGCAGTGATTCCCAAAGTGGTCTATATAGACCCCCAGGGGTCTATGATGACCTGCAAGGGGTCCACGACAGCGAAATAATAATTTGGGGGTACATGAGGTGTAAATGGGGGTCTACGATAGTGGCTCTCATTAAACCTGATTGTGATTAATATTACAAGCAAATTTAATTAAGCAGAAACTAGACTTACGTATTTAATAGATTTTTTTTACTAAATTTAATGAAGTTAATTTGCAATTACAAGGTGACAGTATAAATTTTATTAAAACAAGGACCACATTTCCGCCTTTCTTGCCAGAATTAAGCTTAAGGAGTACAATTTTAAACGTCGGCAAAATTTAAATGCCCTTTTTTTAGATTTTGAAACTAGATTTGAGAATGTTTTGACTATCGTAATACCACATTAGGCAATGCATTCATACGGCCACTTTGAAAAAAAAAATGTCTGGTGACAAGAATTATGCACTAGGAATATGCACTAACGAAGATCTTAAAGTAAAGTTTAGAAACGATGTCAAAACAATTTTGACTTTAAAAATATATACCTGTTATTTATTCCATATAATGGAATATCTTGAGAAAATTTTTAATTGTTTTTCCGATTGAGAAGAAGCTTTTCAGTGCGCTTGCCAATCTCCAAAACAAAAAAGAAAGAAAAAAATACTGGACACTATTAACCGAGGAGATATTTAGGGTTAAAATCCGATAAGATTGATGCCAAATGTTGAAAATTTGTTATTGCATCCCCAGATTCATCCCTCCCACTAAAAGCATTTGTTTGTTGCTCAGTAATTTTATGTAAAAGTTATTTAATGCATTAATTAAATTTTAATTTAATTAATTAACATGCTTTCTTAAGTTTTAAACACTATATTTCACTACAGTTAAAAATGTTATCTTTCAAAGTAAATAACTCTATACCTGCTGTCAAAAACACATTTAAGTTGATAAATTTGCAAAAATTTAATATTAGGTAAATAGGGGGTGTACCCCAAACTGAAAAACATGCCAAGGGGTCTATGAGGCAAACAAGTTTGGGAACTTCTGACTTAGAGCCACGACCTACTCAATGTGCTTAAATCCCTCTACACAGCAGGTCTTTAGTGGCATCAGCAGGGACATCTTAAGACTTCTTGAAGCCCTGGGCCCCTTACACAAATATAGGCCCTCGCCTATGACACTTAAAACTAAGCAGTACATAGCATATACATTGTGAAATACTCGTACAAAAAAACCCGAAACAAATAAATGTTCACGGCTTACAGTCGCGCAAACCGACTGCCACCTTTTAACTCAATGAGTAATGATTGTATGGTGGTAGGCCTAGGCCTATACATGGCCGACAGCAGTGGCGCACACAGGAATTTTTCAAGGGGGGGGGATACGGGGTCGAAAGTTCACCATTCTTGTATCATGCCATGCTCCTTTTGATTTTGTCGATTTTCGGGAACAATACACAGTAAAAAACTAGTTTTTGAATAAATAATTAGCATTAATTAATAAAATTAATCATTAATAGCAAGTAATTAATTAAATTTTACGAACTATATATTTAGAATTATAATCAATCGGAAAAAAAATCAAGAGCTTTTGGGGGGGTCCGGACCCCAGGCTCCCCCTTTGCGTGCGCCACTGGCCGACAGTCATCACATGTAGCCAGTAGACATATTTTCCGAAATTTCCAAATTTTTTGGAGAATACAACAGGAAATTCATTTAATTGTTGAAATTATTCGAATCATGATCTTATTTTGGCTAAGTTGAGAATGAGATAAGGCCTCCATTGTGGCCGAGGCCCTAGGCCCCACCCCCAGTTGGCCCATGCCTTAAGATGATCCTGGGTATCCGGACTCAAGACGGACGACAGAAATAACTTCGATCACGAGTTCGCTGCTATGACCTCTCGGTTTCCGCGAGACCTTTAAATTTCGTTTCAATTTCACAGCAACGCTCTACCGATCATGATAAGTAGTTTGCACAGGACTCTTCATTGATTTCTGACAAATTGCATCATTATATGTTGTTTTATTTAAATAGCAACCTTAATTTTGTGTCCTCAATGTAGGTTAATTTCAAATCCATTCAAAGTTCAAGACCTAGTTAAACTAAAGTTTCTGAATGACTCAGAGCAAGCTTCAAGATCGCATTTGTTGAAAAGATTGATAATTTTATGGTATTCTTCAAGGACAATTTTACTGATTTTGTTTTTAAAAAGTAAGCCATTACTAGATATACTTGACATCTATTTTCTATCATTTCACTTTAATGTGTTACAGAAATCATCTGATTTCATCCATATATAAAGCAATAAAAAACAGCGAAATAAATAAAATCATGAAATTTTTTTTGACTTCTAACGTGGTGTTTTGATAAAAATCATTATATGTATCAATGCAAGCATCTGAGTCAACGCACGTATATCTGTAAGCAAATGTTTCTGTCATACATATTTGAAAATCACAAAAAAAGGAATCATTTAACCAGGCGCGGGTTGTGCCACAGTGGAGTTGTAACAGTGGCACGCGAAGACTTTTTGAAAAATTCAAATATTTGAAAAGAAAATAGTAATTAACAACATTTTTTGAAATTTTATTGAAATGCGTTTGTTTTAGACTAAAAAACACTCAATTTATTTTTAATGTGCTTAATTAATTGAACTACAACAGAAAATTATCATGTAGGGAATAATATTTATTGTTGTGTACGCTGGCTTTCGCCTTGTGAGATTTTTGAAATAGAGGAACTGCGTGGATTTCAATATCTTTAAGAAAACAAAGAACTGCCCGGTGAGTGATTGTTACTCGAGAATGAAGATTAGCTATGGAATTAAGCTTCTTTTTCTTATATTATGGGACATTTAAATTATTTAAATTTAAGATTACAGGGAAAATATTGTATTTTTCCTACCCTAGTTAGCCTCATATTAAAAGACAAGTTAGTTTTAGTCTTATATTATTTGCAAAAAAGACTAACACATTTTACATCAATGCAGGAACTATTTACCAAAGTTAATAATGCTCCGAACTATGATAGATTTAAAAATTTGTAATCCATTTTACAGGATTTGTTCAGTACTAGGTTTGATAATTTTAAAGATGATAAAAAGAAAAAATGCTGTTCTTTCCAGAAATCCTTTTTAAATTTCTCGGAAAGACGTTGATTGTTACTCACCTGAAATCTAAATCAAAATTATTGACCTACCATATTACACCGAAAAATAAGTTAGCAATTTTCCAAATTTTCATCATTTGGCTGTCAGATATTAATGAGGTTTGAATCACCATATGTTTGTAAACAAATGTTTTCTATCATGAACATAATAAAATTAAAATGTCCCTCAAAATTAACCAATATGCACCTAAAACTACCTATATAATTTTGTTAGTATCTTCATGAGAGAGAACTCTAATCTAATCCTAGTATAGACTAATCCTAGTATAGACAGAAGCTCAACTAGAATGTTTGAAAAATTCACACTATTTTCAGAGTTACCCCCAATTGAAATAATTATTCGCGTTTTTTTCTTAAAATTGCTCCCCTCTGTTGTCGTAAAATATGAATAAACCCACTTCTAAGTTATATATTTCAAAAATTCTAGTTGAGCCTTTGAACAGAGGTCTGAGCTATATACAGGCAAAAAATTATTCTAATAGAAGTATTTTTCACAAAAGGAGAACATTCGGAAAAAAGATTATTCTAAGTTAATTTTTTGCCAAAATATTGTATTTAAATAAATTTTTTTGTCAAAATGTTCTTAAAACAATTTTATGCATATATTCTAATCTAATCTAAGTGACACTAAATATCATGAAAATTATCCATTTATGCACTTTTGAAAATCACGCTTCCGAACGTAGTCGGATACCTTAAAGTTAAAACAGATAATTAAACCAAAAGCTCGTCTTTTTTTAAAAAAACATATTGCTGAAAGAAAAGCAAATTGTATAAAAAAAAGTAAGTTAAAATCACCTTGTTGCTGAAAAATGGAAATTTGGGGTGACACTTGTTGAGGTATGGGTATATTTACGCTCGCGTATTCACCGCTAACCTAACCCAGCGATGAAACCTGGAGTTGAGTAACCGGCAGTCAACCCCAGGTTAGAACTTCAATTCACAACTCTTTTTCGATCTCCAGTTACTTGACTCTGGGTTTCTTAACCTGGGATTACTGGTCGATTCCCATTGGTCGAAATAAACCCCGTGACTTCCGGCTGGAGCTACAATTTCTATATTCGCCTCGTGCCAGCTTGTTTATAACCTCGAGTATCGCTAACTGTTTAACTGTTAACAGGATTTTTTAACTTGAACCGGTAACTTACGATGGTGAATAGCGTTTTCGACGAAACCCAGGTTTCCTTCCTCTAACCGGCGGTCAGGTTAGCGGTGAATATAGGCGTTAAGTGACTGAAGTAAAAGATCAATTTTCGATTGCTTAACTGACGGTAATGACTGTACGAAATGGCTACGTCAGTGTACAAAAAAAGTTTTTAAAGGGATTTAAGATAGTTACAGGATTTTGTTACAACGGGAAATTAAAAATCAAACAAGTCTCACGTAAAGCCAAAATTAATTCACTCTACTATCAGCATAACATTTTAGAACCAATTTTTAAAGAAAAACTTCTAACATTATATGGAAAGGACATTGATAAATTTGATCTTCATATGGACAAAGGCTCTAGTCACAAGGCTAAGTCAACTGCCGCTTATTTAGCAAAAAAGAATCAGAAACAAAAATAAAGTGTATCCCATTTGATGAAATACGTGCAAAACACCTTACGTTTCTCCAATGGACTTTCGTGCTTTCGGTTTATTAAAACGAGCCTTAGGAAAAAGGCATCCGAGAACATCGAACGGACTTTGGAAAACGGTTTAACAGAAACGAAGTAAAATTTGCTTGCAAGTACCAAGAAAAAGTTTACTTTCATGAAAAAATCGAGCTAGGGTTATTGGGAAGAGTCATGACTATCTGCTAGATGTAAATTTCTATAAAAAATACGGTATTTGTTGATAAAATTAACTATCAAAATCGTTTCCATAAAGTGTGAACGACTTTCTGCATAAGCCCAAAAGTACTTCAGACTATAACTACCGATTGTCGAGCTATGTGGCTAGGGACAGCCAGATAAGAAATTCATCAGTACCCAGGACATTTATTTCTGAATGTCAAGGGTACGCTCGGGCATTCTCTAATAATAAATTTTAATTTTCATTCATCATGCATTTTTTACTCACAATGTTTGAAAAAAAGCTGATATTATTTTTGGCTTTTGCTTCTCCTTCCCTAAATACTAACATGTTGTAGCGCAGTGATCTTCAAACTGTGTTCCACGGAGCCCTGGGGTTCTACAAGGCATACCCAAGGGTTCCGCGAGTCGCAATAAAAAAATTAAAAATTAACTTATAAATATGTATGAAAAATTATTATTTCTATGAAGTTTGTATAATAACAAGTATTTAAAACTCATCGTATTCATTAAACTGAAAATTTTATTTATATATAATTATTCTTAGAGTTCAGGATTTTTGTTTTACAAGTAAGTTTTTCCTAATATTTTCTATTAAAAAAGTTTTATTATTCCTCTCCTTGATAGATTCATTACTGTTCTCTTTTCTCAATTTCTTTTTACGATTTTGTTAGGTTCTACAACCACGTGCTGTATTAGGCTTAACTTTTCAACTTGAGTTTTTTTTCCCTATTATGTCGAAAATTTCTGCTGTACGGGGAAGGTGGATCCTTAAAGCATTGCTAACCCTAATTCGCTGGCCTAATTCAGCGACAGCTTTAGAAATCATAACAGGTCTCCAGTTTAGTCCTATGACTTTTTGTATCTACTTTTGTTGTGTTTTCTGAATTCCAATTTCTTACTTCTTTAGTACTGTGGGTTCTAGTTATTCTTCACTTTTATTTTATTATACTATATATATATGCTTCCTACTAGATTGTGAATATTCTATTGTTTACTATCTTGGGTTCTGCGAGATAGTTTTATACTCGTTAATTAACATAGTGTCTTGCATAATTAAAGAATTTTCTAATGGAAGAGGCACCATTTTGTAATTGTGGGGAAAAAAACCCACCTATAATGAAGGAGAGGAAATAATTTATCAACAGATTCGATCATGGCCGTTTTTAACCTCCCCTGCGCCCTAGGCAATATTGTTGCGTCCCCGGATCTAAAACATTCTTGAGTAGTAGCCCATATAACCATATATCTTCTTGAACAGTGAAATTAAATCTAACATCCTACAAAATTTGATCCGTGACCCCAAGATCTTGCACTCGCCTTGTAAGAGAAAATTCATTTTGATGAAAAAGGAGTTTTAAATATTACTCATAGGGCAACTGTGTGTATTCCATTAAAAAGAAATTACTCTAGTAAAATACACATATAAATTTTTTTTTTTTTTTTTTTTTTTTCATCTACACTTTTTTTTTACTTGCATACTTCACTGCAATCAAAAAGAGATTAAGAAAAGTTTCTTGGAAAATCTATCAGTTGTTTTAACAACGAAAAAGAAAATCCAGACACAATGCGGTTCTTTTCATTCAATGTTTTCATTAATTTTTTTTCTTGTTGTGAAAATGCCGCAGCCTAAACATTCTCTTGCTATGAGAAACAATGTTTGGAAGAGATAAAATACTATTGAAAATGCACTGGCGTAGCTAGTCCTGAGTGGGCCCGGTATTAAAATTTCTCGGGGGCTCTTGTTTTGAAGCTTTTTAATAGCTTAGGATATTTTGCTTACACATGTTGGGGCCCCTGAAGCTTGAGGGCCCCATATCGTTCATACGGTGGTAGCTACGCCTCTGCTGTTTGCCTACTATATAATCAAAGAAATCGTACTTAAGGAGTAAATTTCTTTCGCGCGTCGGAGTCGACACACACAGTTTTTTTTCGTACCCCAATATTACAAAAAGCCCCGAATTAACGAATAAAATGTTCGGTCCCGATGAATTCGTTCAATACGGGTCCGACTGAAATTGATTTTAGTTTTCCGAACACATATTTTTGGGTTCCAAATAAATAAAATGAATTCAAATTCATTAAAAAACTTACTACTTAAAAAAGAATCTTGTTGCATGGAAAAAATCCACTTAATTTTACGTTTTAAAAATAACGCAATTCACAGGAAATGTGTAAATAAAATAAACAAATTATTCACATAATATTATCACATATTACTATTCATTAATTGTTAGAAAATGAGCCGAAAATCATAAAAATGAAATCTGAAAAATACGTACAGGAAAAAAATGCATTCATCTTAGAAATGATATAGCTTAAACACACACACATTACTATATTTTCATTCTATAGTCCTTGCTAAAATAACAAGAAAAGTTATAATGATGAATTAATTCTAAAAGTGCTTGAATAAGCTATTCAAGTAATTTCTTTTTGCTCATAATGATAAACCCGTTGGTGTGGTGTGGTAGTTAGGAGAGAGGGTTGCCAGCTCAGGTGTCGTCCACGTCACTTGACCATGGTTCAAAATTACGTGGTCCGTCGCCAAAAGCCCTCGTGTAGCTGAACAGTGCGACGTTAATATTCAGTCACTCATAATGATGAAAGAAAGCAAAAGAATCCTATGTATTGTAAAAATAAACTTAAATAAAAATAATGATTTTAAAAAATTGAAAATATTTTATAAATAAAAAAAGAATATTTAACATTTTTTTGACTATTTGGGTATATGCTCAAAAGTTATTATTCAAAAATACAGTTTTTTAAGCAATTAAACTTAAAAGCAATAGATTGATTATTCATTAAAGTTGGACTCTGAAGCAACACGGGGGCTATTGGTGGACCTCATAATTTCATACCATGGTCAAGTGACAGACCAATACCTGAGCTAGAACCCAATTCCTGAAACTTCCATAACACGTCAGCGTGAGAACTTTGATGGATTTAATGTGCATTGGTCCCTCTATACAAGTCTTCAGTGGTACCTGACTGGACGATAGTTATGAGTTTGTGGCCATGAACACTCGGCTACCACGTCTACTAAAAGCAATGAAACAAAATATTGTTTTAACAACTTTCTTCTTTGTTTAAAACAAAATAATGGAATTCAGAGAAATATATTTCTCAAAGAATAAAAAAATTAGCACAAATGTGTCTATTTCAGTAACCACAAATGGTCACTGAATTATCTGATTACGATAAATTTGAATTTTTAAAACTTTGCAAGATACAAGTGAGTGAATATTAACGTCGCACTGTTCAGCTACACGAGGGCTTTTAGTGACGGACCTCGAAATTTGTGTATGATGCAAGACACATGTAGTTGTTACTTATGCTACCTGATCGGCAGTGACATCAGATCAAGGTCCACGAAATTCACCGCGGCAAAGGGCTAGATTTTTATGCCTGTCCTTAACCTTAGCTTTGAGCACCATGCAGGTGACAGAACGATTTAGCTCGGTTTCACCCCAACTTCGAGGGAGAACACCCTGGGGGTGGACAAGGGTCTCCCACCTCTCTTTCCCTTCCACCAACCTCACGAGAGGACTTGCGGCTCGACGGCTATTTAGAGTACCCACATGCCGGAAGGCACTATACATTTACAAACTTCCATGCCTTCTTCGGGATTCGAACCCAGACCCTACAGCACCGCGATCAGCGTCACTATACCGGTTAGGCGGCACAAGACACATAAACAGTATTATATTGAGAATATGATGAATTTTGCAAATATAAGTCACATTAAGTTATATAAAATTCCCGGGTGAGGCAAGGTCAACTCAGCCTTTCATCCCTACTGCAGTGGGTCGACAAATGAGAACCAAGCTTGCTTAGGGACTTAAACACTGGGGGTCTCGCTTCAGACTGACCACCTGATCGGGACATCTGCTCATGCACCTCAGCGTCAAGTGATCACACATACTGGGATGGGCACAGTAGGCCCTGGCCCTCATGGGCTGTTGCACCACTGAGTTTGAGTTTATGTTGTATAAAACATAAATTATATTTTCAACAAAGAATAATTCTACAAAATTAAGGCAAAAAAATTACATATTAACCAGCCTTTCTATCATTTACACATGTCATAAATATTAATTTACAATCAATTTTTGTTTCCTTATTTATTATGAACATTAATATTTCTGTTTCTGCGATCTATTTTTTCTGTAGTATCATTTGAATCAAGAAAATTTTATTGCATTTTTTTCTATTATTATTTATAGAGAAAAATTCAGAGAATTTATAAAGTAAAGTGAAAATGCGATTCTAGAATGAGGACCGGTAGGCTTTCAAGAAAGAACCAATCTTTAGTGAAACAAGATATCGAAAGTATCAGACACTTACTTGATTTGCGTTTCAGGGGAAAAGGTTCCCCCATCCCTGCAACAGTCGCGTTCAAGAACTGTCATGCTCCAATCAATATTTTTTATATTGTTTGAATAAAGTTTAACAGGCATTAACATTTTCCATTCCATCAAAAATGAAGAAATATTGTAAATATTTTTTATTTTTTTTATTTATATTTCTATAGCTCAATGCAAGTGCGATCAGTGTCAAAATATCAATGCTAGGAATTAAACTTTGAAGTTTCGTGAAAAAACTTCCATACCAGTACAACCTAATGCAGTGGCGTAACGTGGTGGATGCAGAGGGGCATACGAAAAGGGGCGGCGGCAAGCACAGTGATATTTAAATTCGAAAAGTTTTTCAAACGCCAAATCACGCCCGCGCGACGAAACTGACGGAAACGAGTGAAAACTTTAATACACGCACAGATGTAGGAAGTTTATTAGTCGTTATGTAATCGAATTTGTTTTTATGTTACTTACACTGGTGTGCAAAAATTAAGGACGAAGTCGAAAAATTAGCATATCAGCTGAACTAAGAGGCAGAGCGGACAGAAAGACCAATCAGGAGATTAAGTAAGGTGATGTACGGTACCACATGCGCAGATATGCAGGTAGACGTAATGGGGGAGTGTTTGAGTAGTATAAAGCATGTTGTCGGTGTAAGATCAGTATTTCTGGCAAAGAGATTGCACGCCGTATAGCAGTTAAAATCACACCGAGTTGCTGCCTCAGCGAGAAATGGCGAATAACCAATCTGTTAGACGACATCTGGATGCTTTTACCCGAGGTCGAATCATTGGGAAGTTGGAGGAAGGCCGCAGTGTGACAAGTGTGGCTGCAGAGTTCGGAATTGCTCACAGCATCGTTTCACGACTTTGGAGACAATTTCAAACTACAGGAACAGCTATCCGGGGGTTCAGCAGTGGTCGTCCACGAGGAACCACACCCGCAGATGACCGGTACATTGTCTTACAGGCCAGAAGAAACAGGCGGCAGACAGCGGGAGAAATCGCTAGACACACGACACAGGCGTCTGGACGACCGATATCGCGTTTTACCGTGGCCAGAAGACTGCACGGTGGTGGTCTGTTTGCACGACGCCCTGTACGGTGTGCACGTTTAACGCCTGCCCATCGGAGAAGGCGTTCTCTGTGGTGCCGGGAACACCGGAATCGGAGAGACAATGAATGGGGACGAGTACTCTTTACAGATGAGAGCAGATTCAGTTTGAGTAGCGATTCTCATCGCAAACTCATCTGGAGAGAGCGGGGAAGCCGCAATCATCCCTCGAACATCATTGAAAGGGACAGGTATGGAGGTCACGGTGTTCTCGTTTGGGGAGGCATCTTGCTTGGTAGTCGTACAGACCTTTACATCTTCGACGCAGATTCAGTCAACGGGACCCGTTATTGTAACGAGATTCTTCTTCCATATGTGCGTCTTTTTAGAGGCGCTATGGATCTGATGTTCCTTTTCATGGACGAAAATGCACCATGTCATCGCACAGTAGCTGCCGAACAGCTCTTAGAGTGTGAGGATATTGAACGTATGGATTGGCCGGCACGATCTCCGGATCTCAATCCCATCGAGTATGTATGGGATTTTCTAGGCAGACGCTTGGCAGCTCGTATCTTACCACCAGTAACGATTCGGGAGCTTCGATTGGCGCTGCAAGACGAATGGGCAGCAATGCCTCAACAACTCATTGACACCCTCATTCTCAGCATGGGCAGACGCTGTGAAACCTGCCTAGCAGTCAGGGGAGATCATATCCCCTACTAAAGACCGGATGTTTCTTGCTGGACACCCATCACAGGGATGTTTCGGCCTTCAGTCGCATTGCGCTCCATGCTACTTTTTCAATAAAGCTTCTTTTTATCCCTCTGATTTCTCTTTTAGTAAGTGTTGCTTACATATTACACATGTCCTTACGTATTGGGGATCTTACGGTATTAAATGTGTTGATTTGGAAAGCTTTTGTATATAGTTATATTGAAAAAACCGTCTCGTCCTTAATTTTTGCACACCAGTGTAGACTTCTGGCAACCATTACTGTGTGAAGTCAATGATGCTCAAAATTATTTGCAAACAGAGGGACTAAATATCCATCAATATGCTCAAAAAATACGTGCTTTACAGACCGTATTAGAAGCAAAACGAGAGGAATTCGTGGATAACGCTTTAATATATGCTAAAAGTTTATGTGAAGGGCTTGAAATTTCTTTTGAACCCCCAAGACGAATAAGAAGGAAGCATACATTTGACTTAAGGCGAACAACGTTTTCTTCAATAGACAGAGTAACTGTTGATATTCGAGAAAGATTCCAACAGTTGCAGAATCTAGCGCAAAAATATGCTTTGTTAAGGCCTGAAGTGATATTGAACATGGACGAACTTAACTTAGATCAACTCCTCAAAACATTGATAAAGAAGAATTCTGACTTGAGCGCGTACGTCTACAGGCTTTCGTAGCTGCAACAGACCCAGGCTGTAAAAAAGAACTCATTAGGTCTGGCTCTCTGGGTTTATTAAAATATATTATTGAGTCCAAACTTGAAGATGGCTTACCAAACATTATCATAATGTTGAGAATTTTGTTAACATCTGTCATCAGTAATGTCAGTTGCGAGAGAAGCTCCTCTATATATAAGCTAAAATTAATCAGAAATTATCTCAGATCAACTATGTTCACGTTAAGGCTAACAAATTTAGCTATTCTAGCAATTGAACATGACATACATATTGATATTGACAATTGTATAAAAGATATTTGCTATGAAAAAAACACGATAATTGCATTTTTAATTAATAAAAATATTTAAAGCTGCTTTTTTTTTTTACTATTACTAATTTTCCTGACAAATAATTAAAATAAAGAGGCGACAAATTTCCGGTCGGCCCCAGGCGGTGAAAGCCCACGCTACGCCAGTGACCTAAAATACTATATTCTGGAATTTCATAGTTACACTGTGACGGCTCAAGCGTCTTTTCTTTAACATGTCTTTTGGGTTCTTTGGGCCAGAATTAATGGCAACTCTTTTCCAACCAAATCCAAGAAGTGAAGTGTGAATGAAAGATGCAAATGAACAAACTTTTAAATATCGGATCTTAGAGTAAGCGGTATGGCAATGTAAGGTAATGTTTGACAATTGATGTTAGTTTGTGGTAGTTGATGGTTATTACAGTTCATGGTTCAAGTCTGAATGAGTTTTGCGTGACGTGAATACAAGTTATTAGTGATCGAATATATAAGTCCAAGTTGCACACCAGTGCACACAAAGACAAGATTAAGCATAGAACAAGATAGGTCGTTTCTCCAAGCTGTAATAAGGTAGGATTGATTATTTAATATTAGAATCGGAGATTAGGCGATTCACTTATTGATAGTGGTCTGAATTAGATTAAGTCTTATTATAAATATATATATATTGTCACGGAGTTCGAAAGAAGTACACAGTTCAATTAAACAAACAATTAGATTTATTCTAACGCTTGGAGCTCGATACAACACTGGACTGAGAACATGCCCAACTGGCGATGAACTCTGCTTTTATACACTTCGGAATATTCGAGAAATAACCAGTATGCACTCTAAAGAATGATCTGGATTCATCTAGAACCTAGAGAAACAATACATTAAAAACGGAAACAAAATTCCAGTCTTTGGATAAATCTGCCGGGGCCGGGATTCGAACCGAGACCTGAGGAAGTTCAGTCCAACGCTCTGCCAACTCGGCTATCGGGACTTGTAGCAAATTATGCGTGTGGCATTGCTCCCCTCGAAAAAAAGACAGCGCCCCGCTGTCATTTTGTTCAAGGGTCTTTATTCTGGAACGAGTGATGGGTCCTTTGTATAATTCTTTGGGAGGAATATCCTCGGTTTCGATTTGCTCGGCGGGATCATGGTACGGTTTCATACGCAGTACATGGACAACTTCTCTTAGTTTTTCTTTTTCGTGAAGCAGGATCAAAATCTTGTACTTCGTAAGTCACGGCTGATAAACGGCGTAGCACCTGATACGGTCCGAAATACCTTCTTAAGAGTTTTTCGGAGAGACCGACTTTTCTCACTGGAGTATAAACCCATACGAGATCTCCGGGAGCGTAGGATACCATTTGGTGTTTGGAATCGTAACGTCGACGATCTTTGTCTTGAGCTCTCAGAGTGTGCACTCGGGCTAGCTGTCGTGATTCTTCGGCTCTGGCTGCTATCTTGGTGATGTTATTGTCATCAAAATCGTTAGGACAGAATGGTAGCATTGTATCTAGTGTCGTTTCCGCTTCACGACCATGAAGTAAATAGAACGGCGTAAAACCTGTGGTCTCTTGTTTAGCGGTATTATAAGCGAAGGTTACAAATGGTAGAATTTCATCCCAATTTTTCTGCTCTACATCCACATACATTGACAACATGTCGGCCAAGGTCTTATTGAAGCGCTCCGTCAGTCCATTTGTTTGGGGATGATACGCCGTTGTGAAACGATGATCAATGTTACACAAGTCGACGAGAGAGGAAACAAGTCTGGATCGAAAGACGGCTCCACGATCTGTGATAATTACTCGAGGGAGCTCCATGCCTGAGGACAATTTCTTCGAGTAAGAACTTCGCTATTTCGTCGACTTCGGCTGTCGGCAAGGCTTTTGTTATTGCATATCGTGTTGAGTAATCCGTGCAGACTATTATCCATTTGTTTCCATGAGCAGACTTTGGAAATCTCCCAAGGAGATCAATTCCAATGCGATGGAAAGGAGCTATAGCTGGAGGGATGGGAACTAAACGTCAGGTGGTCGTTGAGGAACGGACTTTCTCCTTTGGCACTCCCGACAATGCATGACATACCGAACGACATTTCGGTACATTCCCGGCCAGTAAAATCTCTTGCGTATCCTGTCATAAGTTTTCGCGAAACCAAGGTGTCCTGCGGTGGGGGCGTCATGAAAGTGCCTTAGTATGTCTGCTCGTAGATGTTTAGGAATGACTGGCAACCACAATTTTCCATCTGGATCAAAATTCTTCCTGCAAAGGATACCGTCGATAAATCTGAATTCTTCGTTTTTGGATGAGTTGCTCAAAAGTTTTAATTTCGCAAGGTCTTGATCCTTTTTCTGTTCCATCGCAAGGTTCATACTCGTCGTGACTGCTAAAAATTTGTCTGATGTTTCCGTTTCCTCTTCCACTGGATTTCTCGAAAGAGCGTCGGCGTCACTATGCTTCTTACCGGTTTTATATTTTACGTCAAAATCATGCTCTTGAAGTCGGAGGGCCCATCTGGCAAGCCTTCCTGAAGGATCCTTTAAATTCATGAGCCAGCACAAGGAATGATGGTCAGTTACAACAGTAAAGTGTTTTCCGAATATGTACGGCCGAAATTTGTTGGTAGCCCATACGATGGCAAGACATTCCCTTTCTGTGGTGGAATAATTCTTTTCGGCTTTTGTCAAGAAGCGTATGCTATAACTTTCTCGACATTATTCTGAATTTGTACTAGGACAGCTCCGATACCGTACCCGCTTGCATCAGTATGGATTTCTGTAGAAGCTCTTTCGTCGTACATCCCCAATACTGGATCGAAGTAAGTGCTTTCTTAAGACTGTTAAATGCTTCCACCTCTTCAGGACCCCAATGAAACTCCACGCCACTTTTCAGCAACGACTGCAAAGGTTCGGCGAGATAACAGAAACCTTTAATAAATCTTCTAAAGTATGAACAAAGGCCAAGAAAACTTCGTATGTCATGTATATTCTTTGGAGTGGGAAAATTTCTTACGGCTTTTATTTTGTCGGGATCTGGACGAACGCCATTACTAGATACAAGATGGCCCAGAATCTTTACTTCTTGGGCAGCAAAAAGACACTTCTTTGAATTTAATTTAAGACCAGCTTCCTGAAGACATTTTAGAACAAGTCTTAATCGTATAAGATGGTCTTCAAAAGTTTCTGAGAACACTATTATGTCATCTAGGTAACAAAGACACATAGTCCATTTAAAATGGCGTAGCAAATTGTCCATCATTCTCTCGAAGGTCGCAGGTGCATTACAGAGACCAAACGGCATGACTTTAAACTCGTATAAGCCTTCGGGGGTAATAAATGCCGTCTTTTCACGATCCGCTTCGTCTATTTCTATTTGCCAATAACCAGATCGGAGATCCATGGAAGAAAAGAACATGGCACCTTTCAGACAGTCGAGCGTATCGTCAATACGAGGCAGAGGATAAACGTCTTTTTCGTGACGCTATTCAGCTTGCGATAATCGACGCAAAAACGCCAACTACCGTCTTTTTTTTTTCTTACGAGCACAATGGGTGATGACCAAGGACTTTCAGAGGGTTGGACGATACCTTCATCAAGCATTTTCTGAACCTCTTCATGAATGATGCGTCTTTCAGTCGGCGAGACTCTGTAGGCTCGTTGGTTGATTGGAGCATGATCACCAGTAAAAATCCTGTGTTTCACATTCGTCTTTGCGGCTGTCGACTTGTCGGTCTTCGTGAAAAGCCCAGAAAATTTCAGTTCGGATAGCTTGTTTCTCTGTTCGTCACTAACTCGGGTGATATCATTAACGAACAATTCATCTGTGACTCCGAAGTTTCTTGCTGGTCATCCAAGCAACCCGATGTGTCAGAAATAACACATAGATGCCCTTCATTTAGTGGTTCAGCTTGGCCTATGCACATTCCTCTAGGGATGATTTGGTTTCGGAACTGCAGGTTGGTAACCCAGACATCACTTTTCCGTTACGATATGTGGATACCATGGACGGTGTAGCAATATTTTCTCGAAGAGCAAATGTTTGCTGCCGTCTAGAACTACATTTATGTCTCCTCGGGTTTGATATCCTGATACTGTTATTCTAGTTAAAGAATGCGGCTTAAGTGTATAGTCCCTGGTGGCATACAAATTCCAGGCGTCAGGCGCTGTGGAGTCTCGACAGATGTCTTCTAGAACAAGTTCATTTTGTCCACAGTCTATAACGGCTTGAGACGCCTCTAAAAAGTCCCATCCTAGGATGACGTCATGGCTACAATGTGATAAAACAATAAATTCAAAAGGCAGTTCTCGATTGTTTATACGGACACGTAAAACACATTTCCCTATCGGCCGAACAAAATTTCCATCCGCAACTTTCAGCATAACGCTCTTGGCATCAGCAAACAGAACTTTCTTTAAAAATCGGCGATACTTATCGGATATGACAGAAAACGATGCCCCAGAATCTACTAGAGCACGTATCGGCTTCTTATCTATTATTACGTCTAGTTGGTTACCAGTCATCTTGGCGGTCGACGGAGGATTTCCAGTACACGCGGCCTCACCTCCTTGGAAGGTCGCTCTCCTTAGTTTTCCTCGCTCCTACGGCCTGGCGACTGACTGGATCGGCGATATGGCGACGGGGACCTGTAACGACGTATTGGGGATCGGCCTCTCGTGGGACTTGGCGTAAAACGGCGAGAAGAGTTTGGTCGGCGTATTTCTTCTTCAGTGCCAACGTCGTCGAAGTTCCGTCGGCGGTTTCGAGAGTTGTCAAAGACAGCCTTTCTCTCTCGGCAGTAGCGCATTACATGTCCAGGACGTCCGCAGTGGAAACAAACAGGTCTGTTGTCAGCCGTTCTCCACACATCTGTTTTTCTTGGTTCAGGTGGGAATTTCTGAACAGGAGCTCTGTATTTCCTGGTTACAGCGGCGTATGTTGGTCGTGGTCTAGTTTCTGTAGGTTTTGTTGACACTGGGGCCAAAACCCTTTCAACTTCGTCTTGAACGATCTCTTCTAAGGATTGGGGATCGGAGTTCAAAGATTCTTGCGTCTGGTTAACTAGTCGATGGACTTCTTCTCGTACGATTGTGCGAATAAGAGAGACCAAATCAGTCTCATCCGTCAGGGATGCAACCGGTACGACGTTTGGAAGCCTTTCAAATCTCGGTCGACCAACTCTCTTCTGCTTCATATCTTCGATATAGTTGCACCATTTGATAAAACTTGCTGTGTCGTTGATTTCTCTCGTCAACAGGGCCTGATAAATATCCTCAGCAACACCTTTCATTAGGTGTGACACTTTTTTCGTCTTCTTTCATCAGAGGATTTACCTCTTGGCAAAGTCTAATACACTTTGTATGTAGGACTGTGTACTCTCGCCTGAACGCTGGGCTCGGCATTTTAGTTGTTCTTCTGCCCTTCTGGTATATTTTTGACGGTCACCGAAAAGTCCACTTAGTCCATTTTTAAACGCTTCCCAGGAATCTAAGGCGTCTTCGTTGTTGACATACCACTGTCTCGCAGTTCCGTCAAGAAAGAAATAAACGTTAGCCAGGCACATCATGTCATCCCACTTGTTAAAGTTGGCTACTCGATCGTACTCTTTAAGCCATTTGAGAGGGTCTTCCCCAGGCGCTCCTCGGAAGGTCGATGGGCTCCTCCATTGCTGTAACGAAGGTGTTACTACAGCGGGCTTGGCTTCTTGCTCGGTCGGCATTTTTGTCCTCTTCCTACTATTTTTTAACAGTCCGAATTCGGGGATAATCCTCTTAACCGGAGGCTCCTGCGAAGGTTGTCACTATTATCCACGTTTGACGTAATTGTACCCGGCGCCTCCACCAAACTTGTCACGGAGTTCGAAAGAAGTACACAGTTCAATTAAACAAACAATTAGATTTATTCTAACGCTTGGAGCTCGATACAACACTGGACTGAGAACATGCCCAACTGGCGATGAACTCTGCTTTTATACACTTCGGAATATTCGAGAAATAACCAGTATGCACTCTAAAGAATGATCTGGATTCATCTAGAACCTAGAGAAACAATACATTAAAAACGGAAACAAAATTCCAGTCTTTGGATAAATCTGCCGGGGCCGGGATTCGAACCCGAGACCTGAGGAAGTTCAGTCCAACGCTCTGCCAACTCGGCTATCGGGACTTGTAGCAAATTATGCGTGTGGCAATATATATATATATATATATATATATATTGTGTGTTGCGTATTTTGCCATCGTAGATTCTCTCATATTAATTATTATAATTTAATTTGTTAAAGGTTTAAGGTGAATATCTTAATAAAGTCATGTTAAGATAATGTTTGATCCTAGTCCTTTCGTTAATCCTACGCCTTTAGCTCACGCTGATACTTCGAAAGATGTTTTTCCAAGGGGAGGAACATCACAACACTAATAATTAAACTTTATACAACTGTTCTTGCATAGAAAAGCGTTTTTTTGGAAGATGTACTCAAGCAAGGAAACAAGTATTGATGCATATTAATCAACATAAAAGAATGATAAAAGTCCATTGAAATACATCCTTACTAATATTATAAACGCGAAAGTTTGTATGTGTGTATGCATGTTTGTTACTCTTTCAAGCAAAATCAACTGAATGGATTTTAAGGAATCTTTACCGTAATATAGCTTATGCATCAGAGTAACACATAGGCTATAATTTATAAAGATATTGTGTGAAGTGTCTAAAATATAATGATAATTGCCAAATAAATAGGAAAAAATTCTGCCATCTGCAAGCTATTCTGGCGTGTGCTGCAAAAAGATCCCGCCACAGCATATATCTATCTTTTATGTGTGAAGCAAAACTTTCCCTTTTTGTTTTGTTTACGCCAGGCGCTGGCTTCTGCTTGGATCAGTGTAATTACAACTTTTTTATTTCAGAATAAAACTAGATTTCGAATGAAGAGGTTGAGTTAAGTCTCTCTTTATTTGAATAGCTACTATTGATTTTTTTTGTCATGTATAAGCCATTATCGTCAAAATAGTGAACCACAAATGCAATAAAAATTGATAATTTATTTCTATGCACGTTTTTTTCTATGATTTTATTATGCACATTTGGTAGTAACAAATTGCTCCTTATATCAAAATAAATACTTTTATCGCTTCTGGTATTTAAGGTAGATTAACTTTGTCTTTCACACTACATCATTTGGACAAATTTGCATAATTTGTTTGTGGTTAGTAGTTAATTATAACGCTTTAATTTTAATCGAATAGGCAGGTATTGTATTTTATAGGTATAAAAATAATAATAACTACTGTACTGTATTTTTTGGAAGTGTAGAAAAAGTACCTACTAAGAATTATGCCGCGAAAGCGTAAGTCTGATCTTTCCCAAAGCTCTAATAAAGCTCGAGCTATGAAAGTAGCTAGACATCTGCCAACTTGACTCTATCGCTAACATTTCGCTATGTTTCCATTGAATCACCATTATAATTTAAGGAACGGCGTTGCTTGCGAACATTACAATTTTAACATAAAATAAATACCAGAGAAAGTAATATTCCAGATATAAATTCCAGATATACTTCCAGATATAAATTATTTACACTATTTTAAGTGTTCATTACACAAAATTTGTAACAATGTGTTACTTTTGCTGAGCAGAGATCAGTTTAGGAAGGTGTTTTCAAAAATCGACCCACAAGAGAGTTACGGGGAGTTATAAAAAAATCCTTTTTATCAGCTATTAGATCTACAGACTTAAAATTTAACAAACATGTTTTTTTTTCAGCTGAGATATGCAAAAAGCTTTTTTTTTTGTTTAATTTGCAATTCACGTAAGATTAACTCATTAAAGTTCACCTGTGCTTTAACAGTTAGAAAAATACTAGCTAAACAACACAGATTGAAGGATAAAGAAGTTTTTAATGAGTTAATTTTACGTGAATTGCTAACTAAACAAAAAAAGCTTTTTGCATATCTCAGCTAAACAAAAAAAAGAAAGGAAAAAAAACACACCTTTGTTAAATTTTAAGTATGTAGATCTAATAGTTGATAAAAGTATTTTTTTAAAAAATTTATAACTCCCCGCAACACTCTTGATTGTTGATTTTTGAAAATACCTCCCTAAGCTGATCTCTGCTCAGCAAAAGTAAAACATTGTTAAAAGATTTGTGTAGTGAACGCTTAAAATAGTGTAAATAAATTATATCTGAAAGTGAAATACATTAATATTACTTTCTGTTGTATTTATTTATGTTAAAATTGTAATGATCACAAGCAACGCCGTTTCTTAAATTATAATGGCGATTCAATGAAAAACATAGCGAAATGTTAACGATAGAGTCAAGTTGGCAAAGGACTAGCTACTTTCATAGCTCGAGCTTTATTAGAGCTTTGTAAGACCCACCGTGTAGGGGTACGATGCACACGCTATGCTTTATCTACCGCGTTATGATTTACTGCAGTTTTTTTCATGCAATATTTTTTTGGATCACTACATTGAAAATTAAGGGATATACATAAACAAAATACTCCAATTTGGGAAATTTAATCCGTTAGAGAGGTAATAAATTAATTAAAGATATTCCACTGTAAAATTAATTATGTACACAATTCACTTAAAATAAATAGTCAAATCGTTTTCTAAGGTCTTTATTAGCATACAAAAACATAAGACACTTAAATTTTCACATAAACTATTTTTTCGGGACAAAAATAATAATCTTTGCAATCCGCTGAAAACGCAATATCTGCTACAAAACTATTCGCCTTTCCCGCTAAAATACTCATCAAAGAACCCGTGCTGCCATATATCTTGGAAGAGTGGATTTCAAAGAATATTCCTGCTAAGTATTGGTAGAATATTCCTTCTAAGTTGGTGTGGTGTGGTATGGTAGTTAGGAGAAGGGGGTGCCAGCTCAGGTGTCGTCCACGTCACTTGACCATGGTTCACAATTACGTGGTCCTTTGCCAAAAGCCCTCGTGTAGCTGAACAGTGTGACGTTAATATTCACTCCCTCCAAAAAATACAGTACAGTATTTATAATTATCTTTATACTTAAAAATGCAATATCTACCCATTCAATTAAAATTACAGCCTTATAATAAACTACTAACCATAAGCAAATTTTGAAAATTTGTCCAAATGATGTAGTGTGAAAGAGAAAGTCTATTTACTTTAAGTTCCAGAACCGATAAAAGCATTTATTTTGAAAAAAGATCAATTTCTTACTACCAAATGTGCATAATAAAATCATAAAAAAAACCATTCAAATAAAGAGAGATTTATAACAACCTCTCCCTTCAAAATTTGGTTTTATTCTGAAAAAAAATTAGGAATTATGCTGATCACAGCAATTAATTAGAAGCGAGCGCCTTGCGTAGCCAAAACAAAAAGGGTTTCTTCACAAACAAAAGATAGATATATACTGTCGTGGGCTTTTTTCCAGCGCAAGCCAGAATTGCTTGCAGATGGCAGAATGTTTTCCTACTTACTTGATAAATATCGTTATATTTTGGACACTTCACACAATATCTTTATAAAATATAGCCTATGTGTTATTCTGATGTATAAGCTATGTTACTGTAAAGTTTCATTAAAATCCATTCAGTTGTTTTTGCGTGGAAGACGGCCAAACATCCTCACAAACTTTCGCTATTATAATATATATCTAGATAGGCGAAAGTGTTAAAATTAGCTAAGGTAACATAGAAAATTTACAAAAAAAAAAAAAAAAAAATATTTTTTTAAATAGAATTTATTAAGCTGAACAGGAAAGCAAGTAATAAACGTATGTTTTGACTTTTATCTTAATATGATAAAAATATTTGTACATTTTTTTAACTCTCAAGGGTAAATACAAAATAAATCAAAAGTAAAGTCGTAACTGCCGTTTGCAGTTTTAAAAGAAAGTACAATTGAAAAAATACTGTGTGTGTGCTGATTTAAAATTGCATCAACTCTCTCTCTCTCTTTGAAAAAGAGTGATTCTCTGAAGGGTCATTTCAACTCTCTTTTTATTAGCCCTTAAGCAGGTCATAAAATAAGGAATGTGTTTCTGTCGTTTCTGTTGGGAGACGTTGCAGGAACCACTGCAAGGAACTTTTTCCCACGGCGGTATTTTTACCAATAAAAGGGACTTTGCCTGTTTTCGGAAGGATCCGAAATTTTCACTGATTTTCTAAAAACTTTGTTAACGGGAAACAATTTACTACACGAGTAATTGTCTTAAGCTAGTCTAATGTTTAAATATATAAGTAAATACAGAAAAAATTTTCAATGCATATTTATAAAAGAAAGGAAAAAAAATGGGTTTTTTTTAATTAAAGGTATTTAATTTTTTTAATATTACAAAGAGGGAGAAGTCTGAAGAGCTGCAAACGTCTCTTCAAGCACAGAGTTAAAAAGCAAGCCTGCACTAAATATTTTGCAGCTTGGATTTATGAATCTCTTATTGACATGATAATTTAATAATAAAACTAGTAAACTGAAGTAGGGGAGTATACATAGTTTTTTTATGAGGGGGGTTAAATTTTTTTTTAAAGAGATGAAGAGGGCCGAGGCGTAATCTTTATGCTAAAAATTAGAAATCTACTGGTCTATGAGGAGCGGGAGGGGGTATTGAATCCTCCGTCCTTATGTATAGGTATTCTGTTTAGAATCTAAAGGAATTTTTATGATACCAAAAAGAGTGTTGTAGATTGCGATAAAGCAGTGCTTCTCAAACTTTCAATTATTTGCGATCAAATTTTCAGTCATAATTTTCATCGCACTCCCTTCTTACAATAAAAATGTATTGAATGCAATTATAATGTACTTTGATGGTAAAACCAGAATACAATGTACGACTTTAATTATAAAAACCATACTAATTATCAAAATAAACACTATAAGTTTTGTATATAATTTTGTATATGACCAGCCCAAGGGGGTCACTAGTAATTACTAAACTTGTTTTTAATTGAAAATTGATAAGTTAATTGTAAAAAACTTTGATACATTTATAAGTAGTGTGTATTATATCAGTGTGAATATGTGTACTTCATTTTTTCTTACATAAGAATGTATTTTACTTTGTAATTATTTTATTAAATTGATAATTAATTTAAATCTTTTATTTTCGATTTTTCGCGATATGATCGCCCCCCCCCCCAAGTAAGGTTACCTCCCTCCTTGGGGGCACGCCCCATAGTTTGAGAAACGCTGTGGTAAAGGCTTTATTTCGAGTTTTGAGAAAAATTAAATAACAGTATACTTGAAACAAAATATGATTTTAGGAAGAAAAGCCAAGCGATTTACATAATAGTTTGGCTAATAGCGAAATGAAGATTTGATAATTTAGGTATAAAAATGAAAGAGAATAAGTGGCTTTTTAATAAATACTAGAGATATCGTATGTTCTCTCTGTAATTTAAATTTGTTTTTCTTTTTATCACCCTCCAATTTTTTGCGCCTCCAAATCTCTTGCACCCTAGGCATGTGCCTAGCCGAAAACACCTTCGAGTTCTTGGGGTTTCGTGAGTTGAAAAAGTTTGAACACTGCTGTAGCATATTAAGGCAGATCTTCAGAAAAAATCTAAAAACACTCACATTTTTAAAAAATCTTTATGTAAAAAAAAAAAAAAAATACATTGTAGTTATGTATCTTTGACTTTTTTACATCCGTGTTACAAAATCCCCATCACTCTTAGAAAAAATTACTTTTTCTATATATCGAGTTAATAATCTGAAAGAAATATAAAAATTTGTGTGTAAATTTTTTTCCTGCAAAAAGATTGGAATTACCTTATGTGAAATATTTAAACTTCATTTGATACGCATCCTCTTAACGTATATGCAGAGTTATTTATAAACATTAAAGTATTCATGATTATACTAAAAATGCCATTTTCGGTCTTTTTATTTTACAGTTTTAAAATTCAAATAATTACTTTTCTAAGTCTGTCTTTTTTTTTAATTATTATGCGATATTTAGAAAAAAGTTACCAGTGTGTTTAAAATACTACTACATTTGTTAAAACAAACCTTTTATAAAGTTTATCAAAATCTTTTAAAACAGTTTATCAAAATTGTTTTGATTAAATCAGTGATATCTCAAAAATCAATAAAGATATAGGAGTGACATTTTGCACAAAAGTTTTTAATAGTTTTATCCTGGGAATGAACTAATTGTTATTAAAATGAATACATACATACAGATAATGTGGGAAATATACATAATTAGATTTCCCATTAAAACTATTTAAAAATTATCAAAAATTCTTAGTTTGAAGTTTGAATTGACTACAATTTAAGATTCAATAAAAATAATTAAATGTTTTTAGTCAGTTCATTTGAAATATTTTTAAAAATGTGCTTCTGCATTTTTTAAATGTAATATTCTTCGAAAAAGAGCATCTAAAAAAAAATCCAAAATTTTATTTAAAAAAGTTTTAATTTAAAACTTTTGTGTGTATATATACATATAGAATTTCTGAATATTTTTTATTGTTGTACATGAAAGTGAAATACTCAAAATCTATAAACAGCCCTTTGTTTGAAAACTAAAATTAAAAAAAATGACTCTCAACGTGGTTGGTTGTCGTATATGACATATAGTTATTATAACATAGTGAATAATGACAATGAACTAATAATCATCAATTTAGCTAAATTCACTTTTATAGTAGGTGCATTACATTAAGTAATTTCATGAAATAAAATTTGCTTGACTAATTAAATGTCTGAAATTAAATTACATCAACTCGCAAAATAAAATACAGCCCTAGCTTCAATGCATAACAGAAAAATAAAAATTATTTTTGTAACATCGAATTCATCGATCATATTAATAAGAGATGAGAATTACTTAAATATGAAGATAAGAAGTAATGGTATATATTTTTTACTACAATAATTATCAGTTACTTTAATATGTACAGTCAAAACTCTACTGGGAGTAAACATTAATTTTGTCTTAATGTAAAAGAAAATAATTCAATTTGAAGTGAAAGAAATAGTAATTCGATTGTGAATCCTTTTTGTGAAAAGAAAAGGGGATTTAAAATTTCCAAAATCAAATGTAATAAAATCTTTATTGAGATAATGCATGTTTTTTTTTTTTTCAAATTTCTTTTTCATAAAATTTCTCCTGAAATGCCCTTTCAGCCGCAATATTATTGTAAAAATAATACAAACTCCTTTTATTTCTCAAAAAAAGCCCTCTGCTTTTCTATTGCCCTTAAATATAAGGCAATTGAAATGCATCGTTTGAACTTCCTTCATTTCTTAATTACACGAGTTCACATGAAACAGTGTTAACTTTACTATTTTTTTTCGCTCTCTCAATTCAACCATACATCCTCACATCAATTTACTACCTCTTTATCAAGACAACTCATGAAAAGAAAAGGAAGAATTGGAGAAAAAAAAGCACTCCTCGCAGCGCCAAATGTAACCGCAAACATTCTTAGAAGCAGTGAAGGGTAACGTTATATTTGCTTAAGATACCATAAATGAAGCGCAAACGATCAGTAAAAACATCGAAGCTCCAGTTGCGATGCCCTCCATAGCAAATAGCCTGTACGTAGATCAAAAAGGAGTGATAGCTACGGTTATGAAGTTCAAGTTGAACGGACTCTCATTTTCGTTTTACCACCCGATCACAACTTCATCAAGGAAGTTAATTTGAAGGCCAGGAATAATATTATATATGTGTCCACTGAAGGAGATTTTCTAATTATAAAATGTATTTCAATTTATTTAAGAAATATGCGATAGAAGAAAGCATTCTGATGAAAAATCTTATGATTACTGACAATGACGCACACAAGGGGGAGGCCCCCCCTATAGTCCTTGTTTTTTTTTCGATTTAGTGTAATCCTGTGTAAATAGTACGTAAAATGTAATTAAGTGTTTGGTTTTAATAACTAATTTTATTAATTAATGCTAATTATTTATTCAATAATTAATTTTTTACTGTTTTTTGTTCCTGAAAATCGACAAGATTAAAAGAATATTCCTGTGTGAGCCACTGATTACTGATTATTTTATTATCTTTCACCATATTAAGGGGTGTTGGAAAGCTAAAATCTTATTTTTTTGACAATTTGAGATTTTTACATTTTCAAATTGTATAGATTTTAACCTTTCTAAAAATACCTTACTTTAACCTCTAGGGTATTTAGAAGCCCTTAAAACGTATTTTTATATAATCGTTGAATTTGGGCCACGCCCATTTTAATGGCGAAAATTGTAAACAAATTACTTTGTTTTTGCTTAAAAGTGTAACGACTGATATAAACCAAAACATGTATCTTTTATTTTAAATTGAGCCTTTTATTTTTTAATTTCCTAGCCGATTAGAAGTCTCTCACTGTATACATTAAAATCAATTTATCTCAAAATGTAAATTTTAATGTGCGATGTACCTTTTCTGAGAAACTACTGTTCACAGGTATGTAAACTTTTTATGAATTATTTATAATGATGTCTACTATATACTAAAATGAGCTTTTTGTAAAAAACTCAAAAATTTAATTTTACAAATTTTTTAAGTAAAAAATGAATCAAATTTCGCTATGTTTGATAAAATATTTCATAATTTATTAAAAAATTCAAAAGTAGCTAAAAGCTCATTTTAGTATAATGAGAGAGGTGTACTTTAATAGTATGAAAAATTCCAAGCATGTACATAAAATAGATTTTGAGAAAAGGTACATCGAAAACAGCCAATTTAACATTGTCAGTATAGAGAGAGAGAGAGGTTTCCAACTTCCCTTAAAACCATTTACTTCGAAAACTAATGATCAAAATTATTATAGAGTTTCTTCCAATTTTCAATTAATTTTAATATTTCTGTATCAAGGATTGGTCCATTTTCTTGTTGATGACACTGTTTCTAGCATGTTATTTGTGACATACATATTGAACAAAAGAGACTTTTAAACAGAAGCTTAAATTGATATTCTAGTAATTAGTATTTTTACGTTTTCAAAATCAAGCAGGAAGACTTTGAGGAAACGCAGGAAAGAGACTTGGAGGTAATGAAAATACAGGGGCGTAGCTACCGTAGTATCAATGATACGGGGCCCCCAAGCTACAGGGACCTCAACATGTGTAACTACAATCCCACTAACAGGGCTCCTATATCTAAATAAAGGGCTCCGAAGAAATTTCGATACAGGGCCCTCTCAAAGCTAGCTACGCCAGTGTGAACATTTTATTTTGCTTCAATAAGTAAAAGTTGAATAATAAATAAATGAAAACAAAATATTCCATTACCAATACCAAAACAGAAACGAAAAATAATCATATAGCAATTTACGAACGTTATACTTAATGTTGAAATTCAGACATTTTAAGCTTGTAAAATTTCTTTCTCTTTGTTGTTAATTTATATTAAAAAAATCCTGATGATGTAAAAGTGCTTTATTCTTATTACAGAAAATAACTCAAACCCAGTGGCGCAACAGCCCATGAGGGCCAGGGCCTAATAAGCCCATCCCAGTATACGTGACCATTGTGCCCTGAGGTGCATGAGCAGATGTCCCAATCAGGTGGTCAGTCTGAAGCGAGACCCCTAGTGTTTAAGTCCCCAAGCAAGCTTTTTTTTGGTACTCATTTATCGACCCACTGCAGTAGGGATGAAATGTTGAGTTGACCGAGCCCAGCCCGGGAATAGAAACCGGACCCGTGGTGTGGAAGCGCGATACGCTACCACTCGACCACTGGGCCTCTTTATAGAAAAGAAGCCAATGTATTATTTTTTTTATCATTGAAAAAAATAAGTTAAATAAAACTACTTCCATTATTTAGGATTGCTTTGAAAATCTGTTTAATTCAAATTAATAACAGAAAGCAACAGCATAGCTTTAAAAATTTGTTCAAAATGTGCAAAAAAATAATTATTTTTTAATCCAATTTTTCTTCGTGACAAAAGAATCTTGTTAAATACTTGGCAGCTCACATACCATACAAATCACACATCTTTCATTATTATTTTTTTTTATTTTCAAAATTCTTAAAGATGATTCTACCTTCCTTTTTTTTTTCTCCACTTAAGTTTCAGAGTTATATGTGTGTGCTTGGTTGTGTATTTAACAAATGAAATATTGGAATAAATGTATTCAACATGTATAGTAAATTTGGTACTAAGTTTCATGCTCAACAAGTGTTCCAAGACTACACCAAATTCCAAATATATGTTTAAGTATTCTAATTTTTCGAAAGTATCCGATTTATCTATGTTCAGAAATTAAGTTAAGACTTTATATACATTATGCGCATACGATATTAGTTGTTATCCGAAATTTAGGTCAATTAGCAACTTGTAAGAATCCGTTCTGAAAGAAACGGGTCAATCATCCTCAACGAAACACAAACTGCAATTTTTGTTTTAACGACACCCTTCCGTGCGTTATCAAGGCGTTTCGAACGTCGTGAAGGTCTCACCTTCGCCCTGACCCGGAACTCCACCAACAGGAACAGAGGGCATATTATCTGTCTTGTGTGATTGAAAGCCAGTTCAAATGTACAATATACGAAGGTGTTTAAAACATTGTTAACTAAATGCGACACTGTTAATTAACCCGAAAATACTGATGCACGTCATTTTTCATACGAAAGTATTGTTATTCGTATTGCCTCCAATCTTCATTTTTAGAAGTGTGCTATCATGTGAAAAAGATCTTTTTCGGCAGTCACTTGGAATTATTTTTACCACCGATTTAATTTGAGCAGAGATTGTTATATTTCTAATTAAAGAAGAGCAATTAAGCTTTCATCTTTTTCGAATGGTCGTTCATCAAATACTAAATGCAATAATTTTTTATGATATAGTAGATATCTGCTTTCCAGCGGTTTAATTGTGTGTGATTAATACAGACATCTAATATATTCGTACAGAAGTGACATTGAAAATACAACACCTAGAAGGAGTAGCCAGGAAGTAAAGAAACATGGTAAATAGGAAGAGACGGCAACAAATAATAAGTGGTGAATATTTTAAATGATAATCGAAACGCATAGTGAGCACGTCAACTTAGTAAGATGGAAGATCACTGTGGATAGGGATACTCGAAGCAACACGTCTAAGTAAAGAGCCAATGAGAGTACGGATGGCATCTTAAGGGATAACTCTTCATTACCCGTCAACAATTTATTTCATTTCGCCTTTTGAATATGGTGGTGGAAGGGCATGTAAGCGCAGTCTAATTACGTTCTACATGAGTTCAATTGGTGACAGATCAGGAAAAATGGTGGCCAGAGAAGAATCTGTTCATCCTGCAGAGCATCGGAAACCAGAACTGAAAAGCCATGCAAATGCACATTAGATGAGATTCCCTCAGTTGTTCTATTCATTTATTGTTATTGCAAGTCGTTACTTGCGGGATGTTGACAATACCCCCAAACTTTTAATCCCTTTATTCTCTCTATTACGGTTTTTTTTTAAAGTTAATTCCAATAATTTTTTTAAAGTTAGGATGTTTATTGAATTAAACAAATAAAATTATGAAATTTATTGCAAATAAACTAGACTAGTATTGATTTAGTCAACCTTTAACATTTTCAATTTAAATATATAAGTTAACATTTTTTTTCTTCATAAAACACAGTTAAAACCTTTATTGGTAGTAAACTTATTTTCTAATAAATGTTAAGGACAGTAGAAAATAATAAAAGTTAGCTTAGTCTGTGTTTCCAAAACATTCAGAGTAGATTATATTCATATACTTTAAGCACATATTTTCTAACAACGAATGCAAAAACATTTAGTTTTTATAACTTTTCCCCGAGGCTAAATAGTGCATGTCCTTTTTTTTGGTGGATCAGTGCTCTTTTTTCTACATTTTGAGTCAGTAAGGCTTCTTTATAGTTTTTTGTTAAGATTCTGGAGTTCTGACCTATCGCACACTCTCTGCGGCTGCACAAGATCCATTCCAACTTCCTCTAATAGCTTTGAATGTATCATTTGTGGTTAGGGAAAAGCAGATGGATGAACCATTGAAGCATTAATTCCTTCTGTATTTAGAAAATAACAACATATTCGCAGTGACCAAAAGTTACATATTCATTTTGCGAAAATTCGTCCTTGTTTTTAGTACAGAAATTTTTTCGAATTCTTGTTTTAAATCGTGAAATGATCAGATTTTTCAATTTGGTGCTTTTCTTCCTCTGCAATTACACAATCCTTGAAATCACTGTTTATCTTCAGAATCAGTTGATTCAGTATCTAGTACAGGGGTGTGCAACCCAAATGACCTTGCTTGCCACTTAGGAAAAACATTATAATCTCGCGGGCCGCATATAAAAATATGTAACTTTATATCAGATATGGAAACAAAAAACATTTATTGGAATGAAAATTTAAAACATAATGAATTATTATTATTGTTTTCATTATTTTTCATGTATACAGACATAGAAAAAAATGTTTATATAATATAATAATACAATGATCAAATAATGTTTGAAATACTACAGTTGCCATTTTCTTGAAAATAACAGTGTTCCTTTTGAATTGATCTTTCGTTACTCATTGTTGAAATTTGATTGTGCTGTCATTCGCAAACGATTACGTATACATTGCCCTTTATCTTAACTATCCTGAATACTTTTTTTAAACTTTAAAAAACATCTCTGACTGCCTCTTGCTTTTTGGGCACTCCAAACATAAAAGGAGGAGGAGAAATGAAAGTCTCTAACACAGAGAATCACGTACTATCCATAGAGTAAAGGATATGCACAATGCAATTCGGAATTTATTAAAAAATAATTTATTTTTGTAAAATCAAATGTAACTGTTTGATAAAATATAAATCTATTTTAATCTAAAGGACATTTCTATTAACAAAAAGGTTTTATTTTAAAACAAGAACAGGTAACAGGCAAATACATTGTGTATATATATATATATATATAAATTTTCACTCAAATAAATTTCAAAATGAAAAAAACTTTAAAAATCTGATACTTAAATTTTTTTTAAAAAGAGTCGGTGGGCCGCAATTTACGTACTGGCGGGCCACGTGTTGGACACCCCTAATCTAGTTGATGAGAAAATCGTTGTTTCTCTCTCTTGCATAGATTTTGCCATAATTTCTGAAAAGTTCTCAAAATTTCCAAAATATTTGTCTTTTTTTTTTTAGGGAATAATTTTAATAAATTTTGTGTACATATATATATATATATATATATATATATATATATATATATATATATATATATTAATAAGTATGAATAACTTGTGAGCGGTAAGAGTAGAAAAACTTACACTATCTTTGATGCTTCGAGAACAATATATAAAACAATTACTCGTCGAGTCTTCACAGTACCTCAGACGAAATTTAGAAGGTACTTAACGATCCATTCGTTTGTGCAAGAATGAAAGCCTCAGAGCTGAAGCTTCTATGACCTTTATCAGTGATCCCCAACCCCCGAATCGCAGATCGGTACCGGTTTTGTGGATCAAATGATTCCGGGCCACCCAAGGATCATAAAATTATTTCCATTTTATTTATTGTTGTGTATTGCGTAGTGTTTTTGTGAGTAAAAATCCTTAAATCGTTTTATATTTATTTTTGGTGTAATTGTAATTTATTTTGAAGGGATTTTTTTAATACAATTAAAGTAAACTTATTAAATCGGAGCAATCAAAAATATAAGCAATCATCGTTACACCCCTCAGCTGGCCGTGGTAAAATTATCAAACGGTGACCAGTACGTGGCGATAAAAAGGTTGGGAAGTACTGTTCTATATATAGTATGCAGCTACACACACACACACAGAAAAAATCGCAGTTCTACGCATCCTGTTTGAAAGCTTGGGAGGTTTTGTTGTAAGGATGTACAAAACACCCCACGTGAGTGTTCTTGGGTTAAATTTTGTCTGAAAATTTTCTTGAAGTAAAGAATTTTACAGCATGTTTTCACATTGATTTATCAAAAAAGCATTTTCTGTAATGTGCAGCAATAGCAATTAAATATCCATGGAGAAAACAAAATGTGTTTAGTTTATTTATGGTCTTTCATGATAGTAAAATTAGCCCAATCTCTCTTAGCAGTTGTATATGTGCAGCCACGTTAGTATATTAAGGTTATTGGGGAATGCCTTGGAGCGTAAGAACTTATTTTCACGAGTCGAACAGGGCACTTTTTTTTATCCACAACCATCGAAATCTTCAAATTCTAAGTACAATTTTTTTTTCTTACGAATCAAATCATTAGAAAAATAGCATATTAAAAATCCAGGCTTACTTGACCAAGATATTTCTCATTTTGATGACGATGATAAACTTGCATGTTATTATTTAAATCTTAATATAGTTCAGCTAGTATTATTTCACAATGGATCTATTTACTTGTTTATGAAACCAAAAATAAAAAACTTAATTTTGCTTTGTGGGTGTGTGGGAGTGAATGAAGAACCAGGCGTTGCCCTGATCTTAATATATCTTTATTAAGATCATAACTTAAACACTATACAAATATAATAGTTACATTTAAACTGAGAAAACACACAATACATGTTACCAAATAAGCACGACTTTAATCACTGTATTCCCACCTATTCCTTATCTCAACTTATACACAGTTCCTAATAGATAACAGAATTATCCTACCTTAATCTCTTGGTTAATAACCATCCTCTCTGATCCTAAATATCTTTTCTTGAACTCGCGTGGAATAGTATCCACCTTGACTTGATCATTCTGTCACGAATAGCTTCACACTCGAATTACGGCTTACTTCTCTTCCTTCAGTTTACGCGCTTAAACTCAGACTAGCATAATCACTTCCCAATAGGTCCTACGCTTACGTTAAACTTCTGCTATTTAAATGGTTCCTAATTTGCATACTCACGCTTCGCTTCTGGATTTGGTTGGAAAACATTTGCCTTTCTCGGCCCCAAAGAACCCAAGAAGAGCTTTTAGTTGAAAACGCGATGAGCCCGTCACAACATTGATAAGCAAAGTAACGAAATTGAAAAGAATAATAAGTAATTGATTTTCTACTCTCATACAGGATAATTCAGAATTTAGGTTTAGATTTTTGTTATTTTTTTACTACAGCCCACAATAGCACCAATATTAACTCCAATATCAGTGACGAAATCGCGCTTTGCAAAGAATTATCAAAAAAGTAATTTCAAGCTTCGTTTTTTTTAGTACAGTCTTTTACAGGAGACATTTAAAACTGAAGGAATTCCAAAGATGCCTTCATGAGTGAACTGCTGCTAGAGCTTGAAACGTCCGTTCCGATCCCAAGTTCGTCAACAATAATCAATTACGTCTAGTAATTTTGAACTATAGTCAAATGAGCTGCCTCTCCCCATCCAGTACTTTCCTATTCAACATTTATCTAGTATCATACTATTTAACACATACTTTTATTAGATATCCACTTCATTCTGCGAGAGGTCCATCATAAGTGCACTGCATTATTGGTAAGTATATAGATTAGAGAGCGAAGACATATAACTAAACAATTAGTTATATAGAGCCTTCAAGAGCCCATTACGTCTCTATTGTACAAGGTTAATAAAAATGGATAAATGAATCTAAAAAAAAAAAAAAATTTTTTCAAAAATTATGTGTTGATTCTTAAAATAATCTTCATCTTGTTATAAATGTCCTTTTATTAGTAACTGTTATGCCTTTCAATTAAAATCTATTACTTTGTTAAGGTTATTTCAAAAGGGTAGCAAAAATACTTTTCCCCTGCCCTCCCCCTCAAAAAACGAGCTTCTTTTCCGACGGATTGAATTTGGGTCATACATCTTCAGAATGGCGACCGTGACCTTGAAGTATCCGTGGGTTTCTACAGATTAGATTTAACCTTTCAGCAATGCGTTGGGGTAAAAAGAATTACTCCCTTCCATTTTTTTATGTTTTTGTTTCCAGTACTTTGCATTGTTTTAAAAAGGCGTATTATAAAACTGAATTAATTTGTTTTTAATTACTGAGCATAAAAATTCAAGGGTGGATTTTCATTTATTTGGATCACCGAAGGTGTTAAAACTCTAGACCAGGGGCGGGCAGACTTTTACAATGCGCGGTCTACTTTAAACTTTTTAAAGTTGTTGCAGTCCACAGGTGTGCTGAGCTAAAAAAAAAAGGTCTACAATATTTATTATTTGTTGCTGTATTTATATATATTCGAATGTTAGCAGAACTTTTTTTAATGTTAATACTAAAAATCGAGTGCAGCTTAGAATCGAATTAAAATATCACTGGATTCGTTAAAAAGGATTACGGTTGTGTAAAATTGGAGATATCTCGATTTCCTATTTAACACTATTTTTCATTTTTCATAAAAGCTTGTTGGGAACTTGAGATGTGGCTTAGAATCGAATAAATATGGCAAGATGTTTGTCGCGCGGCCAAATAGTAAATTAAGCTTAAGAGATACAGAATCATATGGATATCTGTACATTTCAGTGGCGTTTCCTGCTTTCGCCCCTTACCATAGCAGAAATGCCACACTCGCATGACATATATAGCACACACATTTTGCATTCACCATTGTAAAGAAAAATTGTTCTTCCCATTCTGTACTAAAATTTTATGTTTTTCCTTTCTTGGTTTTGACATTATACATTTCTTTTAAAATATAACGGACTACTATTTTTACTACAAAAACACAAGCAGCACAAACGTTTCAAGTTGAATGTTTGAACAACTATGAGTGGCTGCTAGACCGTGGACGTTTTCAGTGCAGAGTAGTGAACAAATTTAAACCGATTAATCTGATTTCGAAGTACGTACGTAACACGTTCGCTGCCAGGCGTTGCTCCATCGTAGGATGTAACGTAAACATAAGACTCGCCGTCAGCTGAAAACGCATATCTGCTGCAAAACTGTTCACCTTCCCCGCTAAAATACTCTTCATAAAACCCGTGCGGCCATATATCTTGGAAAGAGTGGATTTCAAAGAATATTCCTGCTAAGTATTGGTAGAATATTCCTTCTAAGTTGGCGTGGTGTGGTAGTTAGGAGAGGGGGTGCCAGCTCAGGTGTCGTCCACGTCACTTGACCATGGTTCAAAATTACGTGGTCCGTCGCCAAAAGCCCTCGTGCAGCTGAACAGTGCGACGTTTATATTCAGTCAATCGATCAATCAATCGGAAAGTGGATGAATATCTCTTAGATTACATTACATTCAGACTTACATTAAACTGAATGATATAGTAAATTTTAATTTCTGTACTGTACGTGTTGTCTTTGTCTGTGAGCAGTAGGAAAAATGTTTCTTTCACTGCATTTCATTACTTTTATTATCCAAGAAATATAATTAAGTATATTAACCAGGAATTAACGTGTGATTCTTTAATGGCTGAAACTGTCAATTTTTTTATTTTGTGAGCAATATAGTTTATTATGAATTACTTCGTATCATCAAAACCCCTGCCTGTTCTTACACAACAGGTATATAAGCTAAAACTTTTATTCCTCTCTTTCAAACAAAGAAGAAATTCAGTTGCGTTTCAATTCCAACAATATTCTATGTACGACTAAAATATATAATATTACGCATTTAAATATATTTGTGGCAATAGTTATTTCAGATTCGCAAGTAAAAAAAATTGGGGGCCTTTGAAAGAAAATTAAATTTAAAAAAATATATACTATTGTAATGGAATATTTTTTAATTTAATTCTTGTTTTCACCATGTATTATGTACGCTTTTATTTCTCTAGAGTGGGAGGGGGGCGGTATCGAAATATTCACTAGAAAAGAGGGTGCCCGTTCAAAAAGGGTTGGAACCCTATGCTCTAGACCAGGGAGGGTGAACCTTTATGGGTCAACGTGCCATTTTTTCTAAAGAAATGTTTAATGAGGCACAGACGTGCCGTCATATAATTTTGACATATAAGTATTGGAAAAATAATAAAACTAAATACACTAACAACTCAAAACTCTATTTACTACGAAAAAAAATTTCGGTAGCTGTATAATATGAATGTGTCTTAGTAATACGTGTAAAAAATTTAATTAACATTACTGATTTTGTTGTTGCAGATTAGATGGCAAATAACACGAATTAAATAAGATGTTACTTTTAGCAGAATGCAAGCTGAATTGGAGTCATTTGCCAAACGGTTTCTAAGCGAGTCTTTAATGTTATTCATCTTTGAAAATAATGACCCCGTTGGTGTGGTGTGGTAGTTAGGAGAGGGGGTGCCAGCTCAGGTGTCGTCCACGTCACTTGACCATGGTTCAAAATTACGTGGTCCGTCGCCAAAAGCCCTCATGCAGCTGAACAGTGCGACGTTAATCTTCACTCACTCACTCACTTGAAAATAATGACTCACAGGCATAGGTAGATGAAAATGTGGTTAAAATAGCATGAGACAACTTCTTCAAACAGTTAAATGTGTTTGGAATCCGTTACAAACATATCCGTTATCAGTGGCGTAACGGAGAACATTTGCTTCCCCCCCACAAAATCAGGTTTTTGGCCCCCAAGTTGGATTTTAAAGGGTTAGTTACTTGGCGGCATTCAGGCTTTGGGCCCCCAGCGATGCGGGATTTGTGGGGGTGCACGTTACGCCACTGTCTGTTATTTACATATCACTATTCCTGACTATAAAACAGTTACCGCTTTGTCACCTTAATTAATCATGCCATATTTTTCGATCCACCAAGGTTGAAATTCTCCGTCACACTTACTATCTTGCACTTTTATTTATTTATTAATTTGCTGAACAATCCATGTTAAATAACAGCTAAAAATAATAAATATAACACAAATAAACTTTAAGTTACAGTTGTATTAACGAAATTCACTATCCTATGCGTAGATAAACTATGCATCATCAGAAATTGTAGTCCACGAAGTAATTAAGGCAAGGCAATAACAAACGAGGGTGCCCCTCGCCGCTCCACGTTCAATCATTCGCGTTTGTTCGTAATACTCCGCGTGAACTTTGTTATTTTGAACTAAAATGCAAACTATATTGATCGGTGGCGTACCAAAAATATTGTGCCACGTGCCATCAATAGTACGCGTGACATTGGTTCGCCATCCCTGCTCTAGACATAGTACATCTTCCTATTTAAAAAACTTTTTGTACGTCAAAATGATTATTATTAATGTCTTACGGAGAATTTTTTTACCCGCTAATTCTTTTAAAACAATAACTTAAAAATATTATAGATACCGAAACTCTTTCAACGACATTGATTGCTAATAATCTAAGCACTTCAAGTCAACGCAAGGACTACTGACGACGGATCTTGCACTTTTGAACTACAATCAAGTCACGAGAACGACACCTGAACTAGCCCCCACATCCTAATTAAATTGGATCACAGTATATAATTGTACAGTTCTTACACCAATTTAAGCAATAGCTTTCTGTCAGCATTGCAGTATAAATAATGTAATATCGCATAACTTAGGAAATGTTTGTTACTAGAATAAAATCCGTAACGATTGAAAACTTATTATAAATGCACTGGCCTCGAGATTCAACCCACATAAATAGACAGTGAGAAAGTTCGATGGCAATTTCTTTAACGAATTTTGTTCGTCTATGAGATTTGACCAGTTGAATGCATTAGTTTTCCATCAATTTTATTTTATTAATTATTATTTCCATCGGCATTTTTTGCAATTTTCCAATCACTCAACTGCTCCCCTGTGATTATATTAACTTACGGTATCCGACTACGTTCGGAACCGTGGTCTTGCAAAAGCGTATAAATAGATAATATTTATGATATTTAGTGTTACTTAGATTAGAAAACGTATATAAAATTGTTTTAAGAATATTATTACAGTAAAAAATTATTTAAGTACAATATTTTGACAAAAAATGAGCATAGAATGACCAATTTCAAAACATCTTCCCTTTATGAAAACTGCTTCTATTATGATAATATTTTACCTGTATGTAGCTTAGATCTCTGTACAGAGGCTGAACTAGAATTTTTGAAATATATAACTTAGAAGTAGATTTATCCATATTTTAATACAACAGAGGGGTGAAATTTTAAGAAAAAAAAACGCCGATAATTATTTCAATTGGTGGTAACTCTGAAAATAATGTGAGTTTTTCAAAAATTCTAGTTCAGACTCTCCGGAGAAGTCTTTACTTTATATAAGCAAAATCTTTTATTATTATAGAAGCATTTTTTATAAAAGGAGAATTTTTTTTTTGAAAATAAGTTATTCTAAGTTAATTTTTTCCAAAATATTGTACTTAAATAATTTTTTGTTGTCGTAATGTCTTTAAAATTATGCATGCATTTTAATCTAAGTGACACTAAATATCATGGAAATTATCCATTTATGCGCCTTTTTAAAATCATGGTTCCGAACGTAGTCGGATACCTTAAATGATGCCTTACGAATATTCTTTACTTGATACTTGAAAAAAAAGACAGAATATAACCCAAATTTTGAATATTTTTCCCATAGAAAAGTGCATCAATATTATAGCTTCGCTATCATATAGCGAGCAGCATATTTTACATCAATAATTTTAATCCGAGTTGATCCATTTTTTCTGGCGTACAATGTATTTCGCATTTTTTCTTCTATATCAGAATTGTAAACGAGTTATCCTTTCACCCGCTAAAATAAAAAGTTGATTATTCATGAAAAATTTTAAGATTTTAAAAATGCTCAGTTATGAGCAGAAATATGAATCCCAATATTCCAAATTTTCATGAGAACTGAGTCATTTTTCAGTTGAAAATTTTCTGGCGTTTAGTTCAGGTTTTTGTAGATTTGATGTTTAGTGACCCATTAAAAATCAAAATTGCAATTTTCTGTACGGAAGAGCCTCGCGCCTCTCTCTCGGGCTCCTAAATGTGGGGGGGGGGGGAGAATGGAAGAAACACTCGACAAGATCCAATCAATCTATTTATTTCCACAAAGAACAGACACAATTTCAATTAATAGTAGTAAGAGAATGTCTCAATGTTAACCGCGAAAGTAGAACAACGACAGTAAAACGTGAGTGATTAGGAGACTATCAAACTTGATCCTTATCTTCATTAAGGATCTAACCTATCATCCAATTTAATCTAATCTCAATTCAATCTTAGTGAACAATCGTCACTTTAAAGTTTCCTCCTAATAAGAATCAAATCACTATATTATACTTTCAGTAGCACAATCTCACCTGGCTCGAGTATATATCTTCTCTCTCTCAGGCTAGAAAACCTCGCCTACTTATAGTAAGTTAATTTAAATATCACGATTCTCTTCTTCCAAAGGGTTGGTTGTGAGTAACATGAATTGATAGCCCAGTGTTGTTGGGAAAACGCGTATAGATCCGTCACATGTAGATATTTCGTTGTTTAAAAGTTCGATTGAATAAATAGCTCATGTGTAGAGCATCCTATACAGATAAGAGGTGCGACTTACAACTTTCTCTTCGCTTATTTTTGCAGTTTTAGTCAGCTCTAGGATGCATCATTTTGCACAAACCTGTTGCTCCTTAATTGTCACAAGCACTGTATATAGCATTACTCCTTTTTAGAAAAAATGGAAATTTTCTGACAATCAAATTTGTGTTTAAAATACTCTTCATAATTTTTTTTTTAAAAAATTGAGTCAAATCTTATTTTATTTGATTTTACTTTGTTCATTTTATGTATAATATACAGTTTCAAGATAGCGGTGGAAAAAGATTTTTGGTAACAATTTCTAAATGTCATTGAAATAAGAAATATCATCACAAGTTTCTAATAGCGATCTCTTAAATTCAGAGATAATAAAAGGGTTCGCTTTAATTTTGATGTATTTGGTTGATATGTCAGAATGTATTACATCCAAGAGTATTTGTAATGAAATTTCTATTTCAAGATTTCTGAATGTTTCAATTTAGTGCTGAAAGTACACACTTAAAAATTCGCATAACTTACAAAAAGAATTTGCTCATCTGTTTCACAGATATCTTTTCTATTTAATTCAATAAAAATCCAAGCTTCAATGTAAATAATATTTAACACATCACAAAGGCACTAAATTTCTCAACATTATGAAAGTCTAGGAATATCTCTGTCACTTCAGCATTGTCTAACTTCATAATCAAAGATAATAATATGTGTGCTGCTTTCACAACTGAACGATTAACATCTAAATTGAAACAAAATGGAAAAAGACATTAAGAAAAAAGAAGAGGGTAGTTTAAACTACAGTGCATTTATTTAGGAAATACAACGCTCAGAGAACATTGAATGGATTGATTCATTCAGATTATGACTAATTGGAAATACAGTTGAACCTCTATATAACGAATTTTCCTATATAGCGAACTTTTTCCTGGAACCTTGAACATTTCTCGATTTTCTTCGTAAAATAACCTCTCTATAGCGAAGTGCATTTTCTATGTAACAAACTTTTTCTTTTGTGATTCAATTTTTTTCGCCCTATTTTTAAAGTATTTCTGAACATTTCAAGTTATTCTCTCTTTAACACATTTTATGGTGGTCATAAATCTTGAACTGGTTTTATTAAATCCTAACTCACCGAGAGAAATGGAGTTTTGGAAATTTCATCCACAAGAAGTTCAACTTTTAACCCCCCTTGTCCAGTTCACTAGAAACATCTTCGATATCCCCTTTCACACTCAGGGGAGTTGTCCCATGTCCCCGTGTTCTAGTTTTAAAATAATGTATGGTTAATACTACTTGTATGCTTTAAATTAGAAAATGTCCTTACAACTCATTAATTTTAATATAAAATTATTTTCTTAATACTGAAAATAGTGTATTCTTCGACATCCTTTTTTCTTGTTTTCCTTGCAGTTTTTCTTTCTATCTTTTTTTATGGATAAGATATATAAAATAAACATATGTTAATTTTTAAAAAGGTGTGAATAATAACTTTTTTTAATGTATAATGTTTATAAATTAAAAATTTATTTTATGTGGTTTATAAAATATATTAAAAGATGAATCTCTATATAACGAATTTTCCATATAACGAGCTATTTCCGGATTTAGTGACTTCGTTATATAGAGGTCGACTGTATATGTTGTATGAGTTGGATCCAGTGGCGCACACAAGGGGGGTCCTGGGGGTCCGGACCCCCAAAGCCCTTGATTTTTTTCCGATTGATTATAATTCTAAGTTTATAGTACGCAAAATTTAATTAAGTATTTGTTATTAATGCTTAATTCTATTAATTAATGCTCATTATTTATTCAATAATTAGTTTTTTACTGTGTTTTGTTCCCGAAAATCGACACAATCAAAGGGAGCCTGATACAAGAATGGTGAACTTTCGACCCCCTTGAAAAATTCCTGTGTGCGCTACTTGCTGGATCTGTGATCCCTACATTAACTCTTAAAGAAAGACTTCGACACACAGAAGTAAGAAATCAAAATGTAACCCATAAAATCTACATACATTGGAGAGAGAGAGAGAAGTACTTAATTAAATAATCTAAGCCAAAATATTTTGTGTACATGTCCATTTGAAAGATGTCAAATAGCACATTTGTAAAAGAGTTAGAAGTCAATCAAAAAAGAAATATTTATTACAGATCCCATTTTATAGCATAACAGATGATCAAAATCCAAAAAAGATTCCTTCCATTTTTATTATTACAAGCTTTTATATCACAAAAATATTTCAAAATGCACACCATTAAATATTTTTTAAAAATGTACATATAAATAACTCAATTCTCTTAGCTTGATATTATCAAATAAATAAAACATTATTTGGGATGATACTAAAAAAATTAATTCCAAAATTATTCCTTCCTATAATGTATATATGCGTATGGATTAATTAGATAATTGGTTAATCAGACAAATATTATACTAGAGCTTTCTTTAGTTAAGTTATAAGAATTTTAAATCAGTCTTACAGGGGGAAAACAATTTTTAGAAAAGACAAAAATTATCAATTCATAACTTCTTAAGTAATGTTTAAGGAAAGGTTTGCACTAAATGTGAAAATCCAATGTTTATTATTGTATTTTACTTCATCCAGACAATAACATCTGCAAGCATTATGTTATCCAAAATGTTGAGACTAATAAATCTAATATACCTGAAGCCACACCCTCATCAATAACATTGTGAGAACCCTCCTGGGTTCCACCCTGGACATTAAGATTAACTTGAGGCAAAGAATGACCAGACGACATTTGTATAATAACAAATTATATTTATTCACTTAGTTCAAATATCAACTTTCTAATGACAAATAGTAAACTATATGTCTACGTCAAAAAGGGATTTACCTTTACTATTAAATTAAATTACGAAATATGAAGTTAATCAATTACTAAGCTCAATATCGAAAGGGTTTACCGGAATAGGAGGTCCGAGAAATACACGCAAATTGAATTATTACCATTCACTATAAGATTCAACTAACTTTATTATATTAAAGCTTGTGATAAAAGGTACTAAGTTAGAATATATCACCTGGCTGTACTGACGATCTCTCCAGGTAGATTAATCCTTCTAAGGCTACCTCGCTGAATAATAACAGCAATACTCCAATATTGTAATCCAATTGAATCTTCCAAACCTCGTTATTACTGCTGCTGGATCAATCGCCTTCTTCTCCGCTAACTTACAACGCTCTCCTTAAATACCTTATCTGCTTTGCATATCCCATTTTCTTCTTTTAGAGCTGATTGGAAATATACGCGAATTGAATTTATAATCCCAAAAGAGGCCTAAGAGTATTAGTAGAAAGGTGCCGTAAAGATTCGTCACAACATGTGCAAAAAAATCAGTAAAAGATTACGAATGGAGCATTTGTTACAAACAACTCCCTTTCAACACACAATATAGTTTTATCACATTTTTATTCTTATACCAAAACAAAGAAAAATTCAACAAATATAAGTTCACTCTTTTGATGAAATACCAATGTGTGCAATGAAACTTAGTTTATTTAAAAGTACATATGTTACCAAGGAGAGAAAAAATTCAGTAAGGATACACCAATGATCGGTGCCACAAATGTTTAAGATTTGTTTTTTTTTTAGATTCATTGAAACAAATAAATGAGAAATAACAAAAGTTATATGAATGTAAATAATTTTTCCTCCTTATAAAATAAATTTTTAGAGGCTGATGTATAGCAATTCATAGAAATTAAAAATTTTAATGTTAAATATTTCTAGCAAACTTAAGAATCAAACTTAAAGCTTATTAACATAAAGTCTCTTGGTAATTTTATATGTACTCTAATCCTTAAAGTTTGTCCAAAATTTATGTATGAGATCATTAAATATGACGCCATATTAAGCATTGAATAAATATTTTCTTTATTAAATAAACATGGGGAAATATTACTGCATTAGATTCTTCTTTAAAACTCCTTTTTTTAAAAATTAACATAAATTGATATTTTAATCAAATGCTTAAACTCATTACTTATATGACTATAAAATATGTTTTTTAAATAAAAAAATATTTAAAAAACTTGACTTTTTATATTTTGAAATCTTTGATCTGCAATTAAATTTCACAATTGTTTTAGGAACTTCAATATCTAGGATCTTTAAATGTGCCTTAACTCCAAGTTTATTTTCAATATCTTTAATAATTTAAAATTTACAGTTGATTCACATGCCCTACTTTAGCTATATTAAACAAAAGAAAAAGATTTCAAAGAACAAATTCTTCATTAAAAATAGAACTGCTTAGTTGCTCTACTCCAAAGTTATATACAGGGTGTCCAGCCTTAATGTGACCCAATAGCTAATTCCCGAACTGTTCGGTTTAGATATGTACTTCCAACTTGAAAAAGGTTTTAAAAAAGGTAAAGAATGTGTGTTTTTATGTGCTTTTCGAACCAAAAAACCCATTTAGAAAAAAGTTACAAAAATTAATTTTTTATACGGTCCCCAGGTCCTATTACTTATATTTAGGAAAAGATGCAGTATACAAAAACAAAGTAAACACAAAAAGTTTCATTTTATTACAATAAAAACTGGCTGAGTTATGGACCTTTGAAAATCGTACATTTCATGCATTTTCTCTGCCACTTTCAAGAAGCTAGTAAGGGGCCGTCTCCAAAGTGAAATTAATTGGAACTCTGCCAGGAAACTTTTGCTCTTGCACGTAATTCTTATGTAAATCGTTTTTAAATTTAAAAGTACATACATTACGTTAATAATTTAATAATTGAGTACTTAAGAAATAAAATTTATTCTGTGTACGTGTAATACATATACAAAATAAAATATTTTAGATGAAGAAAACATTTCAAAAGCAGTTCCAAGAAAATAGACAAATTTGCTGCAGCTTCAGACTGATTTGCTGCGGTACTGATCATGGCGAACTTTAAAAATCTGCTGCGTAGTCGTTTGCAATTGCATACAGTCCTATTCTAATATTACGAATTCTAGAACGGGAGAATGAGATGTATACAAATGAAGAATACTGCGAAATGGTACTGTTGTATGGGCAGTGTAATCGAAGTAAGAGAGAGGCAGCAAGACTTTATGCCATTCAATTTCCCATTCGAAGATATCCATCTTATTGTACAATTGCCCGTGCTGTTCAACGCTTGTATAAAGCTGGGAGTTGTCATAGACGTATTCCCTTGCCTCGTGACACACCTTCAAGCTTGCGGATACCTGCTGAGGGTGTTCTAGGATTTGTCCTGACTCATCCTGAAAGTAGTGTCCGGGGTATTAGTAAGGCTTGTTCCTACTCAAAATCGACGGTGGGGAACATATTACATACGTACGGTGCATATCCTTATCGTCCAGTTCTGGCGCAGGACTAATGCCCGTAGACCAGGAGCATCATTTTGATTTTTGAAATTTCGTGTTAAACACACTGGATGAAAATCCAGATTTTTTTAAATTAAGTTTTGTGGTCGGATGAATGCCAGTTCTCGAGGCAAGGCACTGTTAATACACAGAATACGCATTATTGGTCCCTCGAAAACTCACATCTAGTACGACCGAATCGCCACCAAGTGCGTTGGTCGGTGAATGTGTGGTGCGGAATATGGAAGAGCACCTTAATCAGCCTAATATATTGCGATGGACCTTTCACATCAGAATCATATACGGAAATTTTATCTGGACCGTTAGCCGATTTTTTAGAAGACAAAGTTTCCTTACGGGATTTGTCACGCATGTGGTACCAGCATGATGGTGCAACCACCCACAAATTTGCGCAACCATTTACATTTTTGGCGCAGACATTGGGCACTGAAATAATCAGCTACGAAGGTCAACAAGAGTGGTCCCCGTGATCACCCGACCTAAGTCCTCTGGATTTCTTTCTCTGGGGCTTCCTAAAAAGCAAAGTGTACGAACGTGAATCCACGAGTAAATACGATTTACTCAATCGAATCAGCATGGCATGCAAGTCTGTGACACCAAATATGTTGCAGAAGCTACAGGCGGAGTTTCTGTCGCGGGTTTGGTATTGCATTTCTGCGGAAGGTAGTCATTTTGAACATAATTTAAGTTAATTTGGTCATTCTGATATAATAAAGCCCCTGATTCATGATTGGCGCATCATTCCACATTATGCTATAATTTGAACGGAAAATTCTGAATTTCAGCTAATATTCTCTCATTAAAAAATGTATTAAAGTGTTCTATAAAAATTCCATAAATCTCAGCTCTTCAGGATAGTTCTGTTGTGTCACATATGATATAAAATGAATTCCCCATGAGATTGTCCCTTCTTTTAAAAATTCATAACCGATTTCTTTACTTTCACCGAAAATATTTTTTCTCTTTTGCTGCCTGCGAGCTTGTCCAACTTCCTCTTCAAATGACAGCTCTGAAAAATCTGGACTGTCATTTGATTGATCGATTGCTTCTTGATCGACTTTTCCAAATTCATTTCTGAAACATTGGATCTAATTTTCTTGAGATATTTGTAAATTAGATCTTTTTAATAATTCACACTCAACTTATTGCAATGATTTGCTAGCAGCATTTATTCTCAAGAGAAAAAAAGTTATGATATTCCAATTCAGGGTCATTAGAGAAGTTTCAAAAATTTGTCCATCTGTCACAAAAGGGAAGTTGCCTCCAGTATTGTGCAGTCTTTATGTCCTCATTCGTATTCCGGATTTCAGACAGGGCAACTTTTATTAATCTTTATCTTGGTATTAAGGCCTAAATTCAACTAGTTTGAAATATCTTGCTTTCAACTAGACATACTTTTATCACATAACTTAATTTGTCTTTATTAGTAAAATACACTGGTGAAAATAAAATTCCTAACCCCAAGAAGAAATTGGGCTGTATCAATGAAATTTGGTAGGCGTGTTTGTACATAAGAAGCCCATTAACCGAGTAGTAGCGTATCGCTCTTCCACACTACAGGTCCGAGGATCAAACCTCGGGCTAGGCAAGGTCGACTCAACTTTTCATTCCTTCAGAGGGTCGATAAAATGAGTACGAAGCTTGTGCTTGGGAATTAAACACTGGGGGTTTCGCAACAGACTGATCACCTGACTGGAACATCAGCTCATGCACCTCAACCCCCAAGGTCGCGAAAACTAAGATAGGCACAGTAGGCCTTGGCCCTCATGGGCTGTTGTGGCACTGAGTTTAGTTTTAGTTTAGCTTATACATCTGAAAAAATGACTGATTCAAATTCTGCGTTAGGTGCATAAATGTAGCGCTAGTTGCGCCACTTGGAGGATGTGAATCAAAAGTATTTTAAATACGCGCTATAAAGTTCGTGAGGGTTATTTATCGTTGAAATTTGACATAGTGAGTTGATATTAGTCCAGAATGACTTTAAGAAGACAAAGGAGGCATTATCAACAGCTCTCTGAGTTTGAACGAGGTTGTATAATAGAGCTGAAAAAAGATGAATTTTCTTTTTACAGTATTTCAGAAAGACTTAGTAGGAATGTATCCACTGCATAATTTTTTTCAACAGTGGTCTCGGGAAAGCACTACTTTAAGAAAACTATGATCCAAGCACGCTCGGGTAACTAATCACAGAGAATACCACCGTATTCACCACATGCTTGGGGAACATCGTATTGCATCTACAGCAGAAACTACAGTTTTTTCGGCACCAAAGTGACACAGTGAACAGTAACAAATAAAATTGTTTGAGACATAGCACCCAGCCAGACGCTCTATAGCGTTCATATCATTAGCGCCAAATCACTGACATCTGCGATCTCAATGATGTCACGCTGCAGATCATTGGAGGAAGAGTGGCGATGTGTCGTGAGTAGGTAATTAAAGCCGATTCTACGGTCGCAGGCGGCAATGAGGTGAGTTGTTTTTCTCCTGCTGCTGAGTTCAATTGTTTTTCTTCCCGCTGTTAAGTTGAGTTGTTTTTCTACTACTATGGTTTTGGTTTTCGAGTTGACAGGGGCGAGTTGAGTTGTTTTCTCTTTAATCTAAGTTGAGTTTTTTAAAAAAAATATCCAAAAAATTGAAGTATGGGAATGTTAAAAGTGCTCATGGCACCACTTATTGATTAAAATATACATTAATTATAGATTTTAAAATGATTGAAGTAAATAACGCTCACAAATAAAAATAATAATAATAAATCAGATTCAAACTCACGGCCTCAGATCAAAATGTCTCCGTAGGACAATAGTTTTTTCAGTTACGCTAACCATTGTCCTATGACGGCGTACAGACCTGAAGAAAACCTATGTTTATAATCTCATGAATTTAATTTTGCAGGCGAAGCAGATGGCGACGTGTTTTAAAATCCTTTTCTTAATTAAAATGAAATAAAAAATATTTAATTTATATTCTTTTAATAATTTGTAAATTTTAATTCAGTATAATGATTACACATACACAGTAAAGATACAAAGTAAATTGATTATTCAGAAAAATGTGACGTAGTATACTCGTAATCAGCATGAACGGGTTACTATTTAACTTGTCTTAGCTTGTCTGATCTTGATTCTACAAGACGGAGACTGAATTCTAAGTCAGAAATTATCTCAATGCTTAGTGCGGATGGATACATTGCTTTTAACCACTCAGCGAACTCCTCTCAAGTGTATTTCGGTCAATATGCTTCAGACCCTTATCACATCTTAGTTCAAGATTCACTTCGTTTGTTAGTATTGCAGCGGACTGTATTCAACAAGAAAAAAAAAATTGACGATGTCTAAAACAGATAGCGAAAAACGAAAGCTTGGAAAAGCCGTGGAATCTTCTGCAAATAAGAAAGCAAGAAGAGAAGTTTCAAAAGTAAGTAACAAAATTAAATAAATTTAATATTTAGTGTTTATAATGTTTTTCACATTTTTCTAATCTTTATTAATTTTGATATATTATTTTCAGAAGTATCGAAAATTTACCGATGATTACATACCAGATGGAGCATTTCCAATTGGAGAAGACGTTTTTGTCTTTGCAAGCCCCTATTATGATTCCGTATCAGTACACATAAGACGTTTCAAGAAGTATGGAAAAACATACTACCCAACTCCTGAGCGAATAACATTAGACCCACTTTGGATCGCATATATCATGCGTAAAAAGAAAGTGCCGGAATCACTGGATGAATTACCAAGTGGACTTTTCCCTTTTGAACGACACATTCAAATAACAAGTGAAAATTTCATTGATTTTACTTTTAAACGCATTAAATACGGTCCGGATATATAGCCCACTTTTAAAGAAATCACCGTATCCTGAGAGCAGTGAGCTGAAATGATTGAAAAATGTGGTGCTATTGAAAATGCTGTTATAGACAATAGGTTTCAGTGTATGGACTTTTTAACTGCATATAAGACCTTCTGCGAAGGCCCCATAGAAAATGCATTACCTTTTTCTTTGGATGTTAGTCTGGGTCAACAATACTTGACGATAATTTTGAAAAAAAAATCTATTTGTAGCCTCCTGAACGAAAAAGGACTGAAACAGCCTCAGACTTTCGCTGAGGAGCTGTGGCGAAATCGAGAAGAAACATTTAATTCATATGTTTCGTCACTTGAAGCTAATGAGATAGCTGATTGTTTTTATAATAATCCTTTTGAAAATGAACACTTTTTATTCTTAAAACCTGTACATTATGTAACTCAAGAATTTTTTGAAAATATTCGCTTAGATATTATTTTAAGAGAAGTAAGAGACATGTTGTGTCCACATGATTGTTTTGAATATTATGAGGATTTTGTTTAAAGATCTTATAAGATTCACACAATATATTTTATTTTTATAAATTTGAATAAAATGGGTTTTTTTATATGCGGAATTTGAGTTATTATTTTTATTGTTTGTTAGTTTAATTTATGTTGAAATGGCTTCACATTTTAAAAATAAATAAGGGTATTTTTTTAAAGAAATTATCAAAGTATGTACAAGTAATATTTTAAATGTATTTCATATGAAAGTAAGAAAAACTGAAAATAAATGCTCATGTTTCTAAACATAAACCTCTTGCTATATACGTTTCATTTTCAAAATAAAACAGAGTATTTTTTTAAAACAAATTATCTAAGAATGTTTAATCATAAATTATATTTTAAATACATTTCATACAAATATAAGAAAATAAACTTTATGTAAGTTTAAAAACAATATATATATTTTTATATAAATTTCCCACTGTATTTTATTATAAAAAGTTTGTTTCTATAAATCTGAATGAAATTGGTTTTTTATATGAGTAGTTTGAGTTAATTTAATATTGCTTGTTAGTTTAATTTATGTTGAAATAGTTTCATTTTAAAAATAAATGAGTATTTTTTATGCAAATTATCTAAGCATGTAAGCTAAGTGACATTTTAAATATATTTCACACAAAACTAAGAAAATTTATGTTCATGTTTTAAACACAAATCCTTAGCTTTTCCCAAAGAGTATAAATTGTATAACTATTAATTGCGATAATCATTCAGTTTAGTTATTTTTTTCTTAATTGTATAGAAATAAAAAATACTTATTTTATATTTTAATAAAAACTTTAAATTTTAATTCTATATAATGATTACACACACAGTAAAGATACAAAGTAAAATGTTTATTCAGAGAAACAACTTTTTGCGTTACATTTTGCATTACAATTTTTTTTTTTTACATTACAAAAATAAAACAACTTGTAAAATTGATTTCTGTATAATGATTACACATGTACAGTAAAGATACAAAGTAAGGTGCTTATATACAAAAACAGCATTCTGTGTTCCATTTTACATAACAATCATTTATTTACATTACAAAAATCGCATTAATTGTGAATTTATCATATCATTAGATTTTATTCCATACTGCTTATTGAATACATCTAAATTCATCAACGATTAATGTCCATGGGCAAGAGTAGTAATGCCATCACCATTAATAAATCGTTTGTCATCTTTATATGGAAGAGCAAGTTTGTTTTGTTTTATTGAATGTATTGAGTGAAATTTGCACCTAATTAGAGCATATGTCCGGATACTTTAATTTCTGATTAAAAAGACAAGCTTTGTTGTCCCATCAAATGTTATTTTATTTTTTATACATTTTTTAATTCCTTTAAATCGCCTTTCAATTCTTCACCCTTTTCTATAAAAAGAAGCATTTCATAATCTGTGAACAGTTCGATACCTACTTTAGTATATAATAACATAGCATCCCATGATAAAGCTAGGGTGGTAAAGTACCTACAGGGATCAAGTTTATAAGTTTGCATGCTTGTTTTTCGAAAGTTTTCAAAAGAGATCGGTTAATAATAGGACATCTTTTTTTACATATAGATCCCAGCATTCGCCAAGATTATTTAAATGAAATTCATTAAACACTTTACATGCGTGATTATAATCCTCTACACTTATAGCCCCTTCATTTAGTTTATTGTAAAATTTACTAATATATGGTAAACAAGAATCTTTACACTTTTCAAAACTCTTAAAATAATCATACGGAAAATCCATTTTCTTAAAAGTAAATCTATTTTTTCTGAATCGAAATAATGTTTCATATATTTAAATTCATCTTTATTTAGTGTTTTTATGAAATTTTCCAAACTAGAAGACATGAATTTGAAAGAATCTAAAAACCTTAACTGAAAATCATTTGAAATATTTTTACTGAAGGAAATATATCTTTGTTCTGTGTTCGAAATGCTATTTATTTTTTTAATCATATCCTAACTCCTTAATAAAAATATGGGCGCCATACCCAGAAAGATAATGGAAGAAAACAGGGGAAAATTTGGGGGTTTTCATTACTAAATTGATACTATTACAACAAGGACCATTTAACTTTTGAGTAACAGGATTTTATGATCCCTAACTATGATACTGTTTTCGCGAAAGGTTTGATCACAAACATAACAATTTTTAGCATTATCATAGAATTGCTTTTCTGATTCGGTAAGAGGTAATAACGGTTTTGTGTTTTTATAAATATCAATTTCTATTGCATCTTTTTCTAACTTTTCAATAAAAACTTTTGGGGCATCAATATCTGTATGTACTACTGGATCCTTATAATGTCTCCCTTGATAACTGATAAAATAACAAAAACCTATTGAGACGTGATTTTCATAAGTATTAGTAAAGGAAAAGATTGGATCAGAACAACAAGTATCAGTTTTTCATAGTTATACACTCGAATTCCGCATACACAACAACAGGTATTTTTAAACAATATTGAAAATTTTAAATTTTAAAACTTACTAGTTTCTGACGGCATTAGTACATTTGCAGGATTATGTTTTTCATAAATATTAGTGAAGGAAAAGTTGAAATAATTTGAGGTAATCCACGATGAAATTAAATATTCTTATCAATGATATTAGTACGAATCAGTTAATTCTATAAATTTTATTTTGTCTGATAAGGAAAATTCATCAATTCTTTCCCCGTCCGTAATCATATCATGTTGTGTCCTGCATTTTCCTGTCTTGATTCGTTACCAGATAAAAGGGAGATCATGATATACATTCAGTAGAATATTTGCTCATAGTTGTGACGAATATTTACGGCACCTTTCCACTAATATTCTTAGGCGTCTTTGGGGATTGTAAATTCGCGTATATTTCCAATCACCTCTAAAAGAAGAAAATGGGATATGCAAAGTAGATAAGGTATTTAAGGAGAGCGTGGTAGGTTAGCGTAGAAGGCGATTGAGCCAGCAGAAGTAGTGACGAGATTTGCCGGATTTAATTGCATCATGGAATTGGAGTATTGTTGTTATCATTCAGCCAAGAAGCCTTAGGAGGATTAATCTACCTGAACGGATCATAAGTACAACCAGGTGATATATTCTAACTTCGTACCGCTTACCACAAGCGTTAGTTTAATAAAATTAGTTCAAGTTTAATGAAAGCTAATAATCCAAGTTGCATGTATTTCTCAGGCCTCCTATTCCGGTAAACTCTTTTAATATTGAGTGTAGTTATTGATTAATTTCATGTTTCGTAATTTAATTTAATATTAAAGGTAAATCCCTTTTTGACGTAGACATACAGTTTACTATTTGTCATTAGAATTTTGATATTTGAACTAAGTGAATAAATATAATTTATTATTACACAAATGGCGTCTGGTCATTCCTTGCCTCAAATTAATCTTAGTGTCCAGGGTGGAACCCAGGGGGGTTCTCACATAGAATTATAACGACGTCGCATTGTTACGGGCCACTCCCCTCTATACATTTCTAGTTTGATGGATTAGAGCAGGTGGAGTTGGAGACAGAGTACGTGGCTTTGGGGTTCATTGTTCATTGTTTGGATTTTGGTCCTCGACGTCAGTGGGTCTGTAGTCTTAATGGGCTGGACGAAGCCCCACTGCTTATCCTTTTGATCGAGTTTGTCTGACTCGACACATTGGAGCCTGAAAAACGGTGGGTGGTAAGGGGCCAGGTGTTCGGGCGGTAAGGAGCCAGGTGTTCGGGCGGATCTTGTGTCGCCAGTGAGTTTGAGAAGGATCAGAGAGCTATATTGTTAGATTCGCGCCAATAGGGACGTTAATGAGTTTGTGTTCCATGTTTAGATTTCTGCTGGGCCGGTCAATGAGAAATGACGAGGGGCGTGTAGGGGACCCAGCCCTGGAGTTAAAAAGGGGTTGATGGGAGATATCCAATCCAATTCGCTCTATCGAATCTATGTACTGTGCCTGATAGTCACAGAGTAGCAGAACACAAAATTTGTTTGCTGATTTAGTAGTGTGTGTGTAGCAACGTTCTAAAATTTCTACGGCTTCATTATGTCTACTTGTAATATTTGTGGAAAACATTTCGTTACAAACGCTAACTTAAAACGCCATACATTACAAGTTCACGAAAAAAATTATGTCTTTCAATGTGCGAACTGTAGTAAGAAATTCGTTCTGCAAAGTGATTTAAAAAGATGCAGTGACTCTGTGCATTCAACAGAGAAAATTGTATGCGAGTTTTGCGGCACACCATTTTTACCCGTAAAGACAACTTATTGAACTGTTTGAACAATAGGAGCTGTGAAAGAAAGTTGGAGAAAGAAGTGGGGAAAAGAGAGTGGATTTGACTGTTTTAAGTAAGAAAAAGAAAACACAGTTGTCCACAACTGTTGAAAATTCTGCTGCTGCCCCTAAAAATTCTACGACTGTTCTAGAGCATTCTGCTGTTCCTGAAAACTCTACTGCCATTCCTGAGAGTTCCGATGTTGTTCCTAAAAAAATCTTCTTACCATCAAAAGAGAGCTAGAGTGCTTTTCAAAAACCATGTAAAACTATTAATCTTCCCAATAATGATAGTTCACTGGGGATAAAAGTGTTTCTACTCTTTAGAAAAGAAGAGACAATCTCTTTATTTTTTGCAATAAACTGGAAACTTACAAAGCCTTGAAAGTGAGTAAATGGGTTCATTGCATTTACTCGAAAGACAGATGCTGGAAACATGATAAAGAACGTAGAATTCAAAACGCCGAATAATGAAGTATTACAAGAAACTAATCTTGCCAGACTTTATGACATGTCTGAGAAAATAGTGAAAGAAAGTGAGGATTTAGAGGGTAAAGACTCGGGCTGGACACTGGACGAAATCTTAAGATTCGAAGTCAGCACGAACCGCTATTCTCCGTTCAGGGTATGATTAAAATCGGAAAGGTATGTGTCTACAAAAATAAGTTGAACATTGATGGAATATCCTTTCCAACACCTCTTAACGAGGTGAAAAATTTTCAAAAATGAACGATATAAGAATATACATTTATCCTTTTGAAGACAAAAATATTTCCTCTCCTCATTAGTAATATAGTGTGTGAGAAACATATAGATTAGCTTTACGTAAAAAAGGGAGAGTTAACATTATATTGTTTCATTAAAAGCTTATCTCGACTTGTTTCGAAACAACTCTCAAAACATCAACATAAAACATTTATATGTAAAAGATGTTTAAGTGCTTTCCAAACAGAATACAAACTTCTTCAGCACAATAAAATATGTATAGATAAAAGTCCTGCAAGGGTAGTAATGCCGTCAGAAACAAGTAAAATTTAAAAATTTCCAACATTGTTTAAAAATACCTTTTGTTGTGTATGCGGAATTCGAATGTATAACTATGAAAAACTGATACTTGTTGTTCTGGTCCAATCTTTTCCTTTACTAATATTTATGAAAAACACGTCCCAATAGGTTTTTGTTATTTTATCAGTTATCGATGGGGCATTATAAGGATCCAGTAATATATAGAAGTACTGATGCCCCCAAATGTTTTATTAAAATGCTAGAAAAAGATGCAATAGAAATTGATAATAATTATTAAAACTCAAAAATGTTATTACTTCTTACAGAATCAAAAACGCAATTGTATCATAATGCTAAAAATTGTGATCAAACCTTTCGCGAAAACAATATCAAGGTTAGGGATCATAAAAAATCATGTTACTCAAAAATTTAATGGCCCTTGTTGTAATAGTTGCAATTTAGCAATGAACCCCCCCCAAAAAAAAAATGTTTTTTGCCTGTTTTCTTCAATAATCTTTCTGGGTATGACGCCCATATTTTTATTAAGGAGCTAGGATGTGATTAAAAACAAATTAATAGTATTCCGAACACTGAAGAAAAATATATTTCCTTTATTAAAAATATTTCAAATGATTTTCAGTTAAGGTTTTTAGATTCTTTCAAATTCATGTCTTCTAGTTTGGAAAACTTCATAAAACACTAAATAAAGATGAATTTAAATATATGAAACATTATTTCGATTCAGAAAAAATAGATTTACTTTTAAGAAAATGGATTTTCCGTATGATTATTTTAAGAGTTTTGAAAAGTGTAAAGATTCTTGTTTACCATATATTAGTATATTTTACAATAAACTAAATGAAGGGGCTATAAGTGTAGAGGATTATAATCACGCATGTAAAGTATTTAATGAATTTCATTTAAATAATCTTGGTGAATGCTGTGATCTATATGTAAAAACAAATGTCCTATTGTTAACCGATCTCTTTTGAAAACTTTCGAAAAACATGCATGCAAACTTATAAACTTGATCCCTGTAGGTACTTGACCACCCTAGCTTTATCATGGGATGCTATGTTATAATATACTAAAGTAGGTATCGAACTGTTCACAGATTATGAAATGCTTCTTTTTATAGAAAAGGGTGAAGAATTGAAAGGCGATTTAAAGGAATTAAAAAATGTATAAAAAATGAAATAACATTTGAGGAGACTACAAAGCCTGTCTTTTTAATCAAAAATTAAAATATTTTGACATATGCTGCTAATTAGGTCCCAATTTCACTCAATACATTCAATAAAGCAAAACAAACTTGCTCTCTCATATAAAGATGACAAACGATTTATTAATGGTGATGGCATTACTACTCTTGCCCATGGACATTAATCGTTGATGAATTTAGAAGCATTCAATAAGCAGTATGACATAAAATCCATTGATATGATAACTTCACAATTAATGTGATTTTTGTAATGTAAATAAATGATTGTTATGTAAAACGGAACACAGAATGCTGTTTTGTATATCAGCACCTTACTTTGTATCTTTACTGTACATGTGTAATCATTATACAGAAATCATTTTTACAAGTTGTTTTATTTTTGTAATGTAAATAAAAAATTGTAAAATAACGTAATGCAAAGAGTTGTTTCTCTGAATAAACATTATGCGTTGTATCTTTACTGTTTGAATGTAATCATTATACTGAATTAAAATTTACAGTTCTAATATAAAATATAAAATAAGTATTTTTTATTTCTATTCAATTAAGAAAAAAATAATTAAACTGAATGATTATCGCAATTAATAGTTATACAATTTATACTCTTTGGGAAAAGTTAAGGGTTTGTGTTCAAAACATGAGCATAAATTTTCTTAGTTTTGTATGAAATATATTTAAAATGCATAAAAAAATTATTTGCATAAAAAAAATATTCATTTATTTTTAAAATGAAACTATTTCAACATAAATTAAACTAACAAGCAATATAAATAAAATTAACTCAAACTACTCATATAAAAAAAGCAATTTCATTCAGATTTATAGAAACAAAATTTTTAGAATAAATACAGTGGGAAATTTATATAAAAAATTATTGTTTTCAAACTTTTATAAAGTTTTTTTTCTTATATTTGTATGAAATGTATTTGAAATATAATTTATGTTTAAACATTCTTAGATAATTTGTTTAAAAAATACTCTGTTTTATTTTAAAAATGAAACTTATAGCAAAAGGTTTATGTTTAGAAACATGAGCATTTATTTTCAGTTTTCTTACTTTCATATGAAATACATTTAAAATATTACTTGTACATACTTTGATAATTTCTTTAAAAAATATATTCTTATTTATTTTTAAAATGTGAAGCTATTTCAACATAAATTAAACTAACAAACAATAAAAATAATAACTCACATTCCGCATATAAAAAAACTCTCATTTTATTCAAATTTATAAAAATAAAATATATTGTGTGAATCTTATAAAATCTTTAAACAAAATCCTCATAATATTCAAAACAATCAGGTGGACATAACATGTCTCTTTGTGAGAATCTCCTGGATTCCACTTTGGACACCAAGATTGATTTGAGGCAAAGAACGATCAGAAGACATTTCTACAATAACAAATTGTATTTATTCACTTGAATCAATTATCAACCTTCCAATTACAAAGATTAATCCATATGTCTACGTCACACAATACGATTGAACCTTACTATTAAACTAAATCACGAAACACGATACTAATCAACTATTAACTCAATATCGAACGGGATTACCGGAATAAGTGGATCGAGAGATACACGCAATTTGAATTATTAGCATTCATTAAATTACCACTAACTTTATTATATATTTACTCTTATAAGCCGATAATCTAGATTTAAATCTCACCTGAGTTTGGCCTGAGCCACGTTAGCGTCAGGACGCACTGATTCTTGCTCCTCATACGAGTTCCAGTGGACAGGCCACGACCGAATACTTTTGCTAGCTGAAGATTTATTTTTCAGTCTGGCACCTGCTACTGATTACCTACATAGTTGCTGAGAGAATTTTCTGCTTTCTTCATTATGGTTCGGAAGAAACCAAAAATTATTCCCGAACGGCGACGTGCAAAAAATGCTTCGACTGCCAGTCGCGACGGCAGCGAATCTGCTGCCTCGGAAGAGCCACCCGGAGTGACCGATATGGAGCTACCCCTTCCCGCATCACCCCAAGCTTCACTACCCGGAACGCCAGAGAAGGCTGGCCTCATTCACCTGCACTGCAAGAGACTACAGGACTTAGCCGAACTCATTCATGCCTACTCCATGAACCTTGAGACCTCCCAAAAACTGCTGCAAGGAGCAATCGACAAAGGAATCCCCGATTCGAACGACCCAATGATAAGGATGGAATCAAGCTACATGGAGCTAAACAACATGAGATTGCAAAAAGCGGTAAGTGAGTACGCCTCTCTTCCCCCCTGTGGCATTCCCAACTGTTCACGACACAACTCAAAAGACACCCCACTTAAACTAAGCTCACCCACAGTTCCAAAGATAGGAGGTGAAGTTTCCCTGCGGGAAACAAGTACTCCGACAACATTTCCACGTATATATATAACTCTCCCGACCCCTCTCCCCCACCTACACCGATCCCGACAAAACGAAAAGAAAACTCCGAAGGTTTTACTTCTCCCCCTTCCCGAAAGTTAACTAAATCCACTCTCTCAAATTCAAACACCGATTTAAGCTTCAAGCTCAATTTAACCAACACATTCAGTGCACTAGAAAACACCGCTCCCGAAGCACCAATAGAAACCCCAGTTCAAACCCATAAATCTCCCGAAAGCACCTCCCTCATACCAAACCAGACTACTCAATCACCGAAGCTGCCTCTCCCCATCATGTTACTGATAACTGATGACCTCCGACTGCACACCAAAACTCTTTCTGAAAAAATGCCCGCTCTACGTATTAAAACTGCTGGAAAATACGTAAAACTGTACACAGACACACTAACACAACACGATACACTTAAAGAATTACTCGAAGCGCTTAAATATCCTTTCTACACCTTTACACCCAAACACGAGCGACCCATCAAAGTCGTAATTAAGGGCCTTCCCCGCACAACTAAAACGGCAGAAATCCATTCAGACCTTCTTGATCTGGGATACACACTCAACAAAGTCACTCAACTCACAGGCAACATCACCAAACAACTCTTACCAGTTTTCACAATCTCACTTCCAAGAAAAATACTTTCAACGAAAATATCTTCCATCTTAAAACTCTAGGATACCTATCTATTACTGTTGAAGGCTTTGAAAGCAGAGGAGTAATCCAATGCTTTCAATGGAATCAGTTCAATCACATGGCAGAACACTGCCACTTGACGCCCAAATGTTTAAAATGCGGAGAGAAACACCAAACCAGGGACTGCCAGATCAAGAGGCTGGATACCCCCTTCTGCATTAACTGCCAGGTTCACGGCCACATGGCCAATTACAGTAAATGCCCCCTCTTCCCCAAACCACGCAAAGGCACTAACACAAAAACTAACCCAATTATCTCTAATAATTTTATCAGGCCCAATTTTTCTTATGCACAAGCCACCCAACAAACTTCTCATACCGACACTTCACAACAGATGGCACCACTCGCGACTACCCCAATCGACACACAAACTCCCAAGGAAATACCCACCCCTCTTATTCTAAATACTCAAAGTTCCAACACGCAAAACGATTCCCTTAACTTAATCAATCAAACGCTGCAACAAACCATACATGCACTTTCTACATTAGTACAACATATAAGTCAACTAACTTCAACACACAACCAGTTCCTATACCACCAATACCCTGCAACAACAAAAACACTTTAAAGACATCTCTTACTAAATCGCAAATTGTCACTCAAATTAATGAACTCCTCAGTCAATATGACGGAGCGAGGGACTAAATTTTTCTTAGTCGTCTTATTATTTCTCACATAATTAAATTTAATTCTGGCCTAACTTTTTTGCCCCTTCCTACCCTTGCGACGCTATTGCTAAACCAATAGAGAGGCTTGCTCTCACTCACCTATTCGACCAATTACTGTGATTCTTTTCATACGACGACAGGAATTTCTCACCCCTGGACAGTTGGATTCTCCATCTTGATGACGTCATCTCCTCTGCACCCCATCAATCTTCATGACCAGAGCCACCCGTTAAGTGTCGCACGGCTCCCAGTGAACTGTCGCGTGCATCAATCACGGACTTTGCTAATCTGAACTCCAAGTGAAAAACTGTGATACTACAAGGGACTTTCTATTACAGACAAGGACTATTTACTTTGTGTTTTTTCCTTTTTTTTTAATAGTGTGTATTTTATGTTTAAAATTTTTAAGTGCATAACAATATCTACCAAAACCACGCCAAGGAAACTTATACATTTATGACATGGGACGGAGGGTTAACTTATAACCCAGTTTCCCAATGACCCCCAGCTTTCGTTAAATCTCACCTTCCTTTTTCTATCTCACTTTCCAATTGCAGAGCACTGCCAAATGATCAACGAGCCGCTAATTGCACAATCAACTGGAATCGCCTTAGAACACTTTCGACCTATCTCTTGGTTTTATAGCCTGCTGTTAACTTATAACATTCTCTTTAAATACTTTAACTAGCTTGCGTATCCCGGTTTCTTCTTTTAGAGCTTATTAGAAATATACGCGAATTTATAATCGCCGAAGGCGCCTAAGAGTATTAGTGATATAGTGCCGTACAGATTCGTCACATCTTACTTCTCTTAAGAGGTGTTGGAAAGCTAAAATCTTATTTTTTTGACAATTTGAGATTTTTACATTTTCAAATTGTATAGATTTTAACCTTTCTAAAAATACCTTACTTTAACCTCTAGGGTATTTAGAAGCCCTTAAAACGTATTTTTAAATAATCATTGAATTTGGGCCACGCCCATTTTAATGGCGAAAATTGTAAACAAATTAATTTGTTTTTGCTTAAAAGTGTAACGACTGATATAAACCAAAACATGTATATTTTATTTTAAATTGAGCCTTTTATTTTTTTATTTCTAAGCCAATTAGAAGTCTCACTGTATACATTAAAATCAATTTATCTCAAAATGTAAATTTTAATGTGCGATGTACATTTTCTGAGAAACTACTGTTCACAGGTATGTAAATTTTTTATGAATTATTTATAATGATGTCTAATATATACTAAAATGAGCTTTTTGTAAAAAACTCAAATTTAATTTTACAAATTTTTTTAAGTAAAAAATGTGTCAAATTTCGCAATGTTTGATAAAATATTTCATAATTTATTAAAAAATTCAAAATTAGCTAAAAGCTCATTTTAGTATAATGAGAGAGGTGTACTTTAATAGTATGAAAAATTTCAAGCATGTACATAAAACAGATTTTGAGAAAAGGTACATCGAAAACAGCCAATTTAACATTGTCAGTATAGAGAGAGAGAGAGAGGTTTCCAACTCCCCTTAAAATAATATCTAAGCGAAGATTTTCAAAAAATTCTTGAGTTACATAATGTATAGGTTTTAACAATAAAAAGTGTTCATTTTCAAAAGGACTATTATAAAAACAATCAGCTATCTCATTAGCTTCAAGTGACGAAACATATGAATTAAATGTTTCTTCTCGATTTCGCCACAGCTCCTCAGCGAAAGTCTGAGGCTGTTTCAGTCCTTTTTCGTTCAGGAGGCTACAAATAGATTTTTTCAAAATTTGCGTCAAGTATTGTTGACCCAGACTAACATCCAAAGAAAAAGGTAATGCATTTTCTATGGGGCCTTCGCAGAAGGTCTTATATGCAGTTAAAAAGTCCATACGCTGAAACCTATTGTCTATAACAGCATTTTCAATAGCACCATATTTTTCAATCATTTCAGCCCACTGCTCTCGGGATATAGTGATTTCTTTAAAAGTGGGCTCTTTATCCGGACCGTATTTAATGCGCTTAAAACAGTGCTTCTCAAACTTTCAATACAGGCGCTCCCTTTTCAATCATAATTTTTATCGCCCCCCCCCCTTATACAATAATAATGTACTAAATGCAATACTAATGCACTTTTTGACGCTAAAGCTACAATTTTTATTATAAACCGCACAAATTAATGACATAAGTATTAAATTTTGTATGTTACTTTTGAGCAAAAAAAATATTAAGTGATAGGATAATTATTATGCTATTTTTCCTTTCTCTAATTTTGAAATTGGAATATATTGCAAAATGCGGTAGCTGCATAGAAGACAAAATATAGATATCAGCTAAATATAGAAAAATAATTTAGAGGGTCGATTTCTAATCATAAGCATTCCTTTGAAAACTTTGCTCTGCAAGACAAGCCCTTGGAAGTCGCTAATATTTATTAAACTTGTTCTTAATTTAGTATTAATTAATTAGTTATAAAATACTCTGTGCAGCACTTATACATTAAATGTATACCGGCTGAAGTGCCCGCTCTTTGCACGAGTTCATTTATAAAAAATTAAAACATTATTGATATAATCGCTGAATTGTAAAAAGAGTAAAGCCAAGTGTGCGACAATGTTTACAAAAATGTAAAATGATTTTTTTTAAATGATTGCTCAAATTATAATTAGTTATAAGCGAACTGTAATTTTAAGCCTCACGGAATTAGCATTTAGAATTGATGTTGAATAATGAACAATAATATAAGATTCCGAAGAAGAATAATTGTATTATTTTTATTATTTAAAGCAAGAAGACTTCAACATGTTTTAACCCTGGAGCAGGCGCGCGCTCGATACAAATGATCGAACGGGATTATTGTGTGAGTCACCCCACAATCCTTTTTTTATAATTATTTTTATAGTACACAATAAAAATCGCAATTCCAGTGAATAATATAACTAAGAGAAAATATGCTTACCTACTTTCAAGGACTTTTCAATTTTTCTTTGATAATTTTAGGAAAAAATCCAACTCTAAAATGTTTCAAATGTGCGTGACCTTAAAAAAAGACACAAATCATGGACAAATTTTCGCTAACATTACAGGAATATTATTTGCAGGCAAAACTGTCATATTTTGTTCAAGTTATTGTAATTTTACTATCCTTTGAGATGGTCGTCAAATAGCATGTTGAACGTTTGCTTGCTTATGTGTTTTTGACAAAGCAAAATGTGTCTTCTTATGGCTTCATATTTTTGGTTGATGGAGTTCTTTTAGTAGCATTTGAAAATGTTTCTTTTGTTTCATGTTCATAGCTTTTCTCAAATTTACTTTAATAGGCATTATTATTTCAGCAGGTTCATCCCTTTTTTATCAGTTTTAACCTCTTTCAATAGAGATCAAAGATGCCCATTTCTTTATTTATATATATATATATATATATATATATATATATATATACTAGCTGGTATACACGGGCGAACTGAAAAATTAAACAACACAGATTGAAGGATAAAGAAGTTTTAAATGAGTTAATTTTACGTGAATTGCAAATTATACAAAAAAAGCTTTTCGCATATCTCAGCTAAACAAAACAAAAAAAAAAAAAAAGAAAAAAACACCTTTTCTAAATTTTAAGTATGCAGATCTAATAGCTGATAAAAAGGATTTTTTTTTTTTTATTTATAACTCCCCGTAACACTCTTGAGGGTCGATTTTTGAAAATACCTCCCTAAGTTGATCTCTGCTCAGCAAAAGTAACACATTGTTAAAAGTTTTGTGTAATGAACGCTTAAAATAGTGTAAATAATTTATACCTGAAAGTGCAATACATTAATATTACTTTCTGTTGTATTTATTTTATGTTAAAATTGTAATATTCGCAAGCAACGCCGTTTCTTAAATTATAATGGCGATTCAATGAAAAACACAACGAAATGTTAACGATAGAGTCAAGTTGGCAAATGTCTAGCTACTTTCATAGCTCGAGCTTTATTAGAGCTTTGTAAGACCCGCCATGTAGGGGTGAGATGCACGTTAATACTTTATCCACCGCATTATAATTTACTGTAGTTTTTTTCATGCAATATTTTCTTTTTTGGATCACTACATTTAAAATTAAGAGATATGCATAAACAAAATACTCCACTTTGGGAAATTTAATCCGTTAGAGGTAATAAATTAATTATTAAAGATATTCCATTGTAAAATTAATTATATACACAATTCACTTAAAATAAGTAGTCAAATTGTTTTCTAAGGTCTTCATTAACATACAAAAACATAAGACACTTAAATTTTGACATAAACTATTTTTTCGGGACAAAAATAATAATCTTTGCAATCCACTGAAAACGCCGTCAGCTGAAAACGCAATATCTGCTACAAAACTATTCGCCTTCCCCGCTAAAATACTCATCGTAGAACCCGTGCTGCCATATATCTTGGAAGAGTGGATTTCAAAGAATATTCCTGCTAAGTATTGGTAGAATATTCTTTCTAAGTTGGTGTGGTATGGTAGGAGAAGGGGGTGCCAGCTCAGGTGTCGTCCATGTCACTTGACCATGGTTCAAAATTACGTGGTTTGTTGCCAAAAGCCCTCGTGTAGTTGAACATTGTGACGTTAATATTCACTAACTCCAAAAAGTACAGTACAGTAGTTATAATTATTTTTACACTTTAAAATGCAATATCTGCCTATTCAATTAAAATTATAGGGTTATAATTAACTACTAACCACAAACAAATTTTTAAAATTTGTCCAAATGATGTAGTGTGAAAGAGAAAGTTTATTTACTTTAAGTACCAGAACCGTTATAAAAGCATTTATTTTGTAAAAAGGTCAATTTCTTACTACCAAATGTGCATAATAAAATCATAAAAAAAATCCATTCAAATAAAGAGAGATTTATAACAACCTCTCCCTTCAAAACTTAGTTTTATTCTGAAATAAAAAAAATTAGGCATTATTCTGATCACAGGAATTAATTAGAAGCGAGGGCCTTGCGTAGCCAAAACAAAAAGTGTTTCTTCACAAACAAAAAATAGATATATGCTGTCGTGGGCTTTTTTGCAGCGCACGCTAGAATTACTTGCTGATGGCAGAATTTTTTCCTACTTACTTTACAAATATCGTTATATTTTGGACACTTCACACAATATCTTTTTAAATTATAGCCTATGCTATAAATTACAGCCTATGTGTTATTCTGATGTGTAAGCTATATTGCTGTAAAGTTTCATTAAAATCCATTCAGTCGTTTTTGTGTGAAAAACGGCCAAACATCCTCACAAACTTTCGTATTTATACTATGTATCTAGATATATATTTTGATCATTTACCAAACATTTACCTGCTCATCATGCTCATTTACCAAACCACAATAAGTCGTACAATAAGGCAATCAAAACCACCAAGTTATTCATGGGAGGGGGGATGTAGCATGAACACAGAAAATATTTTGGAAAAAAGTGATCGCACCGGGAACTCAGGCAAAACAAGTACCTTAAGATTATAAAAAAAAAACATTTTTCACTCCCAAAAAAGAGGGAGATATGTGACAAATATATTTTTGTTCACGTTAAGAGTGTCAAACAGGAGGATTGTGTCGGGGCCATTGGTAACAATTAAATAGTTTTACCAGAATTACCGATTTCGTGCACTCTGTGCTCGGCGTGACCGCTCCCGGATTAAAAGTGTATTTATTACAATATGGATGTTCTAAAAAAATTGTGTAAAACGTTTTTCATTAAGCTTTATATGTTTGGGAATACTCTTAAAAATAAATCTTGGCCTAGTAATCCTTCAAAGTGCTCTCTGTGCTTTTCCAAAAATTATTAAAATATTTTACAAGGAAAAAAGCGTAACAGAAACAGTTTATTTAGAACTTCCTTAAATGAAAAAAACAAATACATAAGAGCAGGAACGTAGCTAACCGTACAAGTAAATTCGAAGGTCAAACCGCAGCCAATACATTCTGCTGCCTACACAGCTGATGTACAATATTTCAATAATGTAACAGTGATGAATTTTTTATCTTCCTAAAATTTTTTTGATTATGGGTCTGAGTTTTGTTTTTTCTCTGAAAGGGTAGTATTTTAGGTTTGAAAAGAAAACGTAATAAAAAAATCTCTCATCATGGGATTACAGCAAATCAAATAAAATGTTTTTTATTTGGTTTTTGTATCAAAGATAGCTAAAAAAAATGAAAAAAAGCGAGGTTTTGAAGTAGAAGCTTTTACTTTTGATGACTTAATATCGCAGATGATATATATAAATTATATCAGTGTAAATGTGTATTTTTTATTATGTTAGAAAGTATTTTGTTTTACTTCCTTCCAGTAAATAATTTTTGTTTTAATCTTTTATTTTCGATATGCTCGCGCCCTCCCAGGGGGGGCGCCCCACAGTTTGAGAAACACTGGCTTAAAAGTAAAATCAGTGAAATTCTCACTTGTTATTTGAATGTGTCGTTCAGGAGGGAAAAGCCCTCTTGTGGTAATTCATCCAGTGATTCCGACACTTTCTTTTTACGTATGATATATGCGATCCAAAGTGGGTCTAATGTTATTCGCTCAGGAGTTGGGTAGTATGTTTTTCCATACTTCTTGAAACGTCTTATGTGTACTGATACGGAATCATAATAGGGGCTTGCAAAGACAAAAACGTCTTCTCCAATTGGAAATGCTCCATCTGGTATGCAATCATCGGTAAATTTTCGATACTTCTGAAAATAATACATCAAAATTAATAAAGATTAGAAAAGTGTAAAAAACATTATAAACACTACATATTAAATTTATTTAATTTTGTTTCTTACTTTTGAAACTTCTCTTCTTGCTTTCTTATTTGCAGAAGATTCCACGGCTTTTCCAAGCTTTCGTTTTTCGCTATGTGTTTTAGACATCGTCAATTTTTTTTCTTGTTGAATACAGTCCACCGCAATACTAACAAGCGAAATTAATCTTGAACTAAGATGTGATAAGGGTCTAAAGCATATTGACCGAATTACACTTGAGCGGAGTTCGCTGAGGGGTTGAAAGCAATGTATCCATCCTCTCTAAGCATTGAGATAATTTCTGACGTAGAATTCAATCGTCGTCTTGTAGAATCAAGATCAGACAAGCTAAGACAAGTTAAATAATAACCCGTTCACGCTGATTACGAGTATACTACGTCACATTTTTCTGAATAATCAATTTAATTTGTATATTTACTGTGTATGTGTAGTCATTAAAGTGAATTAAAATTTACAAATTATTAAAAGAATATAAATTAAATATTTTTTTATTTCATTTTAATTAAGAAAGTGATTTTAAAACACGTCGCCATCTGCTTCGCCTGCAAAATTAAATTCATGAGATTATAAACATAAGTTTTCTTCAGGTCTGTATGCTTTCATAAGCCAATGGTTAGCGTAACTGAAAAAACTATTGTCCTACGGAGACATTTTGATCTGAAGTCGTGAGTCTGAATCTGATTTATTATTATTATTTTTTATTTGTGTGAGCGTTATTTACTGCAATCATTTTAAAATCTATAATTAGTGTATATTTTAATCAATTGGTGGTGGCATGAGCACTTTTAACATTCCCATACTTCAATTTTTAGGACATTTTTTTTAAAAAACTCAACTTAGATTAAAGAGAAAACAACTCAACTCGCCCCTGTCAACTCGAAAACCAAAACCTTAGCAGGAGAAAAACAACTCAATTTAACAGCGGGAGGGAAACAACTCAGCAGGAGAAAGCAACTCTACTCCGTGCCGCCGGCGATTTTAGAATCGGCTTTTTTTACCTACTGTTCGTGTACTCCGATCAAAACTGTTTTTATCTTGGTACCAATGATGGCTGTATATTGATTAGAAGAAGTTCAGATCAGCGCTTGCAAACAACCTTTCCGTGGCCCAGGCACTCTGTGTCTGCACCTAGAGATATGGTCTGGCGGGAGCAATTTTCTTTGATTGCAGGGGCACTCTTGACGTTTATTCACACACCCTGACTGCAAACTAAGACGTCAGTTTGGTAATTCAAACTGTTGCACTGGCATTTATGAACATCATTCAAGGGGAGTTTTCAAGCAGGATATATAACGTGCTCCCTCATTTCCTGTTGTAACCTAACATGAAATATAGAGTATCAACGTGTTACCTTGGCCTGCTAGATCACCAGATATTACTCCAATCGAGCTCGAATGTGACATCATTGGATGGCAATGACAGTGTCTTCCACAACTAGAATTAAATAACCTAATATTGACCGACCAAGAACAACACACAAGCAATTTCATTCCACAAACTGATATCCGGAATCTGTATGACACATTGTGTTTAAGTTTGCATGCTTGCATTTAAAATTCTAGTGCTCACATTGGTTTTTAATGTATCATCATTTCACATTTGAAATGGCTGTTCTAGGGCTTACATTAACTTTCGATGTCGAAACAAAAGTCAAATATATATGTTACCTTGACAAATGTATTGCCGAAGTTTCATCAGTCTATAATTTTTTCTTCGTGTTGAGATTTTTTCCCCTCATTAATGTAAGATGTATCCGAAAGTAAATAAGCACGGTTGTGAACTAAAGAACTTCTTTAACTTGAATAGTATTCATATTTGTTCGAAATAAAATTTTTGCAAAAAAATAAATAAATGAATAAAATAAAATAAAAACTAAAAATCCGGATCAATGAAAAACGAAAAAATTATTTTCTATGAAACAACAATTGTTCATAATTCAAATAGACAAAAATTTAAGTTTTAATGAAAGAACAAATATGGTAGAGAACTCATGTAAAAATGTCAATGACCGATACATATAACTGCATCTAAACGAACAAAATGAATGTTAAGCTCTTTTCTATTTATTTAATACTAATTATTGATAAACATTGTATTTTTAAGGAACTTTTCAAGACGTGTTGTTTGAGATATCCCAAAGTACCTTCAAAAGCAACATCCGAAAGTACGATGGTACCCTAAATAACGTAATTGGACTGTAACTTTTGAAATTAATTTTTTTCAGACCAGAGATTTGGTACAGATACTCTTCTTCCACAGTAACACGAAATACTCAAATATGAAACAAATATTAAAATGTTGATTTTTTAGTGCAATAAAACCGTAAGGGTTAAAACCTTAACTTTTTTTATGATGAAAAATCAACTTTTTCCCCCTGGGATTAAACCTATACCATCTGTCAGTACATTAAAAAAGGACGATCTGTATCTAATAATTTAAATAATTAAAAATTTTCTAACCAGTTAAAAAGACAATTAATTGTTTTCATAAGACATAGGCTTGATCACTAAAAATTTTTAAATAAAAACCAGAAAAATTTTAATTTGTTAAAAAACTTTTAAAAAGCACAACTGCGAGCTGATGAGCAACTATACTTATAATTAAAATTCATTTTATTTATGGATAGTATGACACGTGTAAAGTATATGTGTTGAGCATACGACTATACAAATAATAGGTATAGTTCTTCAAAATTCTTCTTTGTAAAAATTTCGAATAACATTAAAGATTTATTAAATCTCATTTTGAATGAAAAAAACGTTGTATATCACTTTACGAAAACAGATTATTTTTAAAAAATGTGTCACGAGAGAGTAATATAAATAATTTTAAAATATTACTGTTTTTAAAATCATATGGTATTTTTTAATTACCTTTGAGTTCTTTCAGATATTTTGAGGATCAATTCGGAGTTTATAATAATAAAAATTGCAATTAGATTTGAAGATAAAAAAGAATTCAATCAAGTTTGATATCGGACCAATGAAGTACATTTGAAGAAAAACTTTTAAAATTGAAGACCTATTTACGAAAGAAATACATAGTACGTGAAAAAAAAAGAAATAGTGTGAGATGTTAAAAATTCCATATTAAGATATCGTCTAACGTTAAATGTAGGAGGGAATAATTTATTTATTTCTAAATTTCTATACGTTTGTAGTCATTATCATTGAAATTTCAAAGAAAGATTCTAGGGCTACCATCTCTTTTTGAAAGGTAATAAATTAAAAGTTTTTAACTGAAAACTAATAGAATAGTGTTGTCATCTATGTCGTGTACATTTATTCAAAAGAACTGTAATATTAAGGTGCCTGACTAGTTACGGGAACATTTTTTTTTTTTTTGAAATATTGCTGAAAATTCATTTTTAAACTCATTTTTTTTTGTTTGATGATAACTGAAAACTTATAAAAATAACAAAGGAAAAAAATTTCAATATACTTTTGTAAGAAAATTGACAATTTTAGGTTAAAATTAGGCATTTTTTTCACATCGCGGCATAAATTCTAATGCATAAGATAAAAAGAGATCTTAGAATTTTATTCAGAAAGCATTTACCTATACTCTGATTTATCATCATTGAATAATTTCAGTTTATCACAAAATTAGGGGTCAAAAAGTGCACAAAATGAAACTTTTTCAAAAATTTTGCATCTATAACAAAGAAAAACAATCATAAAAAAAGGTGAATATATTGTTCTTTTTTAATCTCTAGTTCACAGTATGCATACTATAATAATAAACAATGATGCAAAATTTCATGCAATTATCTCAAGAACTTTTTGAGATATCATGTTTGCCGTGCGATAAAATATGGAAAAATCTGTTTCGGAGAAAAAAGCATTTAAAGATTTAAAATTAAAATCTTAAAAAATTATACAGCTAAAACAACCTAAAACCTCTTTATATCAAAAGAATAAACTTTTTATAAGCCCATATCAGTATTATATATTTGTTTCACAAATTCTTTTTTAAAATTTTGTCACCAATTTTATACAGTCAAAAAAGCTTTTCTTAACATCTAAATGCATATTTTTTTAAATACAAATTAGAGATATAAAAAGCACACTAGAAAAACTTTATTACATTAGAAAAATAATAATTTTTATATGGAAAAACAGGTATATATATTTCCACTAAGTATCTTAGAGCTTAAGAAATATGTAATATAAAAAATTTATTAATGTGTGTTATATTTTGTCAGTAAATATTCCGGAAAATTTATTTTAAAAAATATTGCTCATTCACAAAGGTTATAAGAAATTATAATAAAAAGCATATAAAGAACAGTTTTTAAGTCCTCCATATGAATACACTTTGACTTTTTTTCATCGGTAATAATTTTGTTTTCTATGCAGCTTTTTTATTTCCCGAGAAAATTTTCTAAATTCTAAGGGAACACAGAAGTTAAAATGCGTTCCTGATCAAATTTTACAAATCCATGTACAAGATCTTAGGAAGGGAAATATTTGCATGTCTATTTATGTGTGTGTGTGTGTGTGTGTGTGTGTGTGTGTGTGTGCGTGTGCGTGCGTGCGTGCGTGTGTGTGTGTGTGTAATAATTCCCTCTAGTATCCTTTTTGTTAACTCTTTGTACTAAAATTTAAAATAACTTTAAATCTTTGGTTTAAAAATAACAATGTAATCTTAATCGTAATCGGCTAGTCCGAGATCCCTGTCCCGCCCATTCTAGCCAATCAGAACTACTATTACGTAATAACCACTGTTGATATAAAAGCAAAAATCTGGTGTAATCGCGCTCTTTGTCCGCTTGCCTTCATCATGTAAGAATGTAATCAGCCGGCTGCAACGCGTTCTATGTTTGTCTTTGTGTTTGTGCTATGATGTTTGCTTCTTGTGTGTGTAGTGCCGTCCCTACTGGATCTTTATGTGTTTCCAGATGTGAATAAAAAGGAATAACGATTTACATGTGCCTCTTCGATAATACCGTACTCGACCATGCTCCACGTAACACAGAAAATCACACCGCCGGCCACGTCTTACAATTATTTTTACCACTCTCCAGAAATATTAGAAAAATATTTCATATATATATATATATATATATATATATATATAATAAACCTGTATATCATTCTAATTAAAAGGAATTAACGTTAATAATGCACTTAGCGAAATGTTTCAAGTTTAATAATTGTATCTTTAAGTAAAATACTCCATAAAATGTTACTGAAAATGGCTTTCTGAGTAAATTTCGAAACATTCAGGAATAGATTTCAACTTTTTGTCACCAGCTGACTAAGTATTATTAGCTCTGTGTCAACATTCTCATTACTGCTAGCACCAATGATGAAGCAAATTCCTTAGACCTCCCAGATCTTACTTTAGGCATAATTAATTAATATTTTGTTTTTAAGAACAGAGTTTTCAAACAAATATATATAAAAAAGTTAAATATGAAACAAAATATCGAGAAGCAAAGGCATAAGAAATTCGAAAAATGACAAAAATTTTACGAATTTATTTGCCAAATTTGACTCAAAACTAATAATTTTTTTTTTTAAATATCACCATGTCTCGTCATTACCGAACTTATATATAAGTTAATATTTTTTTAATAAATTCGATAAACACCAAAAAATGTGTAAAAAGTATTAAAATGCAAACACCCGGTTCGTTTCTGCTGCTCTCTCTTGACATAAAAACTGTTATAACTTCGTAAATAATTGAAATACAAACAAAAGTAAGGTATTTTTAGAAAGCAGAAAATTCAACTGTATAAAATTTAAAGTAAAAAAAAAATTTCGTCATTTTCATCTAAATTGACATTTTCGGAATTGAATAGTGCTGCCATCTTCATGGAAAGTCTATAAACAAAAGTTTTTAAAATGTTCTTTTAGATTTCAAATGAAATTTTCATTAACTGCGATTTTATTAACAATTCAATGCTTCCTGTGCTACATTACCAAGAAAATGCTTCATTCGTCCTTTAAAATTTAAAATTAATGAAACGTCCATTAAAAACGTCCATTTAACGTCCATTTAATAAAACGTCCATTTAAAATTAATGAAACTATGTAACATTTTGTAAATTTTCGTGTCCCAAAATTTTTGTTCATCATGACATATGCAAAATTTTATATTTTGTTTGGCTCAAAACAAAATACTGATGCTCACGATATCAAAAAGACTCTAAAAGGTGAAAAAAAATTCCCACCGTTTTCTTTCTTCAATTACTGTTTTAAATACTAAGATTTCTCTCGTCAAAAATATATATATATTAAGGCTCTAAAGAACCTTTTGGTCATACAATTAAAATACAAATGTTTCAAAAACCGCTGCATTATAAGAGAACATTCATCATATAGAGAAAGATAGATAGTGTGTGCATAATCTGTAAAATATTTACTTATGAAAATTGTAACTTTTTAAATTCATTTATAATATCCAGAAGTGATATACGTAAAATGATTGTGTATTCTCTTTCGGTTTAAAACTTGATAGTATCAAAATAAATTTAAGCATGTTGACAGAGAGAGATTTTAACTTAAATTTACGATTAATTTGAGATATTTTTTTATATAAATTAAAATATTTTTTAGAAGAATGCAGTGGCGTGACTTACACCCCCGCATTGCGGGGGGAAAGGTGAAAAGCCTGACTAACACCAAGTGAGCCAGCCTCCTTTGTAAGATCCAGATTGAGGCCCAAAACCTTACTTTGCAGAGGGGCCCTAATCGTTTCCGTTACGCCACTGGCAGAATGATATCACAAAAGGTAACAATTTCTAGAAATGATTAAATTTAATTTGATTAGTTTTTATTATCTTTTTTTTTGAAGTACATGTTTAACTTGTAGCAAAACTTATTTCTTGAAGCCAGTGTAATATGAAAATTTTGATTAATGTAGCGAATTATCTTTTGATGAAAATGTCTTATTCCATCTCATCTTCATCGTTTTTAATCTCAGTGGCTACTCAACAAGTAATTATTAGTTTTCCCCTGATATAGCTTTTTAATTTTTTTCTTTGTATATGGTATGGTATTTTGCACAAATTCTTAAATAGTTTAATTTATGAAGACTCAGTTTTATGCATGTAAAGATAATTATGGGTATGGGCTTATGATTTGTGGATATTATAGATTTATCTGTTTTAAAATGTTAAGCTTTTTAAAGCAATTTTGTACATAAAATATTAGAATTAATATGGAAGCTATTTGAAAAGATTCTGTAATAAAATAATATTTATCATCTTTGAGTGTTTGACTTATTATCATAATTAGTAAGTATCATTTACAAATGTTTCAATTTTTTTTTTTTTTTTTTTTTTTTTTAGAAATGACTGTCATCAAAGTTCAAAAAAGAAAAGTAAATACTCTTTCACACACACACCATTAAGTTAAAGAACTGAATCATATTACTATAGATGTTTAGTATTAAAGATTACATTTTATTTGATCATCCTTTATTAGGAGTTACTGAATTACAAAATTTGTGATTTATTCTAAGCCACTGAAAATATGCAAGTCAATTTTTCTTTGATTTTTAATGCTTCAGAATATTAATTTATAAATTATAATTAATGTATCTTTTTTAAAATTATTCTACAATCTTCTGGGAATGTATTAGAAAAGGCAAAGGGGCGCACACAAGGGGGGTCAGGGGATTCGGACCCCCAAAGCCTTTGATTTTTTCCGATTGATTATAATTCTAAGTATATAGTACGTAAAATTTAATTAATTACTTGTTATTAATGATTAATTTTATTAATTAATGCTAATTATTTATTCAAAAATTAAGTTTTTTACTTTGTTTTGTTCCCGAAAATCGACAAAATCAAAAGGAGCACGATACAAGAATGGTGAACTTATGACACCGGACCCCCTTGAAAAATTCCTGTGTGCGCTACTGAAAAGGCATAATACTTTTTAGAAATTCAAGTCAATTATTCTTCGTTACACATATATTTTTGAACACACTGAATTACATGTAAAAATTATAGTAATGATTTATCAATGTACTACAGATAATTCTAAAAATATAATTTAAACTTGCAGAAATTTTTTTTGATGTGTAACATCTTTCCTCTCGGTTGCTGGATATTTGTTGGGAGCAGTGGCGCACACAGGAATTTTTCAAGGCGGGGAAGAGGGGGGTCCAGGGTCGAAAGTTCACCATTCTTGTATCATGCTCCGTTTGATTTTGTCGATTTTCGGGAACAAAACACAGTAAAAAACTAGTTTTTGAATAAATAATTAGCATTAATTAATAAAATTAATCATTAATAGCAAGTAATTAATTAAATTTTACGTACTATATACTTAGAATTATAATCAATCGGAAAAAAAATCAAGGGCTTTAGGGGGGGTCCGGACCCCAGGACCCCCCCTTGTGTGCGTCACTGGTTGGGAGTGATTTCGTGAAAAGGGACGGATGTGTGTAACAGGATGTGACGTAAGCGCGTGCTACTTGATTTGACCGATGAGAGAGCGTGGCTGTGTCTTATCGCTCCCCTCGCAAGGGGGTCCAACTCTACTAGCCATCAAGCACTCGAGCGCTTGACTCTAAATCCGTTAGTCATGATATTGGGGGACATAAGTGTGCGGCAGAATGCTTGTTTGAAAATGGACAAACAGTGATTTCGGTGGTCGTATACATTTCTTCGAATCAAACGGTTAAAAAAGAATAAAGATTTCCTGCATTTTGTACTTTTACCATATAACGAAGGTGGTTCTGCTCTTTTAAAAAAATTATCACTCGCGATTTTGATTTTTTAACTTTAACTTCAGTTTGCCAAAAGCTGAGCCGTTCATAGCTTTTATGAATGATGAACTCAAGCTCGAAATGAACACAAATTAGAATGTTTTGACTGCTAACAGTGGTACTGTTATTGACGCTGTTTTTAACGGTTTTTAAATACTTTGAAATCACAAGTATATGTGTCATATTTTAGTTATCATAAGTCCATTGTCTCCGCTCTTCCCCAAATTGAACAAGAATAATTATTTTTGATACAATATTGCATTTTTTTACTCCTTTTGTTATATATATATATATATATATATATATATATATATATATATATTAAATACAATTTTCATTAAAGATATAATTATTCGATAGAAAATTACTTCCAATCATACCTGATTCATATTTTTTCAGGAAAAAGTTAATAATGCGTATTTACCACGATAACATATCAGATGTTACACATCATATGCGACTACTGTAAAACTCGTTAACCACAGTGTTATTAAACAATAGAGTGAGTTAATATGAAAGTTTTTGATTAGTAATTAAGATTTATCCTTTAATGAAAATGAATTTTTATTTTTACAACACAATGAATTGTATACAAGATAGAAAGATTTCAATACAATATATAAGGGTGAAACATTGTTATTTTAAGAATTATAATACAACTAGCTGGTACACCCGTTCTTCGCACGGGTGAATTGAAAAATTAAACAATACAGTTTGAAGGATACAGAAGTTTTTTTAATGAGTTAATTTTACTCGAAATGCATATTAAACGAGAGAAAAAACACATGTTTGTTAAATTTTAAGTCTGTAGATCTAATAACTGATAAAAATGATTTTTTTTTTTATTTATAACGCCCCTTAAATCTCTTGTGGGTCGATTTTCGAAAACACCTTCCTAAGCTGATATCTGCCCAGCAAAAGCAAAATATTGTTACAAATTTTGTGTAATGAACGCTTAAAGTAGTGTAAATAATTTATATTTAGAAGTGTAATACGTTATTATTACTTTCTGTTGTATTTACTTTATGTTAAAATTGTAATATTCGCAAGCAACTCCGTTCCTTATATTATAAAGAAGATAGCACAAAACTATTCTTCATAAAAAATACATATACATGCCATTTTTCATAGTGATCGGTTGAACAGTGTTGGAGTGAAGCGAGGTCATGCATAAATGCAAACATCCATTTTTACTTTTTAGATAAACAAATGGCATTAAGGAATCTTAAAGTTCGGATAATTAAAATAGTTTATAGAAAATTTACATGCAGTGAAAATCGTTTAACACAAAACTGAGAGGGTATGGATTTTTTTTTTCGTGCTAAAAGAATTTCATGTTAAAGAATACTAAAAAAAACCCATATATTTAACAAAATTAAGTTTATTAGAGTACACAGTTTATTTACATAGATACGTATATACATTATATAACTGGTGCCCGCGACTTCGTCTGCGCAGGATTAGTCCTTCGAGTAGCTTTTATTTTCTTCTCCAAGGTTCTCTCTCTCTATCTTTATACCAAAATTGGTTCTACGATTTAGTCGTGAAAGCGTAACAGACAGACAGAGTTACTTTGAGAGACCCTTGTTCCATGTTGTGTAATGTATGTAAACTGAAACCAAGTATTTTTGATGATCTCACTGATAGGTATTTTAAATCCTATATTTTGTGTTGATAGATGTACGGCTGTATATGATGATTGATAGTAATGCAAAAGTTATAGGTAGCTATTGCAATATATATCTCTCTGAGACGCCATGCAAGCTGCATGCTGAAGACGCCGAGCTTGGGACTGTTCGGGTGTCTTAGCAGCCCGTTGAGATGCCAGATATTCTGCCTGACGTCGACGCCGAACTTGGGACCGCTCTGGTGTCTCAGCAGCTCTGTGAGCTGCATCACGCTCCACCTGTTCAAGCCTTCGCAGTTCGGCTTGCGGAAACGTTTCGTTAAATCTAGCTACTTTCATAGCTCGAGCTGAATTAGAGCGTTGGGAAAGATTAGACTTACACTTTCGCGGCATAATTCTTAGTAGGTGCTTTTTTACACTTCAAAAATACAGTACGGCAGTTATTATTTTTATACTTAAAAATGCAATGCCTGCCTATTCAGTTAAAACTATAGCGTTATAATTAACTACAAACCACAAACAAAGTTGCAAATTTTTCCAAATGATGTAGTGTAGTGTGAAAGACTTAACTTATCTAATTTAAATACCAGAAGCAATAAAAGTAAGTTTTATTCTGAAATATAAAAATTGTGATTACAAAGCAAGAAATTAGAATCGAGCACGCAGTGGTGCCTGGCGTAGACAAAACAGAGGGGAACGTTTTACTTCATACATGAAAGATAGAAATATGTTGACGTGGCACTCTAGAAAAGCTTGCAGATGGTAGAATTTTTTCCTACTAACAACCTCTCCCTTCAAAACTTAGTTTTATTCTGAAATAAAAAAATAGGCATTATTCTGATCACAGGAATTAATTAGAAGCGAGCCCCTTGCGTAGCCAAAACAAGAGTTTTCACAAACAAAAGATAGATATATGCTGACGTGGGCTTTTTCTGCAGTGCACGCTAGAATTGCTAGCAGATGGCAGAATTTTTTCCTACTTGACAAATATCGTTATATTTTGGACACTTTTCACAAATCTTTATAAATTATAGTCTATGCTATAAATTATAGCCTATGTGCTATTCTGATGTATAAGCTATATTACTGTAAAGTTTCATTAAAATCCATTCAGTTTTTTTTTTTTTTTTTTGCGTGAAAGACCCACAAAGATACTCACAAACTTTCGCATTTATAATATATATTAGATACATATAAGTGATCCATAAAACTTCCCATGAGATTGTAACATTCAAATTCTTTTTTTATTTTTAATGGCGGTAAAATAGTAGAAATGCAATACAAAGGATGAAACAGAGGAACACAAACACGAGGGAAAAAAAGTCAAAGTGACTGAAGTCTCATTACCCCAGTAACTCTAGCACACCAATGTTCAGGAAATTCCATGAAGTGCCTTGAAGCATTGGAGATGTTTTCTGTTCATTGGTTCTGTTAAATTTCAGAGGTGGCAGTAAGGATAGTGATAAACTCCTATGCAATGTCTCCCAAGCAGACTTGGCCTATTACTAAACGAAAAAAAAAAGCTACCACATTTTGGTGCGATTTATCCGGAATTGTATCTAATTCCTTTTTGTCCCGATTCTTGCTTTTATTTTGTCCTGTATCTTGATTGGAAACAGTCGATTTCTTTGACAGCTTAATCTACAGCAAATACCATCATATAAATGCAACTGCAGGATACAGCAATTTGGAAAATTCAGATGCAATAAAAATAGTATAATTTCACATTACACCTTTATTTACTAATATATCGTAATTTTAAATTAATTCAAACGATGGTAATGACAGTTTTAATTCAGATTTTCCCTTATTTACTACAATATACAAATATTCAATTAACAGTAAACTTTTAGCATTACATTAGGGCTGCGGTAGCCCAGTGGTCAAGGCATCGGATCATGGCAAGCATGTCCTGAGTTCGAGCCCAGTAACATTAAAGACCCGCCGTGTAAGGCAGCAATGCACGTAAAATCTGTCGAGAGCTGAAACGCCCTCCCGTTGGCGTGGTGTGGTAGTTAGGAGAGGGGGTGCCAGCTCAGGTGTCATCCACGTCACTTGACCATGGTTGAAAATTACGTGGTCCGTCACCAAAAGCCCTCGTGTAGCTGAGCAGTGCGACGTTAATATTCATTCGATCACTCACTTTAGCACTACATTAAACAAACCTTCCAAATTTTTAAAAGCAAATGCATTCATTTCTACGTATAAACAATATCAATAAAATTATAATACTTCAGGCAGAAATTTTGAAATACATTGTAATGAAACCATTTCATAACACGAAGGCAGGTGAAAAATCCTTTAACGCATAATACATTTTGCATTTCTGTAAATAAATTGGTATCACACCAGCTCTTATGTTTGCCTCAAGTTTGGCCAACTCATCTATGCTGATAATTTAAAGTTTAGGACATGTTAGTAGTAGTAATAATATAAACCTAAATATGTTTCACAATTAGAAAATTGTCCTCATTACAGTACTAGATTAAAAACTTATAAATGCATGGGCTATGTCTGTTGTTAAGGGTATATATGTGCAACTTTAATGTGCTCCCTGAAAGTAAGTTTTTATAAAAATATTAAAATGCAATGTGTTTTCTTTTAAAAATAAAAAGAGCTAAAATTAACAGAAAAAATTAAATTTTTATGCAATAAGATAAAATTAAAATATCTTTCCTTTTAACTATAGGGTTGCCATACTATTAAGACACTGTATTCTGTAATGCATTTGAAATTCCTTTTTCGTTTGTAAAAAATAAATGCTAGTGATGCTGGTTTACTCATACACATGTGAGTTAAAACGGTAAAGTCATTTTGCCGCGTGATAAATTCCGGAATGCTCTTAGAGCACTCTACCCTTAATTGACCGGAATTCGGAAATGCATTTTTATAATAAGATATTTCTCTGCACTGTCGTCTTGTGTCCCGTAATTACATACGGATCGCCTGTGTGTGGCTAAGCAGCAGATGCAAATATTAAAATTCTCGAGGTTGCTCAGAACTCGCTTATTCGTAATATAATTGAAGCTAATAGGTACATTAAAAACTGTGATACTTACAGAAATATTAAAGTTCTCCCTCTTAAAAACTACATTCAAAAACCGGCAATTTCATTTTTCGATAATCTTCCTAATATTGATAACATTAATGATCAAAATCTAAGTAACTATTATCCAGAGCCAGATACTAAAAGACCTAGGAGAATTCTCCTGAACTCTTATAATCCCCCTAGTAATTAATTTAATCACTCACCTTGTGGTGAGTGTGAACCTAGTAAATTTTTAATATTTTTTTCTAAACTTTTATTTTATTTTATTTTTCCTTTTAAATTTTCTCAATGCTGATTCCACTTTGGAATCCCATACAGGCTAGCTTTCTAGAACCCACCCCATTTCTATGTTTCAATGTATCAGGGCAGCCAATAGAGTGCCTACTCTCCGAGTGCTCTCAGCCAATGACAACCAGGACTATCAACCAACAGCAACATGTTTCCCGCCAACTTCGGAGGCCTCCGAAACAGCTCCTAAGACCACGCCTCCTTGCCACATTCTCCTAACCAATAAGGAGACTCTCTCTCATAAAGGCCCTTCAACATCAGGCCACAATCAACATATTAGATATGGGATGGAGGAGCGCTTCGCGTTCTATTTCCCAGTGACGTCCAGCGTCCATTCGTTAAAGTCATTTTGCTGCTTTTGGGGGGCAAATTTTAGAGTCGCAAATAAGCAATTACTATAAAATCTGGCGTATAAAATATACATCTTTACTTTTAAGCAACAATTTTTAGGTATATTTGCCGTTAGAACGCGCATCCCTTTTTTACAAAGAAACCTGAAGTGTATGTGCACAATGCAGTGGCGCACACAAGGGGGCCTGGGGATCTGGACTCCCCCAAAGCCCTTGATTTTTTTCCAATTGATTATAATTCTAAGTATATAGTACGTAAAATTTAATTAAGTATTTGTTATTAATGATTAATTTCATTAATTAATGCTAATTATTTATTCAATAATTAGTTTTTTACTGTGTTTCGTTCCCGAAAATCGACAAAATCAAAGGGAGCATGATACAAGAATGGTGAACTTTCGACCCCGGACCCCCTTGAAAAATTCCTGTATGTGCCACGGGCACAATGTTCTTATGTTTTGAAGTCATTTTTTCGAGGTTTTATTCCAACCTCTAGAAAAAAATAGTATATTTCTAGAACTACAACCTTTTAAGTTTATAAGAAATGTCATTTCTTATAAATAAAAAGTATTTTAATAGATGTAGAAGTCTAATTTTTTTCTATAATGATCTTTTTTCATTTTAAAGCATTGATTTTGATAGCGGGAGCATAATTCCGTAAAATCTGGATTATGGGGCACATAATGCAGATTTTACAGAGTAGTAACAAATAAAACTAATTTTAAGGTGCTAATTTGACAGTCCTACGCACCAAGTTGATGTTTATGTTCGCCAAGATGGGTGATAACATTACAATATGATTACCTTCATATCTCTATTACTTGGGGATGTTGTTGCCATGGGGATGACGTTTATTATAGTTCAATTTTATTGGTTTCTCTTTTTTGTGGGAATCCTATTAATTTCATACAATTTTAAATTGATTTCTTCACAAATTTTACTATTTTCAAAGCATTTATTCTTCACCTGCTGCTCTACTCTGGTGTTGTATTTCGTTCTACTCTTTTTGAACATAGGTATTTCCACACTATTATCGGCGAATACCAAGATATTTTTTTGAAAGAATATGAGGGATGTTCTTTTAATTTTTACGGACCAAAAGGTGTTCCAAATTCTCACTTTTGGTCAATTTTATTTTCCTAAACTAGTGAATTTTTATTATCTTTCTTATGTAAGATATTGCTGATCTCACCCGTCATAACATGTGACAGTGATATGAAAATTATTTCACACTAGCTGGTATACCCGTTCTTCACACGGGTGAACTGAAAAATTATACAGCACAGATTAAAGGATAAAGAAGTTTTTAATGAGTTAATTTTACGTGAATTGCAAATTAAACAAAATAAGCTTTTTGCATATCTCAGCTAAACAAAAAAGAAAGAAAAAAAACACCTTTGTTAAATTTTAAGTATGTAGATCTAATAGCTGATAAAAATGATTTTTTTTTTATTTATAATTCCCCGTAACACTCTTGAGGGTCGATTTTTGAAAATACCTCCCTAAGCTGATCTTTGCTCAGCAAAAGTAACACATTGTTAAAAGTTTTGCGTAATGAACGCTTAAAATAGCGTAAATAATTTTTATCAGAAAGTGTAATACATTAATATTACTTTCTGTTGTATTTATTTTATGTTAAAATGTAATATTCGTAAGCAACGCCGTTTCTTAAATTGTAATGGCGATTCAATGATAACGATAGAGTCAAGTTGGCAAATGTCTGGCTACTTTCATAGCTCGAGCTTTATTAGAGCTTTGTAAAACCCGCCGTGTAGGGATACGATGCACGTTAATGCTTTATCCACCACATTATGATTTACTGCAGTTTTTTTCATGCAATATTTTTTTTTTGGATCACTACATTGAAAATTAAGGGATATACATAAACGAAATACTTATTTCACATTATAAAAAGTCTGACGGCCGATTCTTTTATTGCTGATCTTATGGTTAAAATTCGCGCTTCCAAAATAAAAAATCTATCTGGTTTAATTCTTTTTTTACAAGCAGCAAATTTCCAATTTCCATCATTTTATTTCTAATTAATGAATTCTTCAAATGTTCCTCGTTGGATCAAATTCATAAGGAACTCTGAATTTTTTCACAAGCTGTCGCCAATTGGCGCAGCTATGCATCCGATGTGTAAATCGATTTTATTGTAGTTAACACATAGAAGCTTGGGGGAAGGGTAAAACTTCTGAAATTGATGAGAGTAAAACTGAGAAAAAGAAGTATAATAGGGGACATTTCGCAGAAGGTCAATGGGTTTTTGGCAGAGTCGAACGTGAGACAAGCCGCTGTTTCCTGGTTGCAGTACATGACAGGAAAACTTCTCAAATCATTGATCAAAACAAGTACAACTGTAATTTCTGATTGTTGAAAATCTTATGTAAAGTTCAGTGAAAGAGGTTATGATCACCTAACGCTCAAATTCGTTGATTCTGAGAGACCGGCGTTCATACCAATACTGTTAAAGTTACCTGGCGTCACTTTAAAGCTTCCTTGCTGAACTAGAAAGATTTGAAGGATATATCACCTGGTACATGTTTAGAAAAATTTGTTTCGCATTAAAAGAGGATTCTTTCATCAAATTTCTTAAAATAGTACGCAAAATTAATTGGGCTGACTGGGAAAGCTTTTCGGGGGAGGCGGAGTCCAGAAATCGAATTCATAACCTTTCGTAATATTCTCGCTTAATCCTTCTTAATTTTCTAATTATTACTTACATTTCTTTTGGGTTTACCATTTCAGTTCTTAAAAAAAAAAAATTGTAATTTCATCTTTTTTTAATGATGCATATCTAATATTTCACATTTTTTCACTTTTCCTACGGCACTTCACACAATTCCTCATACATATTCTATATTTTTTTAAATCTATATTCTATTTTTTTATTCGTCTTTTCCGATATTGTTCTCAAAAAAAAAGTAAGTTAATTTTTCCAATAATTTGTTCTTTGTTTTCCATTTAAAATCTGCCCTTTTCGCCATTTCAGAAACTTTCGTTTTTATAAAATTACTTTTAATGATTGTTACATGTGCTGCCATCTTGGATTCCGTTCCAGCGACAACAAGCACAGCTTGGCACGTAGTACTCCTATATCAAATTTGTTCCAATTTTAATTTAGTTTAAAGTATAAGCATAGAAATAAAAACGTATATTAACGCCTATTTTATCATCGATAAGGTTGTGTGCCAAACTCCATTTTGAGCCTAATTATAAAATAATAATATAACACTGCACAGGAAACAATGATAAAAAGACAATAGCTGAGAATTTAGCCTAAATGCTCTTAACTTTGTTCCATAAATAAATTAAAGCATGAAATTTTGGAAGGCTTTATAATAGTAAGTGATAATCAAATTACCCAAAAGGAAATGCGCGAAGTTGTTCATTTCAAAAATTGGTTTCATTTTATGTGCTGATAAACATAACCACAATGATTACTAATTTGGGAAAAGTTCGCTTTATATCAAATTATCAATTAATGTACTTCTTTCTATAAAATATATCGACTAATTATAATTAATAAATCAGAATTATAATTTTTTAAATTATATATGCGACTTGTTATTATTCGAATAATGTAATTTTTAATGACTTTATTATTTTATATTATTTTTGTAAAAATAATCTACTAAACTATTATGTCGCAAAAATTGTACACTTAAAAATCTCACCAGTTTTAACTAATGCATTTTTCATTAATTTAGTACTCTTAGTAGGATATCCTTTAATGTTCACAACAGCTTTTAAACGTGTCGGCATAAAATTAACTTCCCATTTTTTTTCGTAATTTCCGCATCGATATACTCAACTCTTCTATGATTACTGTTATTAATTCACATTTTGGTTTTGTCATGTCATCTTAATCTAACTACAAGTTCTCTTTAAATACACTCTATAATATTTAAATCAGGTGATTGAGGTGGTTTTTTCAGAACTTGGGAACAGTTAAAGACACCAGAGGCATACATTAAGAGCAGAGTGCTTGGATTCCTTATCTTTATAAAAAGCAAAGTCGTCTTCAATACCTAAATTTCAAGCGAATAATTTCAAGTTGTTTAAAGTATTTAAATAAACGCTATCAATAAATGTCAAATTGCCTAATATTGAAGCTGACATACACCCCCACTCAAGAATACCTCTCAGATTCAATGTTTTAACTAAATCCTTAGGATTAAGTTCTTTGTTTATTTTTTTTTCACTATTATATGCTCTCTGGTGCCAAAAATGTTGAATTTTCTCTCATCTGCAAACAGGACATTATTCCAATATGTTTCAGACGTTTATTTTAGATTTAACAAAGGAAAATCCAAGATTTTTATTTTTTACACTTAATAAAAACTTTTCTTTAAATACAATTCACCTGTGATCCAACTGATCTCAGTACTCTTCCAGTTGACTTCTTTGGACATCCTTTTCTTGGCTTGCTTTCTATTCCATTTTAATCTTTAAAATGCTTTATCACATACTGCACCATTGAAAGAAGAACAGTTTTGCAATGTTTTGAACAGATTTACCTTGAGTAATGTGAAAAATTATTAATTTTCCAAAGCTTTTTATTTTTATGTAACTACGATCCATTTTTATAGAACAGTAATAAAACAGAATAATTAAAAAAAAGCCAAGACTTAAACAAAAGCTTTTTTGTATATGACAGCATTGCAGAAATGAAAAAGCAACAGAAGATATTTTCATTAAGATCCGTTCGGAACCATGATTTTGCAAAAGCGTATAAATGGATAATATTTATGATATTTAGTGTCACTTAGATTAGAAAATGTATATAAAATTGTTTTAAGAATAGTATTAAGATAAAAAATTATTTAAGTACAATATTTTGACAAAAAATGACCCATTTTCAAAATATTCTCCTTTTGTGAAAAATGTTTCTATTGTTATAATATTTTGCCTGTATATAGCTCAGACCTCTGTACACAAGCTCAACTAAAATTTTTGAAATATATAACTTAGAAGTGGGTTTATCCATGTTTCACAACAACAGAGGGGAGAAATTTTAAGAAAAAAACGCCGATAACTATTTCAATTGGTTGTATCTCTGAAAATAAAGGAAATTTTTCAAAAATCATAGTTGAGTCTCTGTACAGAGGTCTGAACTATAACAGACAAAATATTATTATAATAGAAGCATTTTTCACAAAGGGAGAACATTTTGAAAAAAGGTTATTCTAAGTTAATTTTTTGCCGAAATATTGTATTTAAATAATTTTTTTATGTCAAAATGTTCTTAAAACAATTTAATACACGTATTCTAATCTAAGTGACACTAAATATCATGACAATTATCCATTTATGCGCTTTTTTTTAAATCACGGTTCCGAACGTAATCGGAAACCTTAAAGAAATTAATTTAAAAATGTTTTCGTGTGCAATTACTCTAATTTTGCACATATCATCCACAGCACAATCAAAATCACCCATTCGTGTAGTAGGCAATTAAAAACCCAATTGGCGATCACGCATATAATGAATGCACATATAAATTTTAATCTCAGGCTTAAAGTAAGTTTTCTACAAATTTCTAAGTGAGTGAACACTTAACGCATTTCAACATGAATGGATGTTAAAAAGATTGCTTATAAAGTCTACTTACATAGTATATTTTCATCTCTCTTCAAGTACGCCCTATTTCCATGCAGTTTTAATATTACTACGAGTCCTATAAGAAAGATAAATTTCATCATTTAGCTATGCATTCTAAGTAACATATTAACAGGAACTGATATTAAAAAAACGAGTGTGCTTTAGACCACACGACTGAAGTAAAACTGCTTTAGCTCCATCTATATGTATATATATATGTATATATATATATATATATATATATATATATATATATATGTATATATGTTTATATATGTATAATATATACATGTATATTCATATACATATTTCATAATTTTCTTTACAAAATAACCTCCCAATAGTGAAGTGCATTTTCTATATTACGAACTTTTTCTCTTGTGTGTGATTCAGGGTTTTTTTCTCCCTATTTTTAAAGTATATCTGGATATTTCAAGTTATTCTCTCTTAGCACATTTTATGGTGGTCATAAATCTTAAATTGTTTTTATTAGGTGCCTAACTCTCCGAGAGCAATAGAATCCAAGGCATTTCATCCAAAAGTGCAACCTTTGACCCCCATTGTCCTATTTACTGGAAACATTTCGATATCCTCTTTCACCCTTAATGGAGTCTTGTGTCCTTGAACTAGTCTCCGTTCATTTGTAGTATTGATCAGTCGTACTGGTAACTTTGTAAGAAGCTTGGAAATGTCAAAACGTAAGTGCTTGAGCTTCAAAGGAAATAATTTAGTTCTTCAGGAAGAGGATGAAAACTTCAAGAAACTTTTCTTGCTGTTTTCCTTTCCTTTTTTCTTTATAGGCAGGATGTATAAAATAAATATATATTAATTTACAAAAAGGTGTGAATAATTACTTTTTAATATATAGTGTTTATGAATTTATGGGGGTTATTTATGGGGGTTATAAAGAAAATTGAAAGATGAACTTCTGTATATATATATAACGAATTTTCCATATAACGAAATTTTTTTTTTCGGGATTTAGCGACTTCGCTTTATAGAGGTCCGACTGTATATTAATTTTCTACAAATATTTAAATTTATTATGGGTTTTCATCGATAAATTAATATTGTTGAATAGGTTTTTTATTTTTATTCATTATTTTCATTATCGGATATATCAGTAATTACTGTGGTTGATTGTAAGACCGAGACAATAGGCATTTTGTATGAGAAATAAGATACATATGTTGTTCAGTGTTGAACAAATAATTCTTGTAACGCCCACAACAACAAGTAAATATTTGTCGCGAGAAGGCGCTAGTGTGTGTAGAACAGTGTATGTGTAAACAGATCAGTCTCTCAGATCAGTTTATCTCAGTCTCGCCATTTAATGTGTGGTGTAATCTTTTAGTGATTTTAAATTAGTGTGTAATGAATCGGTGCAAATTAAACGTATGTTTTCGAATGAAAATTAGAAAGATATCTAGAGAAAACGGCATCGATTCTTGCTCCATGTCTTGTGTGATAGGCTCATTTCGGTTATTGTAGTTCTAATTTATCTCGTAGAAAGTTCCTCAAGAGTTGTCCTTCTTCGGACGCGAAATTAATCTTGAAATCTCCTGCTAAAATTAGTGGCAAGGTATTACAGTTTTCTCCTAATTCTTCAGAGCCTACGCTCGACCGTAAGTCATAAGTGTTTATAATATCATAAACTGTGTTATTGGGCGAAATGTAAACAGCTACCATTATGACATCCAACTACCAACTATCAACTACCAACTAACTCCATCGTCCAAAACACATTGAGCAGCACATATATCACCAATTGATGATTGACCAATATCGATTTCACGAATACATCGTAATAAAACTTCCATGTTCGAAGTTACTATATTCGAGGCATCATTTGTTTTCTGATAAATTACCACTCCTGCTGATCTAACATTCTTACGCTTAAATTTCACAATACAATTAAAATTCGGGATGTCAACATTTTCATCGTCATTTGACCAGGTTTCTGATTGAAACAAAATACTGTTTGAATTAATTACGGGATCGCTTAAGTCCGATGCATGTTTTCTGAGACTTTGGCAATTGAAAGTAACCATGGACAAATTTTTTCTGTCATTTATGAAATCAAGAATCATTCTTTCTATTGTTGACAATGTGTTCAACGAAAACGTTTTTCCCAGGGTCCCAGGGGACCCCCTTTCACACCAGAGCTTAGAAAATCGATTCGTACGCTCACCCCGATTAGGTGTACCCGTGGGGTTTTTTTCGTGAGAAAACTCGGGAGTTAGTAGGGCCCCGCGGACAAGGGGGCCTCCAGTCGGGGGCCTCCCTTCGAGTATAAAAAAACAGTAGCAGTCGTGGGACTGCCGATAGAAGTGAAAACGGAACTATTAAGTTGAGAGTAATTAAAACTATATGCAAAAATTATATGAAATTTTTTATGTTTTATTTATTAGTTACATATGATGGGTTAAACAAATCATGAACAAAATATAAATACAAAGTGGTTGAAAAAATAATTAATATACAATTATCTTAATTATACATAGTATTTATATTTACACGAATTTCAATGAATTCAAGTTTGAACATTATTTTCATTATTTACATCATTGTCATCATTAATTTCGACAATACTTAGATTATCTGTTCGTTCAATCATTTCATTGTATTCTAAAAAAGATACAATAGGTTTATGGTAACTGAAATAAGAAATAAAAATGTTTGATTGAAATTTATCTAAATATCGTATAAAAACAGCATCGATAGTCGTTTTATACTTTGTTGTACTGACTTTTCGATCATTAGACATAGTCAAACCTAATGTTTCATTCAAAAATTCAATTAATGATAAATTTTTGTCATCTGCGAAGTTAATATTAAAGTCTCCGCTTAATATCATAGGTATGTCGTCAAATTTTTCGCCAAATCTTTTTTTCGATTAATTCAGAACCTTCTTTTGTGTAAATCATTAAATTTTCGAATAAAAATTGTTCTATCTGTTGCATAGATTTTTCAGGAGATATATAAACAGCAACCATTAAAATGTATTGTCCATTTTCAGAATTGCAACGAGCAACGCATATTTCGCCTATGTCTGAAACATTAACACCAATCCCTCTAGTGAATTTAGTGTGGATGTCCATGTATGAAGTGACAATGTGTGATGTATCTTGTGTATGTTGATAAATAGCTACTCCTGCTGCTGGAACTTCAGGCCTTTTATAACTTGCAACAAAATTGAAATCTGGAATATGAATTGGTTCTTCATTTTTCATACGAGTTTCTGACAAAAGTAAAACATTTGATTATTTTACAATAGCATCGTTTTTTAGATTAGTTACATGTGCATGTAAACTTTGGCAATTGAATGAAAATATAGATAATCCTTTCTTGTTAGAAATGAATTCAAGAAAAGTTTGGGTGACTGTTTGTAGTGTATTGTTTTTCAATCTTTTTAATTATAATGTTAGATCTTCTCGATGACTTGTTGATCTCTTAAGATGTTTATCTGATTCTGAAGCATTTAAAGGTATTCCTGATCTACCAATCCAAAATTTCCAGCTGTAAACAAGTATAAAAAATAGAAATTTAGAGATTTTAATTATGTTACAATATTTTTCTAATAGTGAAATTAAATTATATAAGTTCATAAATAATTATTTGGCAAAAAAAAAATAACAAAGCACGTATTTTATATCTAACAAATTACACAAACAAACAATAACTTCGTAAAATTGAATTTTACAATAAATGAACATATTTCATAAAATCTAAAATTATTATAACATTTTTTTAATTTTCCAATTTTAAAATCCACGAAAAAATTTTATCAAATAACTAGAAATCTATTTTACCACGCTAGTAAGATAAATCTTATACCGTAATAATACTCATTTCATGATGAAGAGGTTAAATATTAAAAACATAATTAAAATGAATAATGCTAAATTTTAAATACAAATATTCGTACAAATATTAAAAATGTTTAAAAATATATTCGTTGTTTTCATTATTCATTTATCTGTATAAAAATATTAATATGTTTCATACTCACTTTTATACTGAAGTCAATGAATTTAAATTCAATAAATAAACAGTAATCCTTCAATTAAATAATTACAATAATAGTCAAATTAAAAATTCACTTAAATAAACAAAATCCAGTACACACAAGTTGAACTTCCCACGTGGTCAATTTAACTTTACTTATGTATATAACTACACTCTAATACTTAATGTACAACGCGTCACATTTACAATTACAGATGTACTGCTACTATAACGTATTGGTGACGTGACTCACAAAATTATACTTATCCAAAAAGCGTCCAACGCGCACATAATACAGTCAGAAATAGTCGATGTATTAGTGTATACGTGTACACAGGCTACTGCGCGTGCGCTAGTCTGGCTCTCCATAGCTATAGATATACTATTATCATTAGCATGTCGGTGACGCGAACCGAGGATTTTACCCTCTACCAAAACGCTCAACGCGACTAAAGAAGTTTTCACTTCAAAAATATTTTTGTAATCTACTCGACGAGACCAATCTAAATTCGTATCGTTTTCATCGATCGTCACGATATTATAGGAATTATGGGCCCGGAAAATAAAAAAACCGTTTTTCCCGGAGACCCCGAGGGGGGCCTTTGACTCAGGGCTTAGAAAATCGATTTTGAAGTGCAACCAGATGGGCCTTATCTGTTTTTTTTTTTTTGTGCGAAAACTCGCGTAAACTCAGGAGTTATTAGGCCCTCTCGAAATGGGGCCCCCATAAGAGGGCCTCCCTTCGAGAGTGGAGTGTGAAAAAATATTTCTGTAATCTACTCGACGAGACCATTCTAAATACGTAACATTTTTACGATCGCCTCGATATTATGGGAATTACGGGTTCCGGAAAAATAAAAATAAAAAAACGTTTTTCCCGGAGCCCCCTTTCGACTTCAGGCTTAGAAAATCGATTCGTGAGCACCTCTCGACCGGTTGCACCCGTGGTTTTTTTTTTCAAGCGAAAACTCCCGTAAACTGCGGAGTTGTGTGGGCCCGGCCCTCCTACCGATGGGCTCCCTCTTCCAGGTGATCCGGGCTCCAGAACAGAACTTAGAAATTTGTATTTTCGGAATGTACTCCACGGGCCCTTTAGAATGGTGCGTACCTTGAGCCGAAGTCAGTTTCGGTTTTTTTTTTTTACTAGCGATTGAATTTTGATTCTTTCCCGTGTTCCACCGCCCACTGGCATAGAAAATGTTTAAGTCCAGAGTAAAAATCGACATGACCAAAATATGGTCCTAAGTCCACGAAATTTGGCAATTGTGGGCCAAAATAGGAATCCACAAGATTTGTTGAGGCGTTTTTCTCAAAAATGTTTTTTCCCCTCAAATAATCGACGAAATTCATCTTTCTTGCCCCTACAATATTATACGAAGCGTAACTAACTCTCTCTTTCTATCTTCAGTAACTTATATCTCCCTCTCAACTCTTTTCGCCTCGCCGATCATACTTTTCGTAACGCTCTCGTCACGCATTCACCAGCTTACTCTCCAAGTCAAGCGTGTGTAAAAAAGTTTTACTTCAAAAAGTGAATGTTTATAAATTAAACTTACGCAGTATTGGCAAGCTTTCGTTTTATTAAAAGGTCTCGATTCTTCTAGATGTCGCCCCATCTGTTTTTACCACATTTAATTAAAAATATCGTTTTAAGGTATCCGACTACGTTCGGAACCGTGATTATGCAAAAGCTTATAAATGAATAATATTTATGGTATTTAGTGTTACTTAGATTAGAAAACGTATACAAAATTGTTTTAAGAATATTATTACAGTAAAAAATTATTTAAGTACAATATTTTGACAAAAAATGAGCATAGAATGACCAATTTCAAAACATCTTCCCTTTATGAAAACTGCTTCTATTATGATAATATTTTACCTGTATGTAGCTTAGACCTCTGTACAGAGACTAAACTAGAATTTTTGAAATATATGACTTAAAAGTAGATTGATCCGTATTCTACTGCAACAGAGGGAAGAAAGTTTAAGCAAAAATCGCCGATAATTATTTCAATGGGTGGTAACTATGAAAATAATGTGAATTTTTCAAAACTCCTAGTTCAAACTGTTTGGAGAGAGAGAAGTCTTTACTTTATACAAGCAAAATATTATTATTGAAGCATTTTTTATAAAAGGAGAACGTTTTGAAAAAGGTTATTCTAAGTTAATTTTTTGCCGAAATATTGTATTTAAATAATTTTTTGTGTCATAATGTTCTTAAAACAATTTTATACATGTATTCTAATCTAAGTAACAGTAAATATCATGAAAATTATCGAATTATGCGCTTTATTAAAATCACTGTTGCGAACGAAGACGGATACCTGAATTAATCAGACGTCAAAATGGCGCACGGAGCTTGCCCCATTTTGATCTACTTCGATTTTGGCGTAATAAAAATTTCTCCGAACTCCAAAACAAGGTACTTCGTGAAAAAGCCAGAGCTCCCATCTACATCCCTAGAGCAGCACTCCATGAAGAATTTCGTATTGAACCCATCCCCTCCCCCACACACTCTAATAGCAAAGTTATCAACAAATTTTCATTCTTCCATTCCTTACCCCACAATCAATACGCAGAATTCTTTCAGAAACCTGCCTCCCCCCTCCACGCATCGCATGTCTCACAGAGCAACAAAAAACTCCCTCTTCGAAACGTTTCATCCCCCCACGCCGGTTTCTGACTGCCAAGGTCGGTCCACCGGCTGAGGTTTCACGTCAGTAGACTCGTCCCGTCTCCCCCCCCTAATTTAGACCCTAGCTATCGGGCTTGAAGGAAAGGATCTTAACTTAAATCACTTTACCTCCCTCTGGGAGCACTTTACCTCCCTCTGGGAGGCTATAATAATTAGAGGGTATACACTTCAATTGCAGCTGCGTTTTCGATGCTTTCTTATAAACTAATATTCGTAATTTAAAAAGTGGTAAGAAAGAACACTTTCCACATCGGTGAAGGAAATATATGAAGAAAATAATTCTTCAAAATTAAGTTTTTTATTATACTTTGCTTTTTTTTTTATGGAAATTAAACTTAAGTCTTGAATAAAACGGCACGTCATTCTCTCATATTTTGTTTTATTTCTTATCAATGAATTGTTTTGAGAAATGTTTGAATTTTTAACATTAGTTCCCTAAATTATATTATGTAATTTATAAACGAACTGGGTGAAGGAAAAAAAGAATTTTTTGTTAAAACTTGCAGGGGAAAAATGAATTGATAATATCTTTTTGAAAATTTTTAAATGTATTTTTCATGTAATATATTTTTGCAACATAGCAATTTCTTGTATAAAGATTGTTACATGTATAAAATCATATTTACCATGCCGAAAATATGATTTTTCAAAAATTATTTGTATTCAATGAAACAAAAGGTTGATTTTTAAAAATTGATTTAAAAATTTGAAATCTCAGTAATAATTTAAAAAATTGTAAAAGAACCCAGCTTGTAGTTAGTTTAATTGTTGTATTAAGTTAATAACTGCTTGAAAGATTTGGTCTGGTTCGGTACACACAAATACATATATATGAATGTGAGTGTAAAAATTGTTTCGGTTCACTAGCGCCATCTACAAATAGGATTAACACGTTATATGTCCATGAATAGGCATACGTGTTTGTATTTTTTCTTTTTTTCTTATTAAACATATTTCTTCTTTAAAATTAGCTCGATTCATTAAGTATAGTGTAAGAAATCTCCGCATAAACTTGATACAAACTGGTAATGAGATTGATGGACTTGATGTTAGAAAATACTTTTAAACGTACAGATGGATTCGATGCAATCATGAGTAATAAAAGGTTTTTATAACACACAAGATTTTAAAATTGAAGTTTCATGTAGGGCTCTAGTCTGCTGATCTCTTTCAATGTTTTCGAAAAATCCAACATGAGTATTCAATGAAACAAAAGGTTGATTTTTAAAAATTGATTTAAAAATTTGAAATATCAGTAATAATTTAAAAAATTGTAAAAAAACCCAGCTTGTAGTTAGTTTAATTGTTGTATTAAGTTAATAACTGCTTGAAAGATTTGGTCTGGTTCGGTACACACAAATACATATATATGTATGTGAGTGGAAAAATTGTTCCGGTTCACTAGCGCCATCTACAAACAGGATTAACATGTTAATTTCCATGAATAGGCATACGTGTTTGTATTTTTTCTTTTTAACTTATTAAACATATTTCTTTAAAATTAGCTCGATTCATTAAGTACATTGTAAGAAATCTCCGCATAAACTTGATACAAACTGGTAATGAGATTGATGGAATTAGAAAATACTTTTTAGCGTACAGATGGATTCGTTGCAATCATGAGTAATAAAAGGCATTTATAACACACAAGATTTGAAAATTGAAGTTTCATGTTGGGCTTTGGTCTGCTGAACTCTTCCAGCATCTTCGAAAAATCAAACATAAGTCGAAAAACCTTCAAAAGACGGATATTTCATATATTACAATTGAAAGAGAGAGGAGAGGGGAAAAATACTTCTATTATCTAGATATATATTATAAATGCGAAAGTTTGTGAGGATGTTTGGGCGTCTTTCACACAAAAACAACTAAATGGATTTTAATGAATTTTTACAGTAATATAGCTTATACATTAGAATAACACATAGGCTATAATTTATAGCATGGGCTATAATTTAAAAAGATATTGTGTGAAGTGTCCAAAATATAACGATATTTATCATGTAAGTAGGAAAAAATTCTGCCATCTGCGAGCAATTCTGGCGTGCGCTGCAAAAAAGCCCACGTCAGCATATATCCATCTTTCGTTTGTGAAAGAACCCTTTTTGATTTGGCTACGCAAGGCGCTCGCTTCTAATTAATTCCTGTAATCAGCATAATCCCTAATTTTTTTTAATTTCAGAATAAAACTAAGTTTTGAAGGAAGAGGTTGTTATAAATCTCTCTTTATTTGAATGTTTTTTAATGATTTTATTATGCATATTTGGTAGTAAGAAATTGATCTTTTTTCAAAATAAATACTTTTATTGCTTCTGGTACTTACAGTAGATAAACTTTGTCTTTCACACGGACCACGTAATTTTGGACCATGGTCAAGTGACATGGATGACACCTGAGCTGGCACCCCCCTTCTCCTAACTACCACTCCACACCAACTTAGAAGGAATATTCTACCAATACTTAGCAGGAATATTCTTTGAAATCCACTCTTCCAAGATGTATGGCAGCACGGGTTCTATGATGAGTATTTTAGTGGGGAAGGCGAACAGTTTTGCAGCTGATATGCGTTTTCAGCTGACGGCGTTTTCAGTGGATTGCAAAGATTATTATTTTTGTCCCGAAAAAATAGTTTATGTCAAAATTTAAGTGTCTTATGTTTTTGTATGTTAATGAAGACCTTAGAAAACGATTTGACTATTTATTTTAAGTGAACGGTGCATATAATAATGCGACGCTGGTTTAACTTAAAAGATTGATCAATTCACTAAACCCAATTTCAATTACCCAGGTTCTACAAATACGTCGCATCATAGCTTAAGTTAAGAATTAAACACTAAATCCTTTAAAGACAATAAAACAGTACACTAAATTAAAAAGCCGTTCTTTAAATTAACAATTAATTTATTTTATGATTGATAAGATTAATATTATGCAAAAGTACAAGTGGTTACAGCAAAATTCTACTTAGCTTTAAAGGAGGGGTGAAGGAAAGGAGTGAAACATGTCGTCGCTCGAAGCCCCGCGGAGTCCAGTTCCAGGGTTGGGTCTAATTGTTTTCGTTCTGTCTCAGGGTCCCAAGTGTGTCTAATCGGGGTGCATCCCGTTTTTATTCGGCGCCTTATTGCACCGATATGCTAGAGCGGATTCTTTACTTTGTCCGCTTAATTTTCTGTCATTGGTCCAGAGTCAGCGTATGGTTACCGCGCCACGGTCAATGACATTTTTAAGCGCGGGAAATTCTAATGACACACCCCGATATCCCGATATTTTATGGGTACAGTGCCCCTTCTAGGCGTGTGAACGTGTCACCCTTTGCTAGGGTTCGCCCTCAGAGGTGGGGTAAGAAAGACGCATTCCACCAAATTCCGTTTCTTGTAAACAGCAAGAACAGGGCAAATGTAAAAATTGCAGTTGTAAATTTGGGGACCGGCGACCTCCCATCACTCCTCCCCTCCTTCAAATCAAAAGCACACAAAAAAAACATGTAATCAATGGTAGGAGAGAGTTCATTTATGTTTATGGCCAAGAGGGCTGCGGCTCGTCCATGATGCTTGTAGAGTCCAACGTCCCTGATAGGACAATAATGTTCTCGCTGTTTTTTTTCCGGCCACACCGCCAAGAAGTCCGTGGCTCGTCCGTGATGCATGTAGTTTTATCAAGAAGTCCGCGGCTCGTCCGTGATGCCTGTAGTTTTATCAAGAAGTCCGCGGCTCGTCCGTGATGTCTGTAGTTTTATCGGCGGTTCCACATCTCCAACGAAATCTGCTAAACTGCAAAATAAAAAACTTTGTCTCCCAGGGAATTCATGTTAGTCATGAAGCCACAATTGTTTTGTAAAAATAAAAAAAACTGGCCCTTTGTGACCGCCGTCGTAGACTCCAAAGCACCAACCTTCCACTCCTCTCACCTCTCATAACATAAAAATAAGAATTTAAAAAAAATTTATAAGCAATTTCCAAAGTTCCTACCCAATTCCGTGAGGGAAAAACAAATTAACTTTCAACAACTACAATTACGTTCATGTACGAAGAGGAGAGAAAAAAATATTTCACTGAATGGATCACCCAAACAATTTACAAAAACATCAAACACAGAATGACAAATAGAAATAATTAAACAATCACAAAGAATCGTGTGCCACTAAATAATAAAAATTTAAGACGAGTAACACATAAAAAAAAATCAAAATTTGCGTATCTAACAACTGCGCTACTCACAATAACCACACATAGGAGTATTGAACAAAATACACTGATAAGAAATAAACGCTAGTGAAAACATCTATATACAATTCAAGCGTGGCACCCAGAAACAGACACCTCATAATCGTTTAACATCGAAATCTTGACACGACTAATGTGAAGTGAATGTCCCAGACCACCAAAAAATATTACTGGCAGAACTCTTCACATACTCAAAGCATAAGAAATTGCAATGGTTCACTAAGAGCATTGATAACAATATTTCATGAAAATAATTAAGTAAAAGTAAGAATTTAAAAATTGCAACGATGGGTGTGCATATGTGGAAAAAAAAATTTATAACCTCCGAGAATGCTTAATAGCCTAAGAAATTAAAAAATTCACTACAAGCATTGGTTACAATTGAAACTTTAAAAAAATTTAATGTAATTAATTCAGATTTGAAAATTAAAATTCTATAAATTAACGAGTCGTATAAATGATAAAAAAAATTTTATAACCTCCGAGAATGCTGAGTAGCCTAAGGAATTTTAAAAAAAATTTCACTACGAGCATTGGTTACAATTTGAAATTAAAAAAAATTTACTGTAATTAAATTTAGAATTGCAAACTATGAGTGTGCATTTGATCAGGATGCATCCCCAATGTGTACAAAGGCAAAAAAAAAAAATAACATCCCATTTCCTGCGATAGGACGATCGCCGGCAACCGCCAACACAAGAAACAGAATGCAGAATTAAGACTAAAAAAAACAATGCAAATCCGATTGTAAAAAAAAATTAACTATATCGATTAATGTTTTTAAAATAAATTTGAGAGGAAAAAAAAATTTCTTCCACATTCAATACATTCGAATTTCCATTTGAGAAATGAATTCCAGAAATCACAAATGCAGTTGAAAATTTCAGCAAAAAAAATTAAAAACATAAAATTGATAATGCGACCCATGACATGAGGCGACACATACAGAGTAAAGTAATTTAACTAAAAGAAAATTATTGCAAGTGCTACACATATTTAAACATAAATTCCAAGATAAAAAATATCGCTTAACTAATCAACATAACTTTTTAACAATCAATGTAATACAATGTATCAAGTCCAGATAATATAAAAAACTCAAAATGTTTCACTCTACGCGCAACAATTATACAAACACGAAAAAAACACAAGATCCTCGATTTACAACAATACTGCTAACTCAATTCATCGAAAATCCTCTAATTAATAACTCAAATATAATTCTATAACAAAAACCTAAAATTCTCAGTAACCTTAAAATGATTCCTCGATAATCCAAAATTGCCTTTACCTCAGATCGTTCACATCTTATGCCTCAATAACACTAACTAAACTTATCTGCAACTTCCAAATAATCAATCGATTGCTCCACAATACCATTAACTAAAACCGTCTATGCTCATCAACTTATGTACACAAAATCTCACGTACTCAATAACACTAGCTAAACTTATCTGCAACTTCCAAATAATCAATTGACTTCTCCACAATACCAATAAGTAAAACCCATCTTTGCGCATCAACTTATTTACAAAAATCTCACATAATCCTCAACTCGAACTTTCCTAATTGCATCTTAAAACATTATTAAATATACCACACAATCATTAATTCAACTTATCTATGTTCATCAACTTAATTACTCGAAACCGTACCAAATCATTAACTCAAATTACCCTATCTACATCAAAACAACGTTCTCAGTTATACCGTATAATTATATCAACTCAATTTCCTTTTGCCCAAAATCCTTAACTCAAAATAACCTTCTCTACATCAAACAATTTTCTCAAATAAACCATATAACTTTCTTTTCAACTCAATTATCCATTTCCATATAAAACTACTCTCGAATAAACGTGCTTTGAACGCAAACTTATCTATCTCCATAAAAAAAAACTTTCCCAATTATTCAACAAATTCATCAGTTTAAACTTTATCTATCTCCTTCAAATAACTTTCTCAAATATTCCACGAAATCCCTAACTCAAACTTATCTAACTCCTTAAACAATTAGTAAAACAAAAAAATTCACACCCAATCCTCTTCCAACATTTTCAAACCAAAAAAAATTCATCGAACTGAAATCTAAAACAGCAACAGCACCAACGTCCTAAAGTAAAAACAGGAAACAAGGGGGGGGGAGAAAAAAACGAAAACCCATTGGAAAAAAAAATTTGCTGAGTTTCTTATCTCTGTTGCGACAGCAGGGGGGGCGCGAAGGGGAAATTCCTCCAAAGGTGCCGAGAGACCGACATCCAAAATTCCACCCCTGAACTGTGCTACCCGCGGGGAGGAGAGTTCCTGCGAAAAGGAGTAACCAACAAACAGAATTCCAATCAACAAGCAGTGTCCCGCCCTTGGCCGAATCGCGTGCGGGGGGATTACCGACGAAAAAGGGTGCGGACGAAAAGCTCTCCCACAAGGTTTCCGAAACGAATGGACACAAAAAATAAAATTTAACAACACCATTATTTGACCAAAAAAAACAAACTTATTACCAAATAACAAAGCAGAACTACTATTAAAATCCAAAACCACAAAAAAAATTAAATCAACATCAACACTCAGTTCAATAATCTACCCACGCGCTAACATAAATCAACTCACGTAAGCCTAACATCATCAACAAAAAAAATACCATATCGACATAGACCAAAACGTTACACTTCCTAGTAAAGTTTAGCACACAACCGAGACACAATGATTGACTGCACATTCATTTAACAACCACAATTAATCTAAACCAACAGAAATACTATATCGACAAACAAAACCTTCAATTCCTAGTAAAGTTTAGCACACAACCGAGACACAGTGATTGACTGCACATTCATTTAACCAAACCACAATTAATCTAAACCTTAAGCATACAAAAAAAATTCCAAATCTCTAACAAAAAAAACAATAATTAAATCAGCATTGAAACACCTGACCGAAACACTAGAAAATTTTAAATTAAAATTAGCAATCGTATGACAGAACAAAAACAACCCGAGCAAAACAAATTTAAGTTTCACACACACACACACACAACATATATATAATTTCCAAAAGACCATAAAAAATTAAAACGACCACCTCTATCCATCTCTTAACAAGCATAAATTCCAAAGATATAAATTCAGTAATACACAGGCACTTAAAATTAGTACACCAACACAATATAGCAATAAAATTGATTCTAACAAAATGCCGCTACCAAAAAAAATTAATATTTTATGCAAACTCAAAATTTAACCAGAAAGTACACAGTTATACACAATCAAATCAGCATAAACTAAGTTATTCAATAAAGGAACCTTTTGTATGAAAAAAAATTATTTAAAAATACTAGATAATAATCACAACACAAAATTATGTAATAGATGAGAAAAAAAATGTCAAATATGTATGTATCGCAACAACATTCAAATTTCATGACTGGTGTCCAGAGACCCCAAAATTTGACTTTTGTTGCAAACGTGGATTAAGGCTTAAAATTTATAAAATTAAAAAATGACGTACATACATGATTCTCATAGCAAAATTGAATAACACTTGCATTAAACAAAAAAAATTTTAATATATTGCATAAAACACATAGCATCAAAATATTTTATCTAGAGCTAAAATTGATATGAATAACATACAACATTATGTCATTTAAGCAGCAAATCAAGACATGAAACAAATCGCATAAAAAAATTGAGCTGGAATTCATTAAATAGCTGAGTACAAAATTTGATCTCACTAAAACATAAAACATGACATAAAACAAGGTGCAACTATGAGACAGGTACCATTCAATGTGTGCTCTCGAATTGACGAAGCGTAAAAATTGTCAAAAAAAATTTCAGTCTCCTTCAAAAAATTTTAGCGCGGAAGTGTATTAACGAGCCGAATTGCCTGCACGAGCCCTTAAATTATTCATGAACTCCTAAATTTAAATAAAACTTTTAACTAATCGGCTCTCGCGTAAATACATGCATAGAGAGAAAAAAATTCACATCAATATTAAAAAAGAAAAAAATTCAAAGAGCACCAGTACCTGCGACATTCTGCACCTTGCACCTTTCCTCTTACTAAAACTGCAAGAAAAAAATTCACAAGTATCAAATTCAAGCAATATATAAAACATAATAGCACACGAGATAACAATTTGTTCTGGTGACCCATCAAGAAACGTTTACAATATCAAAGGATGTAAAAAAAAGAAAACTTCCGACCGATCATCGGCACTAAACGATAGTACAAAGAAAAAAAATTTAATATCCTGGTCACGGTACCATTATAATGCGACGCTGGTTTAACTTAAAAGATTGATCAATTCACTAAACCCAATTTCAATTACCCAGGTTCTACAAATACGTCGCATCATAGCTTAAGTTAAGAATTAAACACTAAATCCTTTAAAGACAATAAAACAGTACACTAAATTAAAAAGCCGTTCTTTAAATTAACAATTAATTTATTTTATGATTGATAAGATTAATTTTATGCAAAAGTACAAGTGGTTACAACAAAATTCTACTTAGCTTAAAAGGAGGGTGAAGGAAAGGAGTGAAACATGTCGTCGCTCGAAGCCCCGCGGAGTCCAGTTCCAGGGCTGGGTCTAATTGTTTTCGTTCTGTCTCAGGGTCCCAAGTGTGTCTAATCGGGGTGCATCCCGTTTTATACGGCGCTTTATTGCACCGATATGCTAGAGCGGATTCTTTACTTTGTCCGCTTAATTTTCTGTCATTGGTCCAGAGTCAGCGTATGGTTACCGCGCCACGGTCAATGACATTTTTAAGCGCGGGAAATTCTAATGACACACCCCGATATCCCGATATTTTATGGGTACAGTGCCCCTTCTAGGCGTGTGAACGTGTCACCCTTTGCTAGGGTTCGCCCTCAGAGGTGGGGTAAGAAAGACACATTCCACCAAATTCCGTTTCTTGTAAACAGCAAGAACAGTGCAAATGTAAAAATTGCAGTTGTAACTTTGGGGACCGGCGACCTCCCATCAATAATTAATTTTACAGTGGAATATCTTTACTTAATTTATTATCTCTAACTGATTAAATATCCCAAAGGGGAGTATTTCGTTTATGTATATCTCTTCATTTTCAATGTAGTGATCCAAAAAAATATTGCATGAAAAAAACTGCAGTAAATCATAATGCGGTAGATAAAGCATTAACGTGCATCGCACCCCTACACGGCGGGTCTTACAAAGCTCTAATAAAGCTCGAGCTATGGAAGTAGCTAGACATTTGCCAACTTGACTCTATCGTTATCATTTCGCTGTGTGTTTTTCATTGAATCGCCATTATGGCCATTATAATTTAAGAAACGGCGTTTCTTGCGAATATTACAACTTTAACGTAAAATAAATACAACAGAAAATAACATTAATGTTTTACACTTTCAGATATAAATTATTTACACTATTTTAAGCGGTCATTACGCAAAACTTTTAATAATGTGTTACTTTTGCTGAGCAGAGATCAGTGTAAAGAACAATTTCAATTCTAAAATTCTGTGAGCTGCATCTACCCGATGCTCGGCGTTGGAGGAAGAAATTCAGTCTCGAGCCAGTCAATTAAAGTAACTTAGTTTATTCAGAACTACCGAGTGAGAGTGAGCACGTGATTACTTCACCCTTTTTATATACAGAATATAATGACGTCACACAACCTCTTCACAGTTACAAAAACGTGGCGCCATGCAGCCACTCATTCACACAAATCATTTTTATTCACAACATACTCCCCCCTTTGAGATTTGGGGAGAGTCTCAAACCTATAACAGTTATAATTCAAAAGATCAAGTCTCTTCGGTTCTTTAACCAATCTTCCAGAAGAAGTATATTTTTTTTACAATTGCATCATTAGTATTCAAGACCTTTTCAGGTTTAGTACTTTTAACAGAAATTGATTCCTCTTTCAACTCCTTATCGCTATTAGCAATCGCTTGTACTTCCAAAGGGAAGATACGTTGCACGGGGCGTATTACTGTTCCATGTTGAGTTATTAGCCGAACTGTTCGAATTTCCACATCTCGACCAGGGATTAATTCTATAATCTTAGCTATAGGCCAAGACAAACGTTTCTTATTGTCCTTTCCAATTAAGACCATTTCCCCAATTCGGGATTCCCGCACCCGATTATCATTCTGTTTTCGTATTAGATCACTTAGATATTTTTTCCTGATACGTTGTCTTAAATCACTTAAAAGTTTAATTCTATATTTCATTCTCTTTCTTAAGTCTCTCGAATTCAATTCGTCAATATCGGTAGTATCGGAACAGCGATTCTCTATTAAAAACATTGCTGGAGTAAGAGGGATCAATTCCTGTGGATTTTCAGATATATAAGTTAAAGGTCTACTATTGATTAAAAATTCGCAATCACAAATCACTGTAGACAATTCTTCATAGGACAATATTGATTTTCCAAGAGAACGTCTCAATAGTTCCTTGATAATGCGAACCAACCTTTCCCACCAGCCTCCCCACCATGCGGCGGTGGGTGGTATAAATTTCCAAACTATTTTTTGAGTTGATGTTTCTCGCGATATTTTATGCCAATCCAATTTCGCAAGGTCATTGAAAGCACCTCGGAAATTAGTACCGTTATCACAGTAAATTATCCTGGGCCTCCCGCGCCTGGCAATGAAACGCCTAAGGGCTAGCAAAAAGGCATCGAAAGATAAAGCGTTTACTAATTCAAGATGTAGTGCGCGATAGACGGCGCAAGTAAATAATGCAATCCATACCTTTTCGCCAGTTTTTAAAAACAGAGAGAAAGAGAGAGAGAGAGGTCCAGCTAAGTCAATTCCTACAACTTCAAATATCGCGCAATCATTCACACGGTCTGGTGGTAAAGGTGATGGTCCGCTTGACAATGATTTCACTTTAAAACGAGCACAAATAAAGCATTCATTCAAAATACTCTTAATAGTTTTTCTAGCTCTGATAATCCAGAACCTTTCTCTAATTAATGATTGCATTATTTGGATTCCTGCATGACAGTTCTTTTTGTGTATAGATCTAATCAAAAGTTGTAAATTCACATTTATCAGGTAACAATATAGGATACAAAAAAGAACTTTCATCATTTCGTTCAGTTATTTTAGATTTTACTCTTAAAATATTATCATTATCAATAAAAGTAACAAATTTTAAAGATTCAACATCAGGTAAATAATATGTCTGAGTTAAACGAATCAATTGTTTCTCAGAATTTTCAATTTCAGCAACAGAAAGTTCATGTTTCTTACATTTGTTATAGTCTTTGCGACAATTATTTACAAATCTTAAAATCCATGCAAATACTCTTATCATTTTATCATAATCAGACACATTACATATAAGCAAGGGGGGTGCATCGTTTGCTAGATCAACATTCGCATTTTTAGTTTTCTTTCTCTCTACGTTAACTTCTTGACGCTCGCAACGGATTTCACCATCTGGCCATTATACCGAATTTTGTTTCAACCAGGAAGGCCCCTCCCACCATCTAGAATTAAGCATTTGTCGTGGAGAACAACCACGAGATAGTAAATCCGTGATATTCATGTTTCCTGGAACATACTTCCATGACTGAATTTGAGTTAATTGTCTAATTTCCTTCACACTATTAGCTACAAAAACCGACCAATTTTCATATTCTTTAATCCACCAAAGTGCTGTTGTGGAATCGGACGGAAGAGTAACTTTCAAGTCCGACATATTAAGCGCTTTCAAAATAGAATTTACAAGTCGAGCACCTACACAACAAGCCATTAGTTCTAGACGCGGTATACTCTAAAGTTTGAGAGGAGCTACTCTAAACTTCGCTCTAACGAGAATTACGCTAACTCTAGAATCAACTATTGATCGAGCAAAGACGCATCCCGCATATGACCCCTTGCTTGCATCAACAAATACATGTAATTCAGTAAAAATATCAATTTTCATACAACGTGGTACAGTTACATCTTTCAAAATTTGAATTTCATTGAACCATTTCATAAATTTGTTTACAATATTCTGAGGTAGTTCCTGATCCCATGCCTTTTTTATTTTCCATATTTTCTGCAATAGTAATTTTGGGAGCAATGTAGACGGCGCCAACATTCCAATGGGATCGAAAACTTTTTGCACCGTAGACAAAACTAATCGTTTCGTTATTTTCACTGCGCACATTAATGAGTCGAAATTCGTGCAACACTTCAAAACATCATTATCCAAGTCCCAGATGATACCCAAAATAAAAGTTTCGCCTGAGTGTTTATCAACACTTTTACTCGCCACATTGCTCTCAAAAATACGTAAATTAAAACATCCTTCCGACATAATTAATTTAGTCTTCTCAATAAATATCTCTATTTCATCAGCACTGAAAACACCAGTTACACAATTATCAACATAAAAGGAAGATTTTAACTTTTGTGCAATTTCCTTACATTCGGAATTTCAGTTTTCCAAAAGATGCATAATAGATGCATTCAATAAGTAAGGGCTTGAAGACACCCCAAACACAACTCGACAATGCCTGTACACTAATTGTTTTTCATTGCATGGGAAAAAAATCTGAGATAATCTCTATCTTTCGGTGCAACAGATAGCATCAAAAACGCCTTTTCAATATCGGCTACAATTCCGACTGGATAAATTCTAAAACGATCTAAAATGTCAGGTATCAGTTCAATAAGGTTTACGCCTTTTATATAAACAGTCGTTCAAAGATGGTTTCCCTTATTCACGGGCCGAAGCATCGAATACGGGTCGGATTTTTGTAGTCGCACTATCTAATTTAATCACGGGTCTATGCGGTAAATAATGTCATTCATTGTTCAATTCTACTTCCGGCACACGTTCAATGATATTTAAATCTTCCCATTGCCTAAACACACTTTTATAATCCTCAAAAATTTACCGTTTCTTAATTTATTCATCATCCGTAGATGTCTTTTTTCCATGTTAGATCTTTGTTACTGGGCAAATTTTCAGAGTTGCATTTCCATGGGAGTTTCACTTCATATCTTCCATCAGGAAGAATTTTCATTTTATTCTTAAAATCGGTTAATTCAAAATTTTCTTTCGTATTCTCATTAAGTAAGGGATCCGTTATTCCTAAAACATCAAGTTCCCATAATTCTTTAACGCTAACATTCCGAACATGCAAAGACGATGTCGTTAACATAACGTTTTTATCGTTCGAACATACTTTTCCAATTACCATCCATCCTAGTTTAGTTTCAATAGCTATTAAACCCGAATCAAATTCAATTAAATTCCCAGTCAGTAATTTTCCTATATTATCAGCCCTAATCAAAAGCCCAATTTCTGTTTCTTTACAATTTAAATCCGATAAAATAATTTCTTTATTTTTTAACTCATTTAAAATATGCTTATCCTCAATCTTAGAAATAAATCCACATATTTTCCTTTCGGATAGCACTTCAAAACAACATGCATAAGAGCTTATCACATCACTGACCTCAATAGAATATACGCTGTGATGTTTCGGTTTAGTTTCGTTGCCCCCGAATAGAGAATGAATTATAGTTTCCTCTCTAAGTGGAGTGGCCTTCAAAATACTAGTAACACTTTCACTAATGTAGCTATTTTCACAAGCGGTATCAATCAGAACTCTAACTTTCCTTTCCTGATCTTTAATGCGAATGAAAACGCAGAGAGTTTGAAAGTAAATACTTTGGTTTCTGTTGCAGTTACTTGATAGAGAGTTCTCAGTTTTTATGGAACACAATTTTTGATCATAATTCTTATTTAATTTTGGACACATAATTTCAAAATGAGAATAATTACATTTAGAACAATTAATATCATTTTTAATATCACAATTTTTACTCGCACACAAATGTACAGATCTATTTAAACAAATAAAACAAGCACCTTTTCTTAATAACAATTGTCTCTTAGCATTTAAAGACATTTTCCTAGCATTAAAGCAATTTTCACTGGGATGATATTTCTCACAAAATACACAGTTATTGATTTTCTTACCTGAGGACTTTACGGAATTCGCCAGAGCTGATGCAGTCATTAATTCAGTCGGCTTAACCCTTTCAGTTGGGGAATCTTTTTTTCGGATAGGAGTTCCAAAACCGGATTTTGCCAACTGCACCATCTCTTCCCCTTGGACTTCCAGGCGAAGGAAAGTCATTAAGTGTTCTAGAGTTCGCGATCCTTTATAGCGTCTGTTTCAGTATTCCGTTTTCTTTCCCAGGCCATCAGGATTTCCTCGGGTAAGCAGGACTCTACCAATGGTGTAAGGAAATCTCCATATTTTTCTTGTGTTCGTCCAAGGCTCTCCAACGACCGTAATTTCCCTTCTAGTTCATCGTACAAGGCCGACAAATCAGTTTTCGTTCTTCCAGAAACAGCGTTCTTCATTACTAAATTTAAAAGTTCACGTACGTAAATTTGTACTAACAAATCTTCACGACCGAATCTCTCTTTTAATTGATCGATGGCTTTAGGATAATTTTCCGCCGTTGCAGGGAAACTCAACACTAATCGTTCTGCTTTCGATTTCGGTCCCACGGATTGCAATAAATATTGCATTTTGTCTTCTTCCGCAATGCCTTTATCATTGTGAATTTTCTGAAACTGACTCCAGAAGGCTAAAAAGTCTTTAGCTTCACCGCTGAACTTCTTCAGTTCGATTTTCGGTAATTTAAAGCTTCTCTTTTCAGTTTCGGTAGGAACAACGGTTTCTCGTACTTTCAATTCTACTCGAGCACACATTTCGATGTAGCGGTCACGGGAGTTTTCTGCATCTTCCATATCAACTAAATATTCTTGCACTGCATCTTCTGTACCCAAGAGTTGTTCAGAAATTTGATTCTGACAAGTATGGAGTCTCTGAAATTTATCGATAAATTGAGTTTTCAGAATCGAAAGTTGATTCATATCGATGTTTTCTTTTATGAGTTCGGTTTCAATCTTTTTCAGACTTAGAGAAAATGCTGTTCTCAGGCCTTTTCTTGCCGCTTTCAAAGCATTCACTTCCATTTTATAGTTCAAAAAGTTAAGTTCAAAGTTCAAAATTCAATAATTTAAATTCTCTCTCTCTCTCTCTCTCTCGGTTTCAGTTTCGCTTCCAACCAACAACCAGTCCCGCAGAGGGTACCAAAAACTTATGTAAAGAACAATTTCAATTCTAAAATTCTGCGAGCTGCATCTACCCGATGCTCGGTGTTGGAGGAAGAAATTCAGTCTCGAACCAGTCAATTAAAGTAACTTAGTTTATTCAGAACTACCGAGTGAGAGTGAGCACGTGATTACTTCACCCTTTTTATATACAGAACATAATGACGTCACACAACCTCTTCACAGTTACAAAAACGTGGCGCCATGCAGCCACTCATTCACACAAATTATTTTTATTCACAACAATCAGCTTAGGGAGGTATTTTCAAAAATCGATCCTCAAGAGTGTTACGTGGGTTAATATAAATAAAAAAAACCCTTTTTATCAGCTATTAGATCTACATACTTAAAATTTTACAAAGGTGTTTTTTTTCTTTCTTTTTTTGTTTAGCTGAGATATGCAAAAAGCTTATTTTGTTTAATTTGCAATTCACGTAAAATTAACTCATTAAAAACTTCTTTATCCTTTAATCTGTGTTGTTTAATTTTTCAGTTCACCCGTGCGAAGAACGGGTATACCAGCTAGTACATACATATATACACCTTTCAAGCAATATATCTTAAGATAAGTGGCGTTGTGAGCTAGTCTGGGATGTAGTATGATGGCTGCACTAGGGGTACACAGGGGATTTTATCAGTGACAAACAACATTATGCTTGGAAGCTTACAAAATTTTCGCGCGCGTCTCATCTTTTCGGAGTTATATAACACTCCCCACCTTTCTTAAACACCAACTCTTTTCAGTATGTTCTTTTATAAAAAAAATAGTTTTTTATAAGATTTATCTGCTGGGATAAATTGAGATGATTTACGAATAAAATTTCAATGAAAAAAGCATGCTTTTAGGGAAATATGAGCTATTAAAAATACCTGTTTTCCAGTAGCTTGTGCCACTCTCCTCCAGGTGTTGCTAGACAACGACAAAGATTGTGGTCAAGGCGTTGGATCGTAGCTGGCGTGTCATGATACAAGCCCAGTACCACTATACACCCGTCCTGTAGGGCAGCGATGCACGTTAAATCTGTCGAGATATCAAACGTCCTATCATTGGTGTGGTGTGGAAGTTATGAGGGGGTGCCAACTCAGGTGTCGTCCACGTCACTTGACCATGGTTCAAAATTACGAGGTCCGTCGCCAAAAGCCCTCGTGTAGCTGAACATTGAGACGTTAATATTCACTCACTCACATCCAACTACCAACTAACTCCATCGTCCAAAACACAGTGAGCAGCACATATATCACCATATGATGATTGACCAATATCGATTTCACGAATATATCGTAATAAAACTTCCATGTTCGAGGTTACTATATTCGAGGCATCATTTAATTTCTGAAAAATTACTCCTCCTGTTGATCTAACATTCTTACGCTTAAATTTACCAATACAATTAAAGTTCGGGATGTCAACATTTTCATCGTCATTTGACCAGGCTTCTGATAGGAACAAAATATTGCTAGAATCAATTACGGGAAAGCTTAACTCCGATAGATATTTTCTGAGACTTTAGCAATTGAAAGTAACGATGGACAGCTTTTTTCTGTCATTCATGAAATCAAGAATCGCTTTTCCTATTGTTGACAATGTGTTCAACGAAAACGTTTTTCCCAGGGTTCCCGGGGACCCTTTTTCACACCAGAGCTTAGAAAATCGATTCGTATGATCACCCCAATTAGGCGTACCCGTGGTTTTTTTTCGTGCGAAAACTCAGTTAATAGGGCCCCGCAGACACGGGCCCCCAAGCCGGGGGCCTCCCTTCGAGATTGGGGTATAAAAAACATTTTTGTTATCAACTGGATGAGACCAATCTAAATTCGTATCGTTTTCATCGATCGCCATGATGTTATAAGAATTATGGGCCCCGGAAAAATAAAAAAAAAACGTTTTTCCCGGAGTCCCCTGGAGGGGCCCCTTTTTATTCAGGGCTTAGAAAATGGATTTTGAAGTGCAACCCGACGAGCCGTATCTGTTTTTTTGCGTGCGAAAACTCGCGTAAACTCGGGAGTTATTAGGCCCCTATCGAAATGGAACCACCATCGGGGGGCTTCCCTTCGAGAGAGGAGTGTGAAAGAAATATATATATATTTTTAATCTACTCGAAGAGACCATTCTAAATACGTAACTTTTTTTCGATCGTCTCGATATTATGGTAATTACGGGCCCCGGAAAAATAAAAAAACGTTTTTCCCGGGCCCCAGGAGGACCCCCTTTTGAATTAGGGCTTAGAAAATCGATTCGTGAGCACCTCTCGACCGGTTGCACTCGTGGTTGTTTTTTTCAAGCGAAAACTCCCATAAACTGCGGCGTTGTATGGGCCCTCCTACCAATGAGCTCCCCCTTCCGGGGGATTCGAATTCCAGACCAGAACTTAGAAATTTATATTTTCAGAATGTATTCCACGGGTCAGTTCGAATGGTGCGTAACGGGAGCCGAAGTCAATTTCAGGTTTTTTTTTTTATTATTGTTATCGATTGAATTTTACTTCTTTCCCGTGTTAAAATTCCCGGAATTAATTAAAATTCGGTGTTTCCCGGAGTAAAAATCGACATGACCAAAATATGGTCCTAAGTCCACGAAATTTTGCGATTGTGAGCCAAAATAGTTATCCGCAAGATTTGTCGCGAGGCGTTTTTCTCAAAAATGTTTTTTTCCCTCAAATAATCGATGAAATTCATCTTTCTTGCCCCTACATTATTATATGAAACGTAACTCTCTCTATCTTCACTAACTTATATCTCCCTCTGAACTCTTTTCGCCTCGCCGATCACACTTTTCGTAACGCATTCACCAGCTTACTCTCCAAGTCAAGCGTGTGTAAAAAAGTTTTACTTCAAAAAGTGAACGTTTATAAATTAAACTTACGCAGTATTGGCAAGCTTTCGTTTTATTAAAAGGTCTCGATTCTTCTAGATGTCGCCATATCTGTTTACCACATTTAAATAAAAATAACGTTTTAAGGTATCCGACTACGTTCGGAACCATGATTGTGCAAAAGCATATAAATGGATAATATTTATGATATTTAGTGTTACTTAGATTAGAAAACGTATATAAAATTGTCTTAAGAATTATTATTACAATAACAAATTATTTAAATACAATATTTTGACGAAAAATATACATAGAATGACCAATTTTCAAAATATTTTCCTTTTATGAAAAATACTTCTATTATAATAATAATTTGCCTGTCTATAGCTCAGACCTCTGTACAGAGGCTGAACTAGAATTTTTGAAATATATAACTTAAAAGTAGATTTATATCCGTATTGTTACGAATTTTGTTTAAATAGTGTAAATAATTTGTATTTGAGTGTTTAATGCATTTATATTACTCATGATTTGACTCAACACATGAAAACAACACTAGCAGTGAACTGTGATCTCTTTAATTTCTCTCTACTCCGTACACTACCTCTCGGAGTGAGTGTTACACATACACTGACGGTTTATTTTACAAGCCGCTAGAGGGCGCTCTTCAATAACAGAACTAACATACCGCCCACATTGCACTGGTTTAACCATGCAATCATTGTTACTAAATTAACATTCATATTGGTTACATCTAGAACACTTTACACATTCAACACTTGACAATTCTCAAGAAATACAATTACATAAATCATTATATAAATTCAAGATTTCACAAATAACAATATTTTTTTTATACAAATACAAAATCACTACTAACAATGAGTAAATTTACACACCACCAATGGTACACTATATGAAAAATTCAAATTATATTTAAGGATCTTCCATTGGTAAAACACAAATTTTTGATATGGCTCTTTTACATGTACTATACTGAGTTTTAATTTTTACAACACGCACTTTTTTATCTTCGTCATAATACAATTCTACGATTCTATCTAATGCCCATTTATATGTTGGTAAATTTTCTTCAATTATTAATACCAAGTCTCCAATTTTAACGTTATTTTTTTCAAACATCCATTTTCCTCTCTGTTGTAATTGATTCAAGTAATTACGACTCCAAATTTTCCACATTAATTGAACTATCTTAGTTATTTTTTGCCACTTTTTGAGATTACTCTCTTTACAGTTTGTCAAATTAGGCTCTTCTAGCGAATTTAAAGACCTATTAATTAAAAAATGAGCTGGTGTAAGCACTTGGAAATCATCATCATTGTTTGATAGGGGGCAAAGCGGTCGAGAATTTAAAATTCCCTCAATTTGTACTGTGACCGTAAGTAGTTCCTCGTACGTTAAATTAATTCCATTCACAACTCTTTTTAAGTGATATTTACATGACTTTATGGCCGCTTCCCAAAGACCTCCAAAATTGGGCGACCTCGCGGGAATAAATTTCCACTCTATTCCTTCTGCTGCTAAGTAATTAGCTAATTTTTCGTCTGGGTTTCTGACTATTTCAAGTTTTTTAATTTCATTGCTAGCTCCATTAATACCATTGTCCGAAAACAGTTTTGCACATTTGCCTCTTCGAGCCATAAACCTTTTCAATGCGGCAATGAATGCTTGAGATGTTAAATCTGATACTAACTCAATATGTACCGCTTTAAACACAAAACACACAAAAATACAAATATACACTTTAAACAAATTTCCTTTACGTTGTCCTTTATTTTTAATGAAAAAGGACCAGAGAAATCTACTCCTGAACAATTAAATGGATAATCAGTAATAAGTCTCTCTTTTGGCAAATTACCCATAATTTGAGTTGACACAATTGGTTTCGCTTTAAAACATACAATACATTTATATACAATTTTTCTGCACATTGACCTACCATTCAACGGCCAAAATTTTTCCCGAATATGATTCAGTAAAGATACAGTTCCCCCATGTAAATATTTCTTATGAAAATATTCTATTATTATTAAAGTTAATCTATTATTTTTTGGTAAAATTATCTGGTGCTTTTTATCGAAACTTAACTCTAAGTTACACAATCGTCCTCCTACACTTAAGACACCGTTGTCATCTAAAAAGGGATTCAATGTCTTTAACTTACTGTTTGGTAGCACACTCCCCTTACTTTTAAGATGGTTAATATCACTGGAAAATTCTTGCTCTTGCACTTTTTTTACCAGAAATGTTTCAGCTTTTTCAAATTCTTTTGTTGTGAGTGGACCAGCCACTTTATTTATTCCCTTTAAATTTTCCACGAACCTGAAAATAAAACTTAATACACGTAAAATAGTTATATAATTATTGCTTAGATTAAGAAGGTCGTTTAAAAAATCATTAACATGAATATTAAGCACCGATTGAAAGTTTTCAATTTGTTCATTAACACAGTTTTTCAGTTCTGAATTATATTCATCTAGTTTCTCTCTACAGTTTATAGTTCGCTTTGGATAGTCCTCATCACCTGAAAGAAATGTTGGTCCATTAAACCATAAGTTTTGTTGCAAAAGTTTATCAGGATCGACTCCTCGGGAGACTAAGTCTGCAGGATTTTGATCAGATGGTACGTGTCTCCATAACTGATTAGGATAGAGTTCTTGTATCTTGGCAACCCTATTTTGAACAAAGGTCTTTAAGTCCATCGGTTCCTTTCGAAGCCACGCCAAGACGATCATCGAATCCGACCAAAGATATAATTCAGCAGTTTCTAGTTGTAAAAGCAGCTACAACTCTTTTCACAAGTTTTGCCAATAGCACTGCAGCACACAATTCAAGTCTGGGAATTGTCAGGCTTTTTAATAGGCGCTACTCTCGATTTGCTTGTGATTAACCGAACTAAAGTTTCACTCTTCAAATTTTTAGATTTGCAGTAAACTGCTGCACCGTAGCACCGCTCTGAGGCATCAGCAAAGCCATGGATCTCAATAACTTCTGAAAAGCTACAAGAATACGCCTTGGTATCTCTATATTGTTGATATTCTCTAAAGATACTAGGAATTGTTGCCATTCTCGATATTCTTCAGCTGGCAGAAGGTCATTCCATTCCAATTTGCTTCTCCACAAACGCTGGAGGAAAATCTTTGCTTTGGAAATTACTGGTGCCATCAGTCCAACAGGATCAAAGATCTTGGCAATAGTAGACAAGACGTCTCTTTTAGTATAAGAAATGTCCAAACAGACTTTCACTTTAATCAAAAAGCAATCTAGGTTCGGTTTCCACGACACTCCTAACGTTTTCGTCTCTGTTAAAGTTGCAAAATTGTAATTCAGTTCGGGATCCACAGTGACAATTTCTCGTGATTGGCGCAAAGTTTATGCAACTCCATTCCAGCACTTTTCAAAATTTCTTTTAATTGTTGTCTGAGAACAATTGCCTCCTCTAACGTTGCTGCACCACAAAGAACATCGTCCATATACAAATTGTTCCGTAAAACGGAAGCTGCTATAGGGAAGTTAGCCTCTTCATCCATCGACAATTGGGTTAAAGTTCTCTGTGCTAAGTAGGGAGCACTTACAGTGCCATAGGTAACAGTCGAAAGTTCGTAAATTTTGGGTGATTCATGTTCACTTTCACACCAAACGATTCTCTGCAGATTACGCTGTTTAGGGTTAATTAATATAGTTCGATACATCATTTTAATGTCTGCTGTAAATGCATACGTGTAAGTTCTGAACCTGAGCATTTGCGCATATAAGTCCTCTTGTATCACTCCTCCATTATATTGAATGTCATTTAAAGATATTCCATTATCAGTTAACGAAGAACAGTTAAAGACAACTCTAAGTTTTGTTGTGGACTTTTCTGGACGATAAATTCCATGATGGGTAGCGTAATATGTGATATCTGGATCAGTTTCGTTAGTCACTTCCTTCATGTGACCCAGTCTTTCATAATCTCTTAAAAATTCACGATATAAATTTAAATAATTTTTATCTCTAGCTAAGCGATTCCACAGCGATCCAAGTCGTATGAGGGCTATGTCTTTCGAATTACCTAAACACGAGGGTTCCTTTTTTAAGGGCATAGATACTACATATTTACCTTCGTTAGTTCTAAAATGAGTATTCGCGTAATGTTCCTCACAAATTAGCCTTTCTTTATTTTTAACTATTGGTTCCTCTACCTGCTCTAATTTCCAAAATTTTTCTAAATTTTTATTCAATTCCTCATCACGAATCAAACCGCAGGGAACCTTAGTTTCATTTATTGAATCTAAATTACCCGTTACTATATAACCAAATACGCTGTTGACTAACAATAATTGCGAATCTTTTATTTTAATTCTTTCCAGTTTCAATAACTCATAAAATATATTTGCACCTAATAATAAATCAATTTTGCCGGGAACATTAAATTTAGAATCCGCTAATTCCACAAAATTAGAAAAATCAGACTTTATCTCTAACGCTTTCTGCGGAATAAAATCAGTGATATTTTTAACTACGAGCATATCCAATTCCCTTTCGAAAGATTTATTTTGATTAGAAATCGCCACTTTAACACACCCATTTACTACCATAGAAGCATCATTTAAACACGAGATTAATGTATTTATTCTTTCGGTCTTAAGTCGTAATTTATTCGCGCACGCATTTGAAATTAGACAAGTTTCACTTCCCGAGTCTAACAAGGCTCTAAATGTCTGCCATTCTGAATATTTATCTTTCACTATAGAATTAAAGCAGTACTCAAAAGGCATTTGTTTTTAAAACATGCGGTTGCCACGATCTGTGTTTCGTCTACTTTCGGAACGAAAGATTCAGCATTTACACTCAAGGCGAATTGTGGCTCATCCTGGTTAACCTCTGTCATCGTCTCCAGGGGGAAGAAAGAATTCCCTTTCATTTCTCTGGGGTAATGTAATAATTTATTATGCGGCTTAGAGCAGAAACAATTTTTTGATCTACATCTTCTAACGCTGCATTGAGGTGAAAAACATTTAAAACAAAGTCTATTATTTTTAACAAATTCTACTCTTTCGTTTACAGAAAACATTTTTAAATTGTGGGCAAAATTGTAAAGCATGGACATTATTTTTACACAATACACATTTATCATTTTTTAACTCGGAAAAAAATACATTCGATGCATCTCGCGGTATTTTAGCATTAAATTTGTTTTGTTTATTATAACTGAAACGCTTGACATTTTCACAAAAGGGCTTAGAAACTATCTAATTTTTAATTTTGCCTTTCGATGACAAATATATATCGCACTCACGCCCTAACTCATGGGGTTTAAAATATTTCTCTCCCTGTTTTATACTCATGTAAGACATCAATTCTTTGTCGAGTGTGTTCATTATTTTATCCGATACAATTAACTCACACAATGATTTAAAATCATTCACATTGCGCAGCTGACAATAATACTCAAATATTGCGCATAATCGTGATGCAAATTGTACATAACTTTCTGAACTTAATTTTTGCGCTTTCTGAAATCTATTATAGCATTCTTGTGGTGTGGGAGAAAATTCCTTTAATACTAAATCTTTAAGCTTAATATAATTATTTAACACTTCTTCGGAAACATGAACAAGTAAATTATTAACTCTCTCACCTAGAATATTTAAAAGAATTTCGCATTTAAATTGTTCGGGAACCTCTTTTATTTTGAATGCTTTTTCAAGCGACTGGAAAAATAAAGTATATGACTCCACTCTTGAAGGTACGGGTATTGTTAAAGTTTTCACTGACTTTAACAAAGTCTCAACATTAATATTGGCGGCAGTTTCAAAAACACTCGGATTTTGAATATCGGAATTTTCAATTAAATTCTTCTGGATATTTGCAAGCTCTAATTGTTTTTGCAATTGCGCTAATTTAATTCGTTCAAATTCTAATTTAGTTTCACTATCCAATCTCTTATTTTTAATTTCCGCCAAAGCATAATCGATTGCAGATTGAACTAACTCTTTATCATTTTTGTAAACGTCACTATTTACAATTAAGTTTTTTATGTCAGCCATTTTTGCTCCTTCTGGTACAGTTAAATTTAACTCTTCCGCAACGATTTTTAACTCGTCTTTCCTTAATTTATTTAAAGACATATTTATGAATTAAGGACACTAATAGAAGGATCAATTAATTGCACCGACCTCCTCAGATCGCTGTTTCACGCCGCTCGTTTCGGTTTCGCAATCGGTCTCTATTCACACTTTGGAGATCACTTATTTTTTGTCTTTTTCACTGTGAATTTTGATAATCCACGGTTTCACAAATTCACATATCCATAAGGTCGTTTTCCTCCGGTGAGGCTGACCATGTTTTGACTCAACACATGAAAACAACACTAGCAGTGGACTGTGATCTCTTTAATTTCTCTCTACTCCGTACACTACCTCTCGGAGTGAGTGTTACACATACACTGACGGTTTATTTTACAAGCCGCTAGAGGGCGCTCTTCAATAACAGAACTAACAATAATAATAATTTGCCTGTCTATAGCTCAGACCTCTGTACAGAGGCTGAACTTGAATTTTTGAAATATATAACTTAAAAGTAGATTTATCCGTATTGTTACGAATTTTGTTTAAATAGTGTAAATAATTTGTATTTGAGTGTTTATTGCATTTATATTACTCTATGTTATATTTATTTCATGTTAAAAATTGTACTATTCACAAGCAATGTCGTCCTTTACCATATAATGGCGATTCAATGAGAACTTGGCGAAATCTTGGCGGAAGAGTCAAGTTGGCTTCATTTTTGGCGACCAAGTTGGCGACCATTTTGGCGTCATTGGCGAGTTCGGAACCCTCTGGAATCTTCTAGAAAGTAGTGGATCTCTCTACCACTAATGTCATGAGCGGTTATATTTCTGGAAGTTACTGTCACGCGTATAAAAAATGCTCGCCGATACAGCGAGGAGTCCTGATTAAGCCAACGAGTGGTGAGGATTGTTTTGACTAGCGATTAGCTCGGCTGTGCTTGTGTGAATAATCTTTACGTACGTGTATTTTTAAACACTGATTATTGTGTTTGATTGCTGTTGAAAGTGTGAAGACCTTCGGTTATTTACCCTTTGAATATTGCCGCTGAATCCTGTTTTGAAAGGATTGGATTTTTGATAATAAATCCGCATCTCTCTTAAAAAACTGTTTATTTTCTTTGTGATTGTTTTTGCATAAAATCCTAGAACCCGGATCTACGTAACAGTATTTTACTGCAATAGATGGGAGACATTTTAAGCAAAAAACGCCGATAATTATTTCAATGGGTGGTAACAGGGCCGGCGCAAGGGGTGGGCAATCCGGGCCCCTGCCCGGGGCGTCAAATTGGTTGTAAAATTAACTAGTTTATGAAAAAAATAAACCAAGATTACTCAGGGGCTCCACGAGTTAAAAAAAAATTCGAAGGAAAAAAATTTTTAAATGAGTATGCAAAAAATTCACGTTTTCTATGGAGTCCTAGAGTTGTTTTTTTAACGAGTATTCATTAGTATTTAAAGCCGTGTTTCCCAACGCTGATCCCATGGGGGAAGGGTGAGGGGGCGATATAGAAGAATTTCCGGCATCCGGTTCCTTCTCTTTCAACTAATTTCCTACAATTGTTACTGCTTTGTATATGTGAATTCGGATACTATTGAAAGAGATAGATTTTTTGTCAACGATTATACTCTCAACAAAAGTCATGAAAAGCACTGTCAAGTTTTATGAATGAAAAGAAAGGATCAGAATGACCCTGAGAAAAATGCCCTTTTTTTGAAGAAAATTGAGAGAATCTTGTGTCAATTAGACTTTCGAACTAATTTTGTTAGCTTCCTGTTCTTATGCAGACAAGACCAAGTCGGACATCAAAAAAGTGAACAATATTTTCATTTTCAAATTCTCTTTTAGATTTTTAAGGTTTAATATGCCCAGGAATTTTAATCTTTGCGTAAGATAAAGTGAAAAAAAATTATTTTGCTGCATTTGTGCTTTTTCTTTTTTTTTATATTTATTTTTCGTTTTACATACAAAAATGTAACTGTCATCAGTTTCGTAGAATATTTTCATGTTGATTAACATTTTTAAATACGTGTGTTTTCGTTGCTTGAATGTACCGTAATCATCTTAAAACATTTTCGATTGATATTGTTATTCACATGAAAAAGTATTATTTACCTCCCGTATAAAAATAACTTATTTAGTCGCTTATAAAGGACGACAGTAGGTCATTTAAAATGCAAAACGTTAATGAGCTTTTGAGTATATTCATTAATTATTTTCCATACATAAAGGATCCTATTAGCAATAGCTTGAAATTGAAATACAACGTAGTTATATTTATTATGATGATTTTGTTTTATAATCGTAATATATTGTGATAATTTTGTTTAGTAGTAAATGAACTAGTCTATAATTGCTAAATATTGAATTTATATTGCTTCAAACTGTTAAAAGAATTTTCAAAGAAAAAAGTAAGTTAATTTTACTTAAATAGACACTTTTTTTTCCTTTTTATTGAATGTAACATGTGAAATAAACATATAATTTTTCTAATTTTTTTCTGAGACTGTGTTAAGATAGCCATTATTTTGTAAGGTTAAATTTTAAAAACTTTAACAATATATATATATATATATATATATATATATATATATATATATATATATATATATATATATATATATATATATATATTGTTAAAGTTTTTAAATATATATATATATATATATATATAGCGTGTTATTGCCTCTTTAAGAGGAATTTGCACTATACCTTTTTAATTAAGATCTTTTACACCAGTGATTCCCAAAGGGGTCTATGATGACCTGTAAGGGGTCCACGTCAGCAAAAAAATAATTTGGGCGGAAATGAGGTGTAAGTGGAGGTCTATGTGATATTGGCTGTCATTAAACTAGATTGTGACTCTAATTTTAAAAGAAAATTTAACCAAGTGGAAACCAAATTTTACTTATTTAGCATATTTATTTACTAAATTTAATGAGGTTAATTTGCCCGTACAAGGTGACAGCATAAATTTTTTTAAAACAGGAACCATTTCAAAGTTTCTTTTTAGAGTTAAGCTAAAGAAGTATAATACTGGAGGTCCGGAATTTTCTCAAATTAACCCAGACAATTTGTCAGCACGTTTTAAGGTACTCGACTACTTGCGACAACTTTTTTTTTTAAATGGAGATATGGAGATTTTTTGTGGTTTTTAGATTTATTTAGTGCATTTTAAGAAAAAAAAGGCTAAAATTAAGAAGAGAAAAATAAATTATTACTACTAAAATGGGAAAAAATAGGTAAAAATTGACAAAAAAATTATATAAACGGGGCCCGTTCTGTACTAGTAGTAAATGAACAAATTCTCAATTTTTCAATTTGGATGTATTACTTTGCTATTCCTTTTTGAAATGACCCTCAGGATAAGAGATATTTTATTTTTTACAACAACTACAGCACTCTATCTTAGTTGTTATATGAAATTGCTTAAAAAAAAAGTGATTATATTCACATTAAGAATTGTAAATTTTGTAATTAAACAGTGTTGATAAATCTGAAGGTTAAAATACTTTTACTGTTATACAGAACATACTAAAAAAATTCCAGCAAATTATTTAAAAAAATTTTTCAGAAATCGCTTTCCCCGTTTCAGTTTTTTCGGAAAAAAAAACATTTAGAATAAAACGCATATTAAAATTGGACATCTTATGTAAAGTTATGGCATCTGCCTTTACTAAACCACTTGTAGTTTTGGTTCTAGTGAATGGAAAACAAAACACTTGGCATTTCTATAAAGCTAATAAGGTGGACTATAAAATAAAATCATAAAAAAATTGGTCAATTTTTAAGAAAAATCATGATTTAAGAGTAGTTGTATATCTTAACCTACGTTTAATATTTAACTGCCTTTTATTGAGATTTTGAAACCAGGTTTGAGAATGCTTTGACTTTGGTAATACCACAGTAGGCAATGAATTTATATGGTCATATTGAAAAAAAATGTCACATGACAACAGGAACTGATCGTGATACGCACCAATAAAGATTTTAAAGTTTATAAACGGCCGCCAGCAATTTTAGCTTTAAAAAGGCAAACCCGTTATTTGTCCCGAATTATGGAATATAGTGAGGAAGTTTTTAATTATTTTTCCTAGTAAGAAGGAGTTTCAGTGCAGTTGCCAATCTCCAAAACAAAAAAAGAAACTAGACACTACAAACACAGAGGAGATTTAAGGTTAAACCTGACAAGATTGATACTAAATATTGAACATTTGTTATTGTAGCGCTAGATTCATCCCTCCCAATAAAATCAATTGTGTGTTGTTTGGTTATTTTATTTAACAGTTATTTGATATATTAACTTTTAATTTAATTAACATATGCTTTTTAAACTTTTAACTCTATAATTCATCAGTAATTCTTTTAAAGTAGTAGTAGTAGTAGTACTAGCTGTCAAAAAGACATTTAACTTCCTGCCCGACGCTGTCATCGGGGTTCCTTCCTCAATTTTAATTAAAAATAGAGATTCAAAGCACATCACACGAGCACCCATTAGATGCTCCTGCAGAACATCACCGAATCAGTCCCAAGGCGATCAAAGTAGTGGTATTTCACAATTCCACCCTATCGAAAGGATTCCCACCTAGACTACGCCAATAATGCCTTAAGACAGAGTTATATTAGAGTCAAGTTCGAAAGGGTCTTCTTTCCCTGATGAGTCCGCCAAATCCGTACCCTTGGCTGCGGTTTCACTAGATAGTTGATAGGAACAGTGGGAATCTCGTTAATCCATTCATGCGCGTCATTAATTAGATAACGAGGCGTTTGGCTACCTTAAAAAAAAAGAGTCATAGTTACTCCCGCCGTTTACCCGCGAAGTTGATAAATTTGCAAAAATTCAATATTAATTAATGAGGGTGTCTAGCCTATACCGAAAAACATGGCAAGGGGTCTTATGAGACAAAAGAGTTTGGGAACCTCTGTTTTACACGGACAATTTGAAGGAATATTTAATGCAGTCTAATAATTAATTATGCGTATAATTAATTATAAAAATACATAAAAAGTGTATAATATCTTTAAAATATTGTAAAACATTCTGTATGCTACTAATCAAGTTCATCAAAATGCATATTTCGAAAAATTTAAAAATTGAGTTAATAAACTATCTGCAGTTTAATATGAAGAAATTTAAAGAAAGTATTTAAAAGACTAAGATTTTAAACCAAAAAAATACAAATATTTAACTCAATGCAAAAACATCCTTTAGATAAATAAGCTTCAAAATTTCAGGTGGGAATTTTAAATTTCGAAAGACTATTATTAAATAGATAATTAATTTGAGTATAAAGTAATATCAAAATAACATAGAATTAGCAGCCCTAATAAGCAAACAACAATGAAAAACTTCTAAAGCATTTTTTAAAATTAAGTTTGTCTTATTAAAATATGTTTTATCTGTGATTAATACTTAAAGGCTTTGATTCTCAATCGTTTAATTGCAACAAATACAAATATAAAATCCTTAGAATTCTTATTTCAATATCTTACGAAAAAAGTTTCAGAACATAACCACTCATCGAAGATATAAAGAGAGGCACTTAATCAGTGTTCCGTAGAACACTGGAGTACTAAAAATTAAAAAGTTGGGTGTTTTCAGTTTGCAATAGTTTTTATTTAATGTTTCATTTTACTATTATCTTTCTCAAAAATCCTTTAAATGTATTTTTCGAGATTGTAAAAACGTTTAAAAGTGTTAGTATCAGTAGCGCACACAGGAATTTTTCATGGGGGGAGGGGGATTCAGGGTCGAAAGTCCACCATTCTTGTGTCATGCTCCTTTTGATTTTGTCTATTTTCGGGAACAAAAAACAATAAAAAACTAATTATTGAATAAATAATTAGCATTAATTAATAAAATTAATCTCAAATATTTAATTAAATTTTACGTACTACATACTTAGAATTATAATCAATTGGGAAAAAATCAAAGGCTTTTTGAGGGCCCCACCCCCAAACCCCAGGACACCCCTTGTGTGCGCCACAAGGTTAGTATGTATATTAAAGAAAAAAATTCTTGTAATAATAGGTTCCAATCTATATAGCAATATTTAAAATCTTTAAAAAAGGCAACAATAAGAATGTCAAAATTATGACAGAAATTTCTAATATAAGCAACAGAAAAGGATTTAATTAAAGTTTTATCGTTACAGAACAATAATTAATGTGAACGAATATAGGTGCTATTTTTTGTTGTTGTTGTTGTTGTTCCTAGTATAATACTGTTTAATTAAAATGAAAGCAAAATGTGAATTACAGAAATACAAATATGATGAACACAATTTATAAAGTAGATAAGTGATTTCAAACAAAATCGTTGGGAAAGCCGAATCGATGCATTAAAACCACTAAGGTATCAAGTAGGAGGGATATACACTTGCCTCCGAAAGTCTGCGTACAGGCAATCATCCTACGTGTTTATGCTATAATCACCATTAAAATCTCGCTTTAGAAAATCAAAATACTAGTCAGTGATTCTTTAAAATTTCCTTATTCATATAGCAGGAACAAAATCCATCTTCACAAGAGAAAACAAAAAACGGGCGACATTTTACCTCTTTGCCCGGGGCGGTGAAATTGCTTGCGCCGGCCCTGGTGGTAACTATGAAAATAATGTGAATTTTTCAAAACTCCTAGTTCAAACTGTTTGGAGAGAGAGAGAAGTCTTTACTTTATACAAGCAAAGTATTATTATTGAAGCATTTTTTATAAAAGGAGAATGTTTTGAAAAAAGGTTATTCTAAGTTAATTTTTTGCCAAAATATTGTATTTAAATAATTTTTTGTGTCATAATGTCCTTAAAACAATTTTTTATACATGTATTCTAATCTAAGTAACAGTAAATATCACGAAAAGGATAATATATTCTAATATACAAACAAATTTCTAATATTTCAATCTTTTCAACTACACTCAAATTATTATTCTAAGAACAGATAAAAAGTTTTAATCAGAAATAAGCCAAAAACTGACATTAAAAATTCATTTTTTTTTTTTTTTTTTTTTTTTGTAATCTCTGTAAAATGTGTAATCTTATTTCGGACTTTTTTTATGTTGCAGGAAGAACCGAGAACAACTTCTAACTCTAGCTCTGTGACGTAGCCAGACGTAAGAAGATCAAATAGACGGACAGCCACATTTGAATGATACTCGCCCTGTTTGGTGATCTTGGCGTATTTAGAACTGGTTAAAACCTCGAATACTGAAGAGTTCCTAAATGTCCTTTGAAGAAGTTCCGAATATTGACACAACTCTTCGATCTGTTGCAACTGCTGAAAGTTGCGGCATTAGAAAAGGATTTAAAAAGTGCTCGGGTTAAAATATGTGTAATAGTAAAATGTCTGCTTGTTTCAAAAATAATATGCGATGGAATTCAAAGTGTTTCAAAGTTTTAATTTTTGTTACTTATTCATCACAGCAATAATAAGTAACAAAAATTAAAATGAAGTTATTTCATAAAATTTAAATTAACATTCTCTTACATTTTTGTTTGAAAAAAGTTTAAAAAACGTTTTTATGAAGCAAAAGTTTTTCTTCCCAGTATATGTTTTTTTTAAATATTTAAATATAACTATTTCTGAATTTTGTTCTTTTTTCCCTTTCTGTTTGACTAATGTTATCAATCTGGGCAATAGTAAGTTTTATAATTTACTTTTCCTTATTATTTATCATTTAATCATCCACAATAGAAATACAATGTCTTTTTTGAGAGATTTTAGCTATTTATGACCAAATAAAATATAAAATTACTTTAAAATTGTTTATTTTTCACTCTTTAACGGTCTATCCTTAGATATTTCGTAGAATAACTTGTTATTCTAAGAAAAAACTGAATTGTACACTTTAACGGTAACATACATATATGACAGTTTCAAAATGTTGTTTTACGAATGGCAACAACTTGTAATTGGTTTCATGGTTTGTTTTGATTAAATATATTACGATCTGGTTACGCTGCTTGTTATTATTCAGGTACTGTGTGCAGTGTTCTTGTAAATAAACACTAACTACTGAGTTTTGACTTTGGAAACGTAAGACTGTTATAAGTATTAAAGCTGTTTTCTTACTTTTATTAATATTAAAATTAATGTATTATGCAAATTTATTTATAACATCTATGTATCACGTTGTTTTTCTTAGTAGAAGATGTTTTGGAATTATTAATCACTAATATAATCTAATTGTTTAAAAGGCCGTACATTGCACATTTAAAGCCATTGAAACCTTTTCTGTGAATTAATAAAATACTATTTTATTCTGAATCTTAACTTAGTTGTTAAATGTTACATTTCATGCTAATTCTGAAATCCCGAAGGAGGCATTTCTTTTAGAAATTTCAAGTTGTCTGATATTTAGCTTCAAATTAATTGCAAAGGGATTATATCTGATATCTATTTCACATATGAAGTGAGAATTTTGTGTTGTCTCACAATTGAATTAGAATTATAATTGCTAGCTTGCAAATAGAGAGATTTAATATTTTTTGCCACTGTGATTTTTTATATGCATCTCAAATAAAAGCTTTTAAAAATGTTTATGAAGCATGTTTTTTTAATATTCTATGTCAAGTCGTAATGTTTCAGAAAATTTCATTCTTGTATCAAAGTTTTCATTCGTAAGTTATTCTTGTGAGAAGAGGTATAACTTTAAAATTATGTGTAAAATTTTACCAGCAAAATATTTAGTAAGTATATTTATTTAGAAAACAAAACTACGTGCTGTTTTTTTCATTAAATTTTATGAGGCATTTAATTTAGAGGAAGGAGAGGCTCATAATCTATGTGGGGAATATTGTTCTGAATCTAGAAAGTTCATTGAACTTTTTCTGCATGAATCTGAAACAAAAATATATTCTTATGTATTTTTAAGTATTTATTGCTCTTGTAATTTTTAAATATTTCAAAGAGACTTATAACAAATATTTTCCTTCTTGCATGCAATAATACTATGCAGGGACATCTTAAGGCATGTGCCCTGGCCTCAGTAGGGGCCTCGACTCAGCCTTAATAAAATCACAATTCTAATAATTTTAATGGTGAAATGTTATTTCTGGTTGTATTCTCCAAAAAGCTGGGAATTTTGGACAAAATGTCACCTGGCAACAGAAGCAAGACTACATTATGATCATTGACCATATTTAGGCATAGGCCTATCATTATGCACCCTCATTACTCATTAAGTCAAAAGGCAGCAGTTGGTTAAACGGGTTTGTGCGATTGTAATTCATGCACATTTATTTGTATTGGGTTACAGTTTATGTGAGAATTTGACAACATTTACTATGTACTGTTTAATTTTAAGGATCATAGGTTTGGCCTACATTTGTGTTGGGAGTGCAGGGCCGCTAGAAGTCTTAAGATCTCCCTAGTACTATGCTACTTTTTTCTCAAGTCCTTAAAAATCCCTGAAAAAAATTAGGTCTTATTTTTTTTAAGAAAATAAAAAATCTCGTAATTGTACCATACTATTATTTATATTAGTCTAAAGATGAATTAAGGAGCCAATAATGGGAAAATATTATGTCAATATTTAATGTATAATTTCAAATTTATTTAATTCAATTTTAGAGAAAATTCATTTTACGGGAAAAAATGTACAATTTTTTAAATGTATGTCTTGAAGGTTATTTGAATGGATTATTTAAAATATACATTTAAATATATTACATTCAAGAATATTTAATTTCACCCAATTTCTGTTTTTCGTTGAATAGAATTTTAATTCCTTAGCAATTTCTGCCTTCCATAAGATATACATTTAAAACATGTTTTGTATTTAGCTATAAATGAATATACTTATTTTCTTTATGGATAAACTAAATTTTAAACATTAATGTAGTGAGATATTTTATGTATTTAAAGGATAATACTAACATAAAAGCTTTGCTAGGTGGAATATATCAAATTATTATGATAGATATTTTTTATTTTTGGAAAAGGGACATTTTATTTTACTTAATATAATATGAATTACTCTTCTGTGTGGTAGAATGAATAAGTATTATATATGCATATTTCATGTAGGATTTCTCTCTCTGCATTTTATTATCCTTGTTCAGAAACAGTCTTGTATATTCTTTGTATAGATGCATCATATAAAAAAAAGTATGTTACTATGCTAAACATATTGAGTTTGAGAATCTTTTGGATAAGAAATAATATTGTCTGATTAAAATCTATACCATTTTCTTCTTTTTTTTTAAGATTGTAGGGAAATAATAAATAAAAATGGATAATTGTATAAGAATTAAAAATCAAGTGAATGCATATATAGTAACTAACTACGAATTTTTGCTATTGATAAAGATATTGTATAAATTTTATATATATGCTTCAATGTATATGTTACTGGGAAAGTATGAAATGTCTACATTCTATAGAATGCTGGGAATTTTTAGGCAAAGTATGAAATATGAGATTCATTACATACTTTGCCTAGGCATTGTATAGAATGACCAAAGATATTTAGGCAAAGTTTGAAAAAAGGTCATGGTAAGGCTATTATATCAGTGATGTGCATTCCTAAAAATGAAAATGTTATTCTGACAAAATAATGAGAGTGCAATTAAAAAAAATTATTCAAAATACATAAAGGAAAATGAAAGTTGTCCCAAACCAAATTTGTCCTTCTTATTAAGGAAAACAAAATTTTCATATAAAAACAAGAAATTAAATTTAACATATTTGTTGCAACATGGTAGACTTGAATGACAATTTGAATTACATTTCATTACATTTTTCATGCAATAACAATTCTTATGTTGGTACTTTGATTTACACATACATTTGAAAAATCCTTGGCTGCTTCCATTGGACTGAGCAATCATGAATGACAGGAGAGGAATTTCATGGTCAGGAATATCTTTAATTCTAAGTAAGTTCTTAGGACACAAAGTAAATTGTGATTTCTGGTATTAAAATTCCTTCTGAAGTTCGAAGTCTATACAAACCACCCTCCCACTCATTACTAATGCCAATATATTTGCATTCCGGAAAAAATCACACAGGTTTCACAACAATATTTTTTTTAAATAATTTTCTGTTTTTTCTGGCAAGGCTCACAAAGACAGATGTATAGTTAACTTTCATAACATGTAAAATTTTTGCATTTGGTTGAAAATTCTTTCAGAATTCTATCTTTTCCTATGAATCTATGACAATACTGTATAGCAGTGCTTCTCAACCTTTTTATTTTTTGGACCGGGCAATGTCTGATAATTTTACCACGGCTCTCTGAGGGTAGGATATTGATTATTTATATTTCAAATTGTTTTGATGTAATAATTTAATTGTATTTAAATATACCTGCAGAATAAAATTCAGTTGCACCAAAAAATGAATATAAAGTGATTTTACTTGAAATATAAAGTGATTTCCATGGAAAGTCTCACAAAAACAAGAGAAATGCACCCCAGTAAATAAAATGGAAATAATTTAATACTGCATGAGTGGGCCCAATACCATTTGATCCACGGACTTACTGTTTGGGACCACTGTTGTAAGGTACTGACACCTTTAACAGATTAAATGAGCTTACTTTTATTTTCCACAAACATCACATTATAGCTATTCATCAACCAATAGTCACTGGGTTCCTTCTTAGTAGTCATTTTGGCATTTTGTTTATCAGTTAAGAAAAAACTTTTTTTTTCAGCATTATAAAATATCCAACTACTTGCGACAACTTAAAAAAAATGGACATATATATGGGGATTTTTTGTTGTTTTTAGATTTATTTAGTACAATTTAAGGAAAAAATGCTAAAATTAAGAAAAGAAAAAGAAATTATTACTAAAATGGGAAAGAATTTACAAAAAAATTCATAAACGTGGCCCACTTTGTACAAAAAGTTTATGAACAAATTCTCAATTTTTGAATTTTGATCTGTTACTTTGCTATTCATTTTTAAAATAACCTTCAGGACAAGGGGTATTTTAATTTTTACAAAAACTAGAGCACTTTATCTTAGTTATTATATGAAATTTCTTAAAAAAAACAGTGATTATATTCTCATAAGGACTGTAAATTTTTTAATAAAACTGATTGATTAATCTGAAAGTTTAAACACTTCTACTGTTACAGAGAAAATACACAAAAAATTTCAGTTAATTATTTTTTGCAATCGCTGTCCCCATTTGAGTTTTTCGAAATGAAAAAAATGCATATTGAGTAAAACGCTTTTAAAGTTTGAAATTTTGTTTAAAGTTATGGCTTCTACTTTTACTTAAACACTTGTAGTTTTTGTTCCAATGAATGGAAAATAAAAGCCTTGGTATTCTTACAAAGCTAATAAGACGGTCTATAAAATAAATTCATAAAAAGTTGTCAATTTTTGGAAAAAATGCACGATTTTATTAGTCGGGTGCCTTAAATCGAATTTTGGGCAGCTCGTCGTTGAATAGTTTCATGTCTATTGACCTGAGGTTGTCAACCTTTTAGCTGTGACATATAAAACCTATCTGCCAATATGACTCGGCAAACCACACAGTAGGGCATTTTTGAAACAATTCAAAATTTGACAAATTTGTTGTGTAATTCAAAGTGCCACTGAGAATTGTACTGCGTCATAGGTTGTTGACTCTTTCTACAGACTATGACTCCTTCTCCAACACTACAGATTGCTCCTCCATTTTCATGCAGCACAGGAGAAAAAACTGTTTTTTGTTGAAAAGTAAGTAAAATTGAGTATTTTGACACTTCCAAACAAACTGCAATGTGCAACTGACAAATTCTGAGTCTGAGGCACATGTTAAAAGTCTCGTGTCTTGGCACACTATATTTGAAACGAACCAGAGATGTATTTCATACTTTGCTAGTTTCTCATTAGGCATTCTATAGAATGCCTGTGCAATGTGTGAAATATGAATCATTTCATACATTGCTGGCTAGTTTTAGGCATTCTATGGAATGCCGGATTTCATACTTTGTCGGTAACATATATACTGTTCTCTGAAAATAAGTCTTCAAAGTATTATATGATTTAAGTATTAACTATTTTATGGTTAGTTGTGTGATAATTTTTTTATGAATAACTATTGAAATACTAAGATGCTAAAACCACATTGCATGTGGGTATATTTTGAGGTAGACTTATATATATATGTGTAGTGGGCATATATTTTTTTCATCAATTTTGCAAAATCAGTGTAACTAAATAAGTACTTTTATAAGACCTGTGCTCTAGTGACTGACTGCAATAAATGTAAAAGTATGTGTTTCTCGCATTCAGTGTGTTAAGATAATGTAATGTTTAGTTCAGATGAATTTTTATTTTGTTATATTTTATTATTAATTCCATTTCTAATTTAGGTAAACAAAACACACACACACAAAAAATTACTCAAATAATTTTGCTGTTTAGATTTGAAAAGTTTGTGTTGATAGTGTCACCACTGTAATTTTTAAGCTTTTCCTTTAATTGCAGTATTAATATTGATTGTTATTGTAATATCTTATTTTATATACTTTATACAATTTTTTTTATGTTCCTTAATATTTTATTTATTTAATATAAACACGGTATTTGTTTATTTCAGATAGTGAAATTCATAAACTTTTCGATAAAAGATAATTCTGATGAAAATATCGGAAGTCGATAAATTTCATCTTCCTTAAGCCATGTAATACAATTTTGATGTTACTGCAATCTTATTAGAATTCTTTTCCAATGTAAGTTTCCCAGTTTTGTAGCATTATTCTTTGAATTTTCAATTACATATATTGAATCATGGGAAATATATGGAAACTTTCAATATTTTTAATAATTGTTAATGATGTAATGTTAACTCCATGAAGTTCTTCCTGTCCACATCATTTACGATGCTTAAATTTGCACAAAATATCATAGTTTTATTATAAATAAATGTAGTTCCATTTAAGTTTCCCTTTTGAATGTATTTAAGATTGTATTAAGCTACCTTTTAAATGTTTTTATTTTATTTCTCTTAAGGTTTAACATTTACAAGCATTGAAATTAGCTGTTGATGTATTTTTATAAATTTCTAGAAGAGGATACTTTAGTTGCAATATTTATTTTACATAAGGAATAGTTATTTTCTCTTTGATTAATTCATAATTTGTTGTGATAAAATCCAGAATTTACTTTTATAAAAATTTTCACATATTTTATTGTAATATTCTTTACTTTTAGATTAGGTGTTTTGTCTAATCATGGATAATTCAGTCATAGCAAAAAGTGGATGGCTATCTCGTCAAAGTAACTTTTATTTTGTATTTTTTTAACTTAACTGAAATGTAAATAAAAACTAAGTAATTCTTTACTAAATTATTCATTTGTCAAACTTTGTAATTTAGTTTCTGTTAAAATGAGCCAATTTGAAGCATCATAAAAGTTTAAAGGTTTCCTTGAACACTATTAAAATGAGTATTAAATAATTTTTTTGTTAGTTATAAAGATTTTTTTTCCTAAATATAAATTCCATTAATAATCTTCATTATATATATTAAAATTTATATTTCTGGTATATTTTTATTATATATTTTCACATTTTGGTTTTAAGAAGGGTATTGTCACGAGTTCGAGCCCAGTACCACTAAAGACCCGCCGTGTAGGGCAGCGATGCACGCTAAATCTGTCGAGAGCTGAAACGTCCTCCCGTTGGTGTGGTGTGGTAGTTAGGAGAGGGGGTGCCAGCTCAGGTGTCGTCCACGTCACTTGACCATGGTTCAAAATTACGTGGTCCGTCGCCAAAAGCCCTCGTGTAGCTGAACAGTGTGACGTTAATCTTCACTCACTCACTTTAAGAAGGGTAATAAAATACTTAACCCCTTAATCATCGCATAAGTTTGATGAAAACTGTCATAAAAGTGCCTTTTTTTTATTCAAGAAAATTATATAAAACTAAGAGTATGTGCAATATATGTATTTTTTAAAAAAAATTTGGTAAATTTTTAGTTTGATATGCAACAATTTTTTAAGAAAAGCCAGCATTTACGGTTATTATGACTGAATGTTGATTTTCCAGCAAATAGGAAAAATTAAAAAATATGTTTTCTAATTATTAAAGGAGAATTTTACTGCATAAAAGGAAAGAAAATAGTAATTTTTCCTTGTAAGATAAATTTCAAAGCATGAGATGCAAAGGCCAACGTGACAGGTAACAGTACAGATCCATAATCACTGCTCTCAAGTTCACTAACCCAACTTTCAAAACAATCAGTTATTCCAAAATCACTCTCAAATCCATTTTCACTTAAAGCAGAGTCCGATTTACCTCCTGACTAACTCCATAATGTATGCAAAATTAAAAAAAATATTTTTACCTGATTACAGAATGCAACCCACAAGCATTCACAAGGAATGGAACTAAGTAACTGAGCTAAGGTTACAAAAACATATGGCTAATGTATATGCTTGATTGTGCTTACATATATGTCAATTTTAAAATAAAATAACTATCTTTAGACATGTTACTAATAATCTGATACTGCCATTTGGTGAGAAATAAACATGATCCGGTCATAAGAAATAGATAGTTTTAATCTTTGTAGCGCATTACTCTTGAACACTCCAGCCCAGAAATATCAGACACGAGAAATAAAGGGGGAAATTTCACCCTGAGATTTTGATGGGATCGAAAAGGACGGGGTTAAAATACCTTTTTTTTTTGTATTACTAGTCTTTTAAATAGTGCATGTGTCCCTTCCACTTCCTTGTTATAGTACAGTGATTCGCAAAATAATTTTTTTGTAGAAAAATTTTGCATTTTGAAAATTTTATGAAATATATTTACAATTTTTATTTATGTAAATATTATTTTAATATTGAGGTATTGTATTTGGGAGATTTGGTAATATGTATGTATAGTTGAATTACTGTTTGAAAATCTTTTAGTTTTAATTGAACTTTCTTTTAAAGTATTGAATGAAATATCTTTATAACTGGCATATTTTGAATACAAATTCAAATATTTCTAGCTTCAATTTTGAAAAAATGGAAAAAGAACTGGGTCGAATTATATAGAGATGGGCATTTGAAGTATTATGAAAATGAATGCAGTCCAAATGCTGAAGATATAATTTTTATGCCCACAGAATGCTTAGCAATAAAAGCTGGTTTACAGGTGATTAATATGATTATCTATAAATTTTAAATTTTCATTTGTTCAAAAATTTTATATTTGTGATAAAGCTTTAAATTATGAAATGAAACGACTTTTTTTTAATTGCAAATGAAATAAGTTATGCTAAAAAATATTAATTATTTGGTACTTTTTGGTTAAAGAAGCCTTGGGCTACTGGCTGCATTTTATGATGTTAGCAACTGATATAAGCCAGAATTTAATGTTTTTTTGCTATGTGTTTGATTTGATGGTCCCTATAACCAAAAAGTAGCAATTTATTCCTGGACTGGGACAAAGGTCTCTGTACCTATACTTTTTTTATAGTAGTTTAATTAGATTTATTCATGTCAATTAAAAGTTATTTGTACATTTTATTTTGAAACAAATGTTATTGAAAGATTCTTAGGTATATGTAACATTCAAGAACCAAAATGAAAGTACGTGGATAATTTATTTGTGGTAGTGAAAGAAATTTTGTTGCAAGGAATTTGGCTAATCAGAAATTGTTAATTTGTAACTCTTTAACATAAATAATCTTACATTTATTTTACATAAGTTTTTACTCTCTTCTTAACTCACGAATTGAAAATAATGTGTAATTAGAATTTTTAAAGCATTTCTTGAATTTCATAGCAATGCAGCAAATAGTGGCTCTTACTGTTGTTAAAATTCTGAGGAAATGGAATATTAAAGATGGAGAAAATATTGAAGGAGATGGAAGATTGTGTAAGAGGATAGTAATTAAGAAGGAGAAAAAGTTTTAAAGCACCTGAAATTTTAGTGCTAAGAGCTATGGTTAGTATGATGTTGGGTCAAACATGCAAACATGATGATTTTAATGTGAAGCCTATGCCAATTTTCTCACATAGCACCTAGAATTTGATAGTTGATTTTTTATTCCTTTTATTCTCTGATAATAGTGTTAGGGTGAAGCGATTGAACTATTTTTTTGGGCAAAAGGATAACTGTGTGACCCTCCCATGTGCGGTTTTTCCCACTTCACTCCCATGCATTCCTTTTACGGGGTTCACTGGCTGACCGTGTGGAGACCCTCCTGGGTCTCACCCTGGACACCAAGATTAATTTGAGGCAAAGAACCACCCAAGAGCCACATTTTGTATAATAATAATTGTTTCTTATTTCAAGTCTAAAAAAAAAACTCTAATATAGAATACTTTTATGTTACATTAAATAAAGGGATTTACCTTTTATATTAAATTAAATTACGAATTATGCAACTAATTAATAATTACGCTGAAGATCAAGTAAGGTTTACCTAAATAGGAGGTCCGAGAAATACACGTACTCGAATTATTAACTTTCATGAACTTTTACTAATTTGACTAAACTAACGCTTATTTTAAGCGTACATAAATTATATTTACCGCTGGTTATATAAGGTTTCTCGTTCTTCAGTAGAATAGCAGCACGACGTCTTCAGTATCTTAATATCCTGGAATCCTCTAAGATAAAGGTTACTGTTGCGCTGGCTCAATAGCCTTTCTCATCATCAAGATTGCTAACTTACAACGCTCGACTTAAATACCTTATCTACTTTGCACATATCCCGTTTATCTTCTTGGAGTTGATTGGAAATATACGCGAATTTATATTCCCCAAAAAGACGCCTAAGAAGATTAGTGGAAAGATTCCGTACAGATTCGTCACAACCGGTCGCTGTGTGCTTTTGGTCAGACTTGCTGTGTGCAGTTGTGAGAACCCCCATGGGTCCCACCCTGGACACTAAGATTGAATTGAGGCAAAGAATTACCGGATGCCATTTTTAGAATAACAAATTATGTTTATTCAATTGATTCAATTAGTAACCTTCTAAATACAAATATTAATATGTCTACGTCAAAGGGATTTACCTTTAATATTAATTTAAATCACAAAATAGGATATAATCAACTACTAAGCTCAATATCGAACTGGTTTACCGGAATAAGAGGACCTAGAAATATATGCAACTTGAATTACTATCATTCATTAACTTTACACTAACTTTATTATATATTAACTCTTGTGGTCAGATAAACTAAGTTATAAATATCATCTGGCTATAAGGTCGTTCTCTCCAGGTAGACCAACCCTTTCATTGGTATTTCGCAGACTAATAACAGTAAGACTCTAATCATGCAATCCACGTGAATCTTCTTAACTTCGTCACTACTTCTCTTGGCTCAATCGCCTTCTATCTGCTAACTTATAACGCTCTCCTTAAATAATTCATTTGCATATCCCGTTTTCTCCTTTCAGAGCTGGTTGGAAATATACGCGAATTTATAATCCCCAAAGACACCTAAAAGTATTAATGATAAGGTCCCATATAGATTCGTCACACAGTATCCGTGATCGTTGTTTTTGTATTTGTATATAAATAACTGTGCTGTCCAGAGATACCTGAGTGGAAGTAATTTCACAAAAGAAGAACAAATAGTATGAAAATTTGATTCCTATCCATTTGCTTATTCTTAGTTAGGTAATATAAGCAGAAATATGCTACTTAGGTACAAAAGCTTGTTTTTAACAAGATTATTTATTTATTTAAAATCACTGTTAATACAAGGGTGAATAAGCCTTTTCTTTATTTTTAATGGCCAAATCAAAGCTGTAAATTTGAAGTCTACATATCCATTCAGAATGGTAAACTTTTTTTGGACCAGCCTGTTTTTATCTACCGGTAGCTCAGTATGGTGCTGCTGTCAATTGTTGAAGATAAAAGTTATGCTTCACACATCCATGGCGTACAGACAATGAAGTGTTTTTCGTTTTCTATGGAGGAAGGAAGGGATGCATTAACATTGAAACCCTCTAGGAAAGGCACCCTCATGTATGTGGAGTAGTATCTCTTTTTTAGAAGTGTGAGGTTAGGGCTTGTTACTATGCAAAAGACCATGAAGACTTTTCTAAGAAGAGCATTTAAGGAGACTGACTGATGATAACATTTAGAAGCTTAGTATGGGAGTGTTTATGATATCATTCATAAGTCCTTAGGGTACTGGAAGGTTCATGTAGGTCGATGCCTAATATGTTGGATGACATGATGAAAGACAACTCAATGATTGCTTCCCTGGATCACATTGTTACTTCCAATGAAACATAGGTACTGCATTTCTTGCTGGAATCGAAGTTGCTGAGCATGGTGGGAAAACATCTAGGTTTGCCTGTGACAAAAAATTCTGTTCAATGCCATCTTTTGGGAAAGTAATGTTAACATTCTTGTGGAATAACTGTGGACTGCTCTTGCTGGATTTCATGCCACAAGGAGCAGCCAGGATTACCTGTAATTATTGCTGAACACTGTTACATCTGCAGACTGGCATCTGGTAAAGTGCTGAGAGATATTCTTGAAGTGGACAGCATGGTTATCATCCTGGACTCTATAAAACCACATGAGGCAGTCAGAACTTCTTGCAATCTCCGGTCATTTCACTGGAAGAATCTGGACCACCCGCCATACAGTCCTGACATAGCCCCAAGTGATTCCACGTTTTCAGTCCAATGAAGAAGTTCCTGGCAGAACAACAATTCACATGCATTGATGAAGGCAAGACTGCAGTGAACTGAATCAATTCTACCACAGGGGAATCTCAAGCGTAGTACGCTAATAGGGATAAAATGTGTCTGAACCAGTGGGGAGAGTATGTGGAAATAGTAGAATATATATAGTGCAGATATTTATAATAATCTGTATGTACCTTATATTAGCTAATAGAAAACAGGAGCAATGAGTTTTTTCAATTCGCCCTCATATTTTGATATTGAACATTTTCTTTATTGATGTGAAATGTGTCTTTAAAATTGCTTCCGTAGGGGGAGGCAATTAAAAAAAAACGAATGAAACGAAATCAGGGGATACAGTTTGGTGTTGCAGCTACATATCTATCATCTCTATCCAAAATTCAATTACACCACTGGATAGCTAAAGGATCAAAGAATTATGCTAAGTAAGAACTGTGACTCATCACATGCAGTGCAGGGGGGGGGACATTTTGAGGTAATTTTGCTGCTTATAGAGATTTTCATTTAGTATAATTTTTGACTCAGAGAAGCTACGACGTTTGTTTTAGTTTCAACCGTTAGCTCTCATCAAAATCTATCGATTGTATATAAAACATTAGTGTAAAATAGTGACAATGAATATAATAAGGTGTTAAAATAAAAAAAGTGTATTATCAAAAATATATAATGTCGACCAATACGCATCAAACAGCCAAGTCCAAATACAGAAATCGTATACGGTTGGAAAGGGCTTCTCAAGACCAATGGAATGGTACCACTAAAACACCATAAAACTGAATCAAGCAGTGCTGGGAACATAAAAGAATGAATGTGATCGAGTGGATCAATGATGGTGCCTGTACATCTGCAGCTGGGACAGTTGAAATTATGCAAGTGGATGATGAAATCGCTTCTATATTGACTCCGGACTGTGTTGGCCTCGATTGCATACAATCTTCGTTTATGGAGACACATTGGGCAGCAGTTAGTGCACATTTCACTACGACGTTTGTCAATTCCAGTGGACATATGTGTGATGTGTGTGGTCGTCTACAGTTTCCGCGCTCATTGAAGCTAACGAAAGAAAAACACCTCTGCTTAATAATACTTTCCTCAAAGAGCTAGTGGCTGGTTTTAAACTGTGCACTACGTGTAAAAACTCACTAAACTTGGACAAAGTGCCCACGCTGTCACGTTCGAACGGATTTGTGTATCCACCTATACAATATGGGTTACCGCTTTAGATCAGATTAGTGAATGTCTAGTATCACCACGACTGTCATTCATACAGATACGTCGGGTGTGATGCCATTAATGTACTTGTGGATGTGGACACGATAGTGCAGTAGCTACCGCGTCAATTGGACGATGATCAGGCATTCAATGTTAACATAAAGAAGAACATATGATACATAAATCTAGGTATCTGAGTGGAGTGGTCAAAAAGACAGTGGCAAAAGCTTGGCTACAATTCTTACTTGGCCAACCATTGTATAAGCATTACAAGATTACAGTACACTGGAATTCTTTTCATGCTAACACAATAATCAGTTGTATGGCAGCCAACGCCATTGGTGATGATATGATCAAACATCTAGTGTGACAGAAGAGCACAAAATTATGCTGCTGTGTGTCGTAGAAGGCATATACAGTACTTTTTGATGCATACCACAGACTGCCAATATCACTCGCAAAATGCTAGAACAGCGTATGTTCATCAATGAGTGTGTCAATAAGAACCTTGCATTTCTCAAATCTTTACCAAATTCTGTGCAGGATTGGATGGATCACCAAAAGGATCTTTTGGTGATGACACGCCAGCTGGGCAAGACGTCGATGTTCCTTACACTGAGTGCTAACGAAATACATTGGCCATAAATTAATATAATTATTTTATACAATCCTACCCATTAAAAAGAAATCTGCAAAGAAAACATTGAAGAAAAACCTTACTCTTTGTAATACACTATATTTTCAACTTTAAAGAATAACTTTATGTTAAAATTAATGAATTTTAATGACATTTCCTAATTTTAAGCCTACTATTAATTTTAAACGTATGTTATTGTGCCTGTTTTTGATCTGAGATCATATTGTAATACTGCTAAGTGCAGACATTTTGCTTACTGCATCATTGGTGGCAGTATCATCAGCATCAATTCACAAAGCTGGTTGAGGCACCATATATCACAACACCAATAGCTTCTCTGATTGTAATAGAGTTAACATTGACATATAGGAAATTAATTTGGGAATGAAAGATGTAAAGGTTTTTGATGTCTGTCTAGTAAACATAAAGGTCAATGGCATCTTCAAATTTATACTCTGGTGTGTGTACATCCGTCCGAGCACAGCGTTAGCAGAAATTAAACTCTTCATGTTATGATAGCAATCAAAATGTTCCAAAAACATCGCCAAAATTATACCTGATTACGATCCTTATCTTGCCACACTAATTATGATAGTCGAAGACTGCATTGTTAATGTCTCAAGACCACTCATTGCCCGTTTTCATGCACAGCGAATTCAATTTGTCTTACATCGAAACTTCTCCAACAATTTTAGGTAGTGCCTGTATTGATTAAACGTTTATCAGAAATCTCTATGTTTCCTGTATGCCATTTGTGTCATACTTCTCATATCACAGACCTATTATTAATAAAGTTAATTATAACACAATAATTATTTGTTTACTTGATTTCTTGAACCTGGTGAAAGAGGAAATAGTTGCCATCATAGAAAAAGGTGGAAACCTGGAGGACTTCTTAATGTAAATATGATTATGACGTACTATAATAAAACCTTTTTTATAAAAAATGTTTCCCATTACACAACGTATTCACATACAACAAATGGCTGTGTCCATGACACAGCCACACCCTCTTTTTTATCTTAAACTACATTCATTCAGGGGTTCTGTATCATTCAATCCTTAATAATAGCATAACCTTTGCCATTAATTGTTTTGATTATAGCATATTTTAATCTACTTAATTTTACAGCAAGTATGATTCTTGGTCCTTTCTTAGGATTTTTTTTTTCAGTCAGAGGGATTTCTTATCAGTTTTTCTTTCAATTCATAACTTAAGTAAAAAATAAAAATTTCTAGACTTGTTAATATTATCCTAATAGTAAAATACTTGTATGTCTTATTGATATTAAGTAGGCTTAGAGAGAGAATATTGTAGAACAAAGGTTTTTGTTGCTTGATTATTAAACTGAATTAATATAATTTTTAAAGTAGAACTGATTTACAGTTTCTTTTCCTGTTCACCTTTTTTGTCAAAACAACTCAATTAATAAATTTCCCACTGTTTAACTTTTAGTTTTGGAATTTCTTTTAAATGAAGTTTTTATATTCAAAATTATCTATTAGTGTGTTAATTGTTGAATGTGATATATATCTATCCGTCTTTATTATTTTTATTTTGTAGTGTATTTTCTCTATCTGTACCTATCGATTGGTGAAACTTTAACAATCCATGTCCTCATTAATGCATTTTTTAACATAAAAGTTTATTAGTCATCTAATTTAGATTTTGGGAGATAAAGCTTTTAAAAAGTGAAATGCAGATGCTGCAACTGAGATCAATTAATAGCATAATTATTTCACTGCAGATTCATTGCATTGCAAACAGTTGTACAATAATTAAAGAATCCTGTATCATGATGATTTAAAATATTTAGAGATGAATTTTTCACTATGGGGCTTATTTTTATGGAGAGCAGATATTAAATTTCCTTGTATCATATCTAAATTTCTTTTATGTAAATTATTGTAGCTTAATAGTTATTCTTAAATGGATGAATTCTTAAAGTATTTGGGGTTTTTTTCTGGTTTCTAAGTTGTTTACATATTTTTGAAACTATATTGAATTAAATGTAGATGTGAAAAAAGTATTTTATAGTGTATGTATTCCATTCAGGTGGAAGGAGTTCAACCTCCTGAAGGATATGGCATTCAGAATTTATTATCTGTTATTACATCTACTGGCAAGACTTGGATATTTTGTGGAGAATCCTTAGATGATATGAGGTAATAAAGGAATTGCACTCTGAAGGCTGTTGAGAAAATTTTTAAAACTTTTTGAGTTTTTTTTTTTGTGTAAAAATATTTATTGTATGAATGAAACAAGATATTTTAATGTAATCGAATTTTTTTTCATCAATTTGCATATTTCTGAGTTTTTTATGAACAGCTAGTTTTTGTAATGTGTACATATGATTAATGTAAAATTTGTTTTGTATTCATGGTCTTTTTTTTTCTCTTGTGTGTTTTATGATACATTATAAAAACACATAAAATCTATCAATGTAATATAGTTTATTTGCATTGCAATTAAAGAATCAATAATAAAATGATAATGTAGTAATTAATTTTTTTAAAAAAATAGATTGATAGGAAATACTTACATAAAGATATACATAAGTTTTATATAATGGGGTTCTATAATATTTTTTATTAATAATTACACCATTTAAATTTTTTTAAACTTTTCTAGATTTAAATAACTGTGTATCTATATATAATAAAATTTATTATGAATATTTCAAAAATTATCCCCCCCTTTCAAGCAAGGATTTTACTATTAATGAAAGTTTTATCTTGAATCCATCTTCGAAATTCCTTTCTGTACTAAATATATAGACCTTTAATCATTCAACTTATTAATAAAATTAAAAGTATAATAAATTAAAATAAGCAAATTGAACTTCAATTTTATAGTTAGAAAATTGGGCTGAAAATAGTATTTTTATGAGATTAATGTAATTGAAATAATTGAGAAGTAATATTTCTCTCACATTTTATTAAAATTAAAAATAGAACTGTATGTGGTATATTTAATATTTTTTCATATTTCTTTCTAATAATTTTCTTGAATATCATCATTATAAGTATTCTATCATTAAAAATTTATCCAACTAAATAAATTAATTTATTTCTGGTAATTTAAGAAAAGTCTGTATGTGTAAGGGGGGATGTATATACTTTTAAAATTCAGTATGCTTGATTTAAAAATCAGTATGAATTTTGCAAACCCAGATTCCTTTTGAATAATGTTATTTAATCAAAATCTTTAGTTTCTTTAATGTGGTAAATTTGTATTTCTTATTGGAAAATCTTAAGAAAATGTGTATATTAATGCAATGTTTTTTGCATATTAACTAAATATAAACTATTATTAAATAGTTTTATACTGAGATGAGAGTTCAATAATGAGTATTTTATATTTTTTTATCATAATGGCTTGTTTCTTCTCTATTTTAAATTAATACTATATCTTCATAGTTTACATTCTATCAATATGGAATTTTAAGTTAGTGAATTAAATTTCAGACAAACTTTAAAATAAATTTAATACTCAGAGGAGAAAATTTTTTACAGATTTTTAAAAAATAAATTATGTCTGTAATTGTCCCTAAAACCCCCCTGGTAATTTCATATCTTTGTCATTACTCATAATGTTTCATTAAAATTTCAGGGAGAAAGTTTCAAGAAAATCCTCATGTATTAAGCTATAAGTTAAAAAGTACAATTTTTAAAGCTGAATTCTTTTTCTCTCTTAATTTTAGGGCTTGGCAGTTAGCACTTGAACAGGCCCGTTTATTTGGTGTAAGTTGATTTGGCACATTTTTTATCATTTGAATGTAATTATGAGTCATATATAAATGTCTGTTGTTCAGTAAAGAAATGTTTAACAGTTTGATTGGTTTCGTATATTAGATGCATCCTCATCTGTCAGGACATCCATCTGCTTACATGCCTGCATACAATCCTGGTTATCTTCCTGCATATAGTGGTAAGTAGTACCATAAATATATAACTGAATCTCTCAGTTTAATTATTAGTTCTTTTTATTTTTTAAAAGCAATTTTTAGGGTTTTTTTAACATATTTTTGATTAATAAAAATTATAAATTTTATAAAAGGAAACTATTATTTTTAAATTTACTTGCAGTGATTATTCTTATGACTAATAATTAAAAATAAAATGTTTGCTTTTTTAAGTAAGCATTACTTACAATTATCTAAAATAAATTTTTCTTATATTTTAGGGATGAAAACTGAATTATTTGAATAATTATTATATTAAATTTAAATTTTAAGCACCATTTTTATGAAAAGCGAAAATTGAATAGAAATTACAACTGATAGTCCTCAATTGTAGTGCTGTTAATTGTGTTTAGATTAACATATAGTGTAACTCCTTTTTCCTTGCTGTTCTGAAACGTGTTTAAGAATTAATTTATCTTTTATCGTTTTTTTTTTATTAAATATTGCATCAAATTTATCTCATAGTTTTATTTGAAGATTACATAGTTGCTTATGTTCTAGATGTCGAGCTGGATATTTAGTATTAAAATAATCTTACTGAAGCAATTAAAACTAGATGCAGCTGAGTTTTAATCTGTAAAATAAACTTTATACCATGAAAACCAAAGATACTGAACATTTAATGGTTTTATACTGTAAGAAATAATTTTTAAAATTAACGTTGTGAATTCAGATTTGTCAGTTATTTGAAACTCTATTAGGTGCATTAAAAACTTGATATAAATAAACTTTCACGAAGAATAAATAAATTTAAATTTACTCTCAAGAGACACCAAGCAGTTTCTAATTTCTACAAGTACATATTATTTGCCTAGAATGTCTAGTCGTAGTGTTACTTGATTAGTGGGTATTTGATTTCCAGAATGTACAACATCTAGAACTATGACTTGATGAGAAAATGTGGACGGATTTAAAATGTTGAGTAAGTTGCATGATCATGTTGTAGGTGGAAAATCTTTGGGGCATTGAAAATCATTAAACTTTTTCACTGCATTTCTTGCATGTATTTTTATTACACTGTTATGCATGCATTTTATTGCATGAGTTTAAACTATTTTTAACACACAGATTGTCCTATCATGTGTATTATAATAATTAACTTTCTTAAAAATTCATTGTGGGAAAAAAATTATCTTTGCAAACTACTTGCGAATTTTCCATTATATTTTTTTACTCTCATAATTTGCTTTTTTAAAACAAAATTGTGTTACTTTAATACTCTTTTGTTGAGTATTTTGAATTAAAACTTAATTGAAGAATTCTATAAAATTGAATATATTTTTGTGTTTCATTTTAAAGTAGATTACCTGAACATATTTTAAGGAAATAAATTTCAGAAATATTAATGTATACTAATCCTATTATTTATTTAATGTAAAATTTATATTTATATGCATGCTCTACCTAATATTTTGCTTGTAGAATAGCTGTTAGGATACATATGTTTACTTTACTGTATGCATGTCTGGTTTGATGCCCCCTGCTAATCAACATTATCATGCAGTCCATTATTAATCCAGGTTAAATAAATTAAGTATATTTAAAATTATAGTTTGTTTCTGGTTTCTGACTTTTAGGGGATACTTCAGTTACTTATTTGCCTCAGTTTACGTACCCGTCTCCGGCCTATTATGGTTATCCTGGACCACAATACAGTAAGTATATGATTTTCTTTTTGCTACAACTGTAATTTACTGTCTGAAATAGTACATAGAATTTGAAGGAATTGTCATTGTTGTTTATTTCTTGCTATTTTTAAGCTATTTTTCTCTTAACACTCATAAATATTATGCAGATTGTAGAAGGAATAACAAAAACTGAAGATGGTTAATATTTCATTTACAAACATGTTTCTGTTTGTTAGTGGAGTATTATCCATCATCTGCATGCTCATGCATTAAATCATAATGGAATTTCTTTTTATAAATTGTACTTTTTTAATTTTTAGTGACTGCAAATCCAGGACAAACTGCTCTTGTATATCATCCAGAAAGGTATCGCCATGATGGTGCAGATATGGCAATGGGGATGTTAGGTGGAGCAGCTGCTGGATCCCTTATGTGGGGTCCTTTGCTCTGGTGGTAAATGAGCAAGAATTGAAAGCCACAAGACATGTATTTTGCCATTTTCAATATGCCTCTTTCATATTGTAGAAAAACTCATTTCAAGCTATAGCTTCGAAGAATACTATTTTTTTCCCTTGATTCTTTTCTTGTTTAAAATTTTCCCTGTAAAAATATTTGCATATAAAATAGAAACTAAACACAATAATGGTTAAAAATATTGAATAATTTAGAACATGAGATTGCGCCTGTACACTAATTATTTTCTGTTGAAGCAAATTAATTTTTGTATTGATTTGAATAATTAAGGAATTGAATCAGTTTCTAACAGTTGCTTATGTCATTGACTACACATTATGAATTATCCATATAGTTTTATATTAATTTTCTGATGATTGATCAATGTTATAGAAATAATTTAATTTTGAAAATTATTTCTTATTGCCTATTTGGGGAGAAAAATGAAGCAAGTATGCAAGAGTTTTTTTTTTAAGTATGCAATGCAAAATTTATTTTTTATTAATATCGAAATAAGATTAGTGAAGAGTTAAATTTACCGAAATATCTAATTTTGCCATAATTGTGTAACATATACATATATATTATGAAGTTTTAAGACTTTAAAAATTCATTTTATCTAAACAATGGTGTTTAATGAAAACTTTTCATTAATTTTGATTTATGTATATATATAAATATCGATTCTTTTATGTCTCCCTTTTCACCTTAAAAATTGCATAGATTATGCAGTGAAAAACAACAGTCAGGGTTGATATATTGTACTTTTGTAATACAAACTTCCACTCTCTTCCCCCTCAAACAGTTCAAATGATATCTTGAAAGCTATGGTTGTATGAAGAAAGCCTCAGCATATCTGATTATTAATTTGAATAAATAAGCTGATGAAAATTCACAATTAATGAGGAATGAATATTTACTTTTTCATTTTTGAAGGAAGGAAATTGAAAATTTTTAATAGTAGAATTCTGAAAAAAATTGATGCATCCATCAATATCAATATTTATATTCTTACTGAAAATTCACTTGTAACTAAGTTGCAATTTAAAATATAAATTAAAAAATTGCTGGATAGGAAGTTTTAAAATTAATGAACAATTGAAATATAATTAACATAACACATGTTTATCTTCATTTTATTGTTCCAAGTCATAAGCAGGGTAATTCAAGAGTTACTCCCATGTGTAGCTAAGATCAAAAGACTTTAAAAATCCATTTCTGGATGGAATACAAATCAGTTTTAATAAACTTAAGTAATAAAAACTTTGTTTTAAATTATTACTGGTAAGGGCATTTAATTTCATTTTTTATTTATTTTGCAGCAATTTAAGTCAATTTATGAATAACTGTAAAGAAAATCTTTCAGTTGGTCTCACATATCTGGTGATACCCAGCTGAGAAATACTTTCAATGTATTAAGTATCTCAAAGGCCCCAGTTTCCTCAAATATTTTTATGTGTTAGAGTACTTTCTTCATCATTGAAGAAAATTTGTCATTTTTAGATTTCATTAAAATTGTATTGTATAAAATCCTGACTTGTAGACCTATTTTGAAATATATTTATTTGTTAGGTCATAATCTTGATTTTTTCTTCTTCATGTTCTTTTCATCATAGTATATTATGTAATACTTTGATTTCAATTGAGAGGTTATTCTCCTATGTTTATAATATTTTATTGTTTTTTCTTGGGTATTGTGTATTTTGCAGTATTTCCTCAGAGAAAGTCTGTGATAAGCCATTTCTGCTGTTCTTAAGGCTTCAGAAGGAGTTTATTAAAATCCATGTAGTGGATGATAATTTTGTGTGGGTGTGTGTTTTACATTAATTTTCAGAAATATTAACTTCTTCAGATGCATATTGCTGCACTTAACTTCTCTGAACTTAAAAAAATTTTCTTTATTATAAATATAATACTTATCAATCATCAAGAATAAGTAAACAGTTATTTATCATAATTAAGATCTGTATACCAGCACTTCATACAAATGCACTTGCTGGACTTCTATTGATAACCTACTGTTCATGTAGTTAGTAATTGTAGTTAAAATTTTAATAATAACTTAATTTCTCTAAGTATTGTATGCACTTTATTTCTATTCAGAAATTATTCTGTTGTAATTTTAGAAAAATACTTGCACTTTGTAGCTAGCCTTTATGCAAATCATTTAATTAATTGTGATCAAGGAATAATGAAGTGGTTTGAATTTACATTGAAGTGTAAAAAGGGAAGATATTTGAAATTACTTTTTCACTATTATTAATTTTTTTTAATAGGATTTTTTATATTTCCAACTTAATACTTGTTCTATATGTTATGTTTAAATTCAATTCAAAAGGAAAGCTTTAAATTGTAAAATGCATGAAAAGAATCTTATTATTCCATTCTAATTAATATACTGTTATTTTTATTTAAAAATTAAATCTATTTGTCTTGTCAAGAATTCTGTAGTTTGCATTTTTTGAAGAATATTATTTTGGACATTAAGACCTCCCAACTAGAAAGGTGGGTTGACATAATTTTTCAATGTTAAAAAAATAGGAAGTTTGATTGATAATTAACCAGAAATGTTAATTCTAAAATACTTGTTACATGCTTAGCATGAAATGCTTTTTCTACTATTCTTCAAAAGAACCTGAACTACAATATTAAAGAATGTTAAATATACTTAAGATTAAGAAAATATACTATATAAAGGTTTTAAGAAGCCTTAAATTGATTTTAACATGTTTGATGTTTATTTGTTTTCTCTTTTTAATCATATATAGCGTATTCATGTGGCGATCATGTATTAGTGATTAATTCAAAACATGTTTCCTATCCATTATTATTTTCTGTTAACTGGATATATTTGCTGATGATATAGAGGTTTTTGTGTTTGCAATGTTCTGAAAATCAATACTCATTTTTATTTGATGGATGCATTAAAAATGCTTATTCTAATATGTAAGGCACTGGGAAAATAAATTTTCCTATTTTGAAATATTTGCTTTGTTACTAATGGTTCTAATTAAATGTTAAGCTTGTGGATTTCTAATGTATTTGACAAAAGAGTCGATAATAGTGATTTTTGTTAACTTACGAAATGTGTAATTTATAATTAGATATATATATTTAGGTCAGTGACCTATTGTACTGAATGAAGAGTACTAGTTTATGTAAATAAAAGTAGTGTAAAGAGAGAGAGAGTATATAGTTATATTTAAAAATATTCATTTTAAATGGATGTGTTGAGGCATGTTTATGTATGTGTGTGGTTGTTTAAAAATAAGTATTTCTTCTAGTCCTTTTTCTAAGAATGAATGTTGAATTCTTATTTTAGTTGATTTTATTTTTTGTTGAATTTTTAAAAGTTTGAATTGTAATTTATTTGCATTTATTTTATTTATGTTGAATAATAAAAGTGATTAGCTAGCTAATTAAACAGTGAAGTGCCTCAATCATTTTAATTAGTGTTTTTTTTCTCCATAATTTCATAGTCTCTAGAATAGAAGATTGAGAAAATCTTAATGATTTCGAGCATTTAAATTATAAATTTATTACTGATTGTGATATTTTTTCTTACATATTCATTTACAAAGTGATTTGATATTTACATCTCTCTATAGCATTATGAAATAAAGGTATCAAAAAGACTCTTGAGAATACATTCACATTTACAAAAATTAATTATAAAAATATCTTATGCTTCAGTTTTATTGAAATGGGAAAAAAACTGTTTTTGAGAATTGAAATACATATAATTGACTAGTCTAATAAGAACTGAATGTGTCATGTCAATTGTGTCAATATTTTATATTGGCATTTTTCTTAATATTTTTTAAATTCCAGATTTCTATGAATGCATATGTGTGATATTTGTGGTGCATAGTTTTTTTATTATGAACATTCTAATTTATAGTTGAAAGGCAAATGCAATTTGAAAATTTTGGTTGAGTTTATTCATACCAAATATAATCTTAATTTTATATTTCCTCTGACTTAATAAGTAATAAGTCTTAATCTTAAAAATTTAAAACTTAAAAAAAATTACTGGGAAGAATGACAACCATTTGGACTTAAGTTTTCCCAATATATTTAAAATGTCTTCCAATTTTAAAACTTATAATTTGTTTTTAGTTTTGCTTTCAGACTCAATAATATGCATACATATTTTAAATTGTTTAACTTAATAAATTTAGTTTTCAATTATTGCTAATACATTAATTTTATTTTTATTTAAAAAAACACTCAGTACATCACGGTGTTTTTAACTAAAAAATAGTTTCAGGCACATTTAATATTCTGAAACAAGTTATAAATGAATTTTAAAGAATAGTGTACTAAAGGAATTTCACCAGAGATACATGGATGGTAGCCTGGTGCAATAAAGCATATAGAAAGGAGTACCATTTTATAACGAATTTATTTCAAAAAATTAACTCATTTTGTTATATACATGTATTCTAAAGTATTAATATAACAAAAGTTACAAGTCAATTTTACATTACTTTAGTTGGGAAATTTCATCATTAATGGAAAAGTTTTTATGGTTCTTCCACTTATGAAAAAATTCATTGAACTTTGAAGTAGATGCTTGTAGTTATTTTTTTAAGTTTTATTGACCAAAAAATGACTAAATTATAGTATGTGTTATTTTTAAATAAAGTATTGTATGGTGTTTTAATTGCACATTTACAAATGCTTGTTAAGGAATTAATAGTTAAGTATGTAAACATATCAACTGTATATTCGATCATAATTTAGACAAAAAAACTATCTAAGCAGCTCTTAAGTTTTTTTTACATATATCTTATAGAAATCTGTTTCATGTGCTAAGCTTGAAGTTTCTCAAAATGTGCTGACATATGATGTATAATGTAAAATATATTAAAAAATTTTCCTCCCTTAGAAGACTACAACTATGTGTTAGAAAAAAGCTTAATGAACTGAACAATCCATCTATTCAATCAAAATGATTAATTTATTTTTATTATTTTCATCAAATATGACACAAAGTGCAATCTGAATTTTGAGTATATATTTATTCTTCAACTTTCAATTGGTGTCAGGGCCATCATAATTATCTTAGTTTTTAATCTGTAGAAATATTAAGATACAAAAGATCAGTATTTCAACAATCTGCACTATTATGAATGCACTCAGTTCTTAATAGACCATTTAAGAAGTCGATATCAGATTAGTTACAAATCATACAAAACCTTTCTTTTAATTCACATATTTAATATTTGGAAAGTTTCTTTTTTTATATGAACTAAATGTTTTTAAAGTATAGCTTGGCAAATTTTTGTTAAATAGCAAAATTCTAAATAATTGCATCATATTTGTTCAAAAATTATTAAAATTGAGTATCATTCCATAAAAACAGCTTTTTATGATTTGGTTTTCTTTTTTGGTTTTCTTTGACTCAATTTGTATGATTCTATATAGAACTCTATCTTGGATGCCTTTGATGTATGATGTTGTTTATTTTTGTTTTAATGGCATCAAAATTTTTGCCTTATATTTTTGTTTAATAATGATTTAAAACATCAATTTGCAATCATTGCTATTTGCTCATCTTTCTGCTTTAATTATGAAGTATTTTATTTTTGATTCTAAATTATTATTGAATTTTGTGTTTATTGCAATTAATTTTTAAATAAAGTATCGTTAGGTCTGTTCAGTTTATTTTATCTCTGTTGATTTTATATGTATAAATGAATTTCTGTGATGCCATGCTATTTTGTTTGAAGTTTAATGGTTTACCTCAATTTTCATTGTGAATCTGATACTCATTTTCAAAGTGTTCATTTTGAAAAAATTTGATGTAAGAGAATTGAGAATTGTCTTAATTAAGACCTATATGTACAATTATTTGTAAATCAAAATTACATGCATGATATGTTAATAAAAGTGATTCTTTTTGCATCAAATCCATAAAGTATTACTTTAAAAAAAGGGTTTTAGTTAGAATTCAATTACAAATCTTGTTTCACTTTATATAAACGAAATTGATTTAAAAGTAGACCAACGATTTGTAAAAGTAGAGTATTATACTTTTTGTAACCTACATTTTTTAAATTTTAATAAGTTATGATCTGAAATATATTGCACTATATTTGGTCAGAATTTTTGAGTAAAAAAGTTTCTTTCATTCCGATTAATGTGCTATATAGCTTAAAAATTAGTTGTTTTGATACCTATATAGATATCAGATCTCTACAAAGATGATGAACCAGATGGTTTTCTTTGAAGATTAGCTGTTGTGTTAATATTTTTCACTTGTAAAAAGTATAATTATTTGTTCGGTAAAGAACTTATATTCTTAAATATATTTCCATGTTTATATTTTACTCTTTAATCAAATGAATTCTTCTAATATCTTATACAAGACTAAAAATTTGCTCATTCCTTAAAGTTCCAAATGTTATTTAGTGTGTCATATTATATATCAGATAGATCGTGATTTGTATATATGAATGTAATAATCAATTTTTTTAGAAGTTAAGAATGAATTAGATTATTCCATTTAAGTTGATAATTTTGGTTATAAAGAAATTTTAATATACACGGTGTCCCGAAACTAAACGATAATCGGGCACGAGATGAAAAGGGGCATCATATCTGTTCTGAGAAAAATATAAAAAAGATTTCCCAGCATTTGGTTAAGTAAGGACGAGCACATTTTCGAAAATGTGGAAAAATGACACCCTCCATCACATCATTAGCTACTGTGACCACAAATTTCACAATTTTATGACGATTTTTTCACACATCATTTTACATATCCATACTACTGACTGCAGTCACAAGTGGGACAAAAAACTTTGCTGGTTTATTTAAAATTAATGTAATTTTTGTGAGTTGGTGTTTCAGAAAAACATGTCACCTAACTTTGACTCTCCATAAAATTAAAGCTATTACACACAACCCTAGGCAAATTTCTCAAAAGTTGGCCTATTTAGTTAAAATTCCATAATGGTACAACAGTTATTCTTTTCTGTGCATTACAATCATAGAGATTTTTTTTATTTGCAGAACATCTTTATTTTATTGTAAAAACACCTCTGTTGATACCTTTCGTCACATCATTAGTATTGTGACCGCAAATTCAACAATTACTCTGATTTTCTCACTAACATAATTTTTCATAGCCATGCTATTGATTGCAGTCACAAATGGAGCAAAAAACCTTTACTGGTTTAGTTAAAATTAAGGTAGTTTAAGCAGGTTCTAGAAAATGATGTCACCTACTTTGGCGCTTCATAAAAAGAAAAATAATTCATGCTACTCTAAAGTTATTTCAAAAAATAACCCTTTTAGCAACAATTCAAAAATGGTGCAACATTTGCTACATTTCTATCCATAACAATCACTGCCTCTTTTTCTTTTACAAAATGGTATAATTTTAAAAAATTGAATCTTAGAAACGTACATTTTAACTTAGGTAACTTGGATGGATAATATATGGAAAATCTACATTTAATGCATGAAGACCGGTTTCTATTTCAATTTAAAATTAACATGTGGATCGGAAAAATAGCTGGATCGTGTTCGAAATACCCAAAAGTTTAAATTGAGCCAAATACTTGAATTTTCTTCTAAACAATTTACCAGACCTGCTGGAAGATGTACCATTCAACATATGCACAGGGACATGTAGTTTCAACAAGATGGTGGCCAGCGCAATACGCATGTTCTGTACGGGAGCATTTGAACACGGAATATCGCACGAAAGAGCAGGCGTTTCTTTGTTTTATACTTGCCAGTTTTATTAGAGAATGTAAATATCACAAAAATAATTTCTAACTTATAAATTATAACAGTATATAAAGAACACACACAAAAAAAGTAAAGGAACATCTTATTTATTCAAATCACAAAAAAGTAAGTATCGCTATTCGGTCTGTGATACTAGTACAAGTTTTTGAAATGTGATCTTAAAAAAGCAATGCATCAATTTTACTGTCATTTAGCTTGGAACGTAATTTTGTGCAATAATTTCATCCGAATTATCTTTTTTTCAAAATAATCTAAAATCCCTGATGGCTTGGGCTTAGAAAGTGTGCTATAATTTGTATCTTCATCGCAATTAGATTCTTTCCTCTTTAACAATTTTGTATCATATTTCGTTTTTAGATGTGTATGGAGACCCATTTGTACTTCCTCCATTCATTTTAATAACACTAGAGCATTTTTTACATTGTGCCACTATATTCTTTTCATCATAAATAATGAAACCAAACCGAAGTATTAACTGATTTTTTTTGTTCTTTAAAGTTATTCTCATTTCTTATTATGGGTTATTATTTATGTGAGTATATATATATAATTAATATAAAAAATATTTTGATCCCTAAAGTATGATATACAAATACAGTGTGAATAACAAACTCACCAATTTAAGAAATATCAAAATATTACGCACTTTCTTCACAATTACGACCTTGTTTTCACAGATATGAATATCAGTCTACGAATACTGAGCGTGTGCAGTATCGATCTGAGCTGTAACAGGATATTTTTGGCCCGTCTCTGGATGATTCACATATTTTATCACTTCTCTTGACTGTATGATACAACTTTGTATTCACAATTTAATTAATTTCGCCCGTTAGGGAGACACAAAAATAAAAACGTATATTATCTTGCAATGTTGGTGAACCCTGAACATATTGGGGAGACAATTTTAAGAAATTTCTAATTAATACCGAAAAACCAGTATTTAAACTTGTGAATACCGGTATTTCAAAATTGTACAAATCGCTCAAAATACCGGTATGCAATCCCGACTCATCAAGCGGTAAATTTTAAAAAGGTATAGAGCCTGCATTCGTGTAGTAGGTAAACGAACATTTACATCATTAATGTGTTACAAAAAAATTTTACGGTTTTTTTTAATTTATTGATTAGTTTGAGTTACATACTTAAGATTCATTTTCTTAAAATGAAGTTATTTTGTAAAAGAAAAAAAAATGATAATAATTGTTATGGATAGAAATGTAGCAAGTGTTGTTACAATTTTAGAATCGTCACTAAATATGGGTCATCTTTTGAAATAGATTACTTAGTGTAGTATAAAATATTTTTCTTTTTATGAAGCGTCAAAGTTAGGTGGCATCATTTTCTCAAATTGGCTTAAAGTTACATTAAGGTTTTTACTCCATTTGTGACTGATTAATAGCAGGTCTATGAAAGATCCCGTCAGTGAAAATATCACAGTATAATTGCGGTCAAAATGAAGATGCTGTATAAAAATAAAAAAAAATTCTCTGTGATTGTTCCACAGGAAAGAATAAGTATTGCATCATTTTGGAATCTTAACTAAATGGGCCAAATTTTGAGAAACTTATCTTAGGTTGTGTGTAATAGTTATTTCTTTTATGGAGAGTCAAAGTTAGGTGACATCTTTTTCTCAAACCCCGCGACTCACCTCACACAAATTATGTTAAATTTAACTAAACCAGCATAGTTTTTTGTGTGACTGCGATTAATTGTACGACTATGTAAGCTAATCAAAAATCATTGTGAAATTTCTGTTTACAGTAGCTAGTGATGTGATGGAGGGTGACAATTTTCCACATTTTCGAAAATGTGCTCGAGCTCACTTAACCAAGTGCTGTAGAATTTTTTTAAATACTCGTATTTTTCCCAGAACAAATATGACCCAATCTTTCTCCTTGTGCCCGATTGTAGTTAAGTTTCGGGACACTGGTGTTCATAAGTTAAGCATAATTGATTTACCGGGTATCCGAAAAGTTGTGACGGATCTTTACGCGACCTTCACACTAATCCTCTTGGGGAATCTTTGGGCTAGCATTCGCGTTAATTCACAGTCATCCTTCTCAAGAAGAAACCCTGATATGGAATTTAGTTCGACTATATAAAGTCAGGGTTTTGTAATTGTAAGATAGAAGGAGCGGAGAATCTGTTGTGGCGTTACGAAGGTGAGATTTTATTGATTTTCACAACTTAAGTTAAGAACGGAGTTTGCCACTATACTAAATTAGTGGATTGGGAATTTATAGTCTGAGATAGATTAGGTTAAATTAAACTGTTTACTTGCGCTTGTTCACTTAGGGTTTATTGCTGTATATCACTCATAGGACATCCTCTTGTGGTTGATTAGTGTGCTTGAATAATAATAAATCATAATTATTATGGAAGTTTCTGGTCATACTTTGTTTCCTCCCACTCCCTTAGATAGGCAGGACGGTGAGGAAGTGACTTCAGGGGGAAGTCGCTCACAAAGTATAGCTAACTTCCAAATACTAATTACAAATAAACAAGCAAAGATATACACTTTCAGCTTTTTATATTCCATAGAGGAAATATCAAAGTTTTTTTTTTTTTTTTTTTTTTTTTTTTTGCATGATTTCAATGTACGCACTCATGGTTGCACGCAAAACATCGAGTTAATACGAGATATTTCTAGCCACGTCCTATAATGCATTACAGGATTAACATTCTGAATGACCGCTGTAACTCGACTTTTCAATTCATCAGTGTTACGAATTGGAGATTGATAAACAATGTTTTTCACGTATCCCTACAAGAAATCCAGAGGTGTTATGTCAAGAGATCTGAGTGACTACGGTATTGGACTTCCTCTTTCTATCCATCACTTGGGGAACTTTTTCTCGCTTCTAAATTCAAGTGTGGTTGTGACTTATGTGTACGATGTACATGTGTTGCAGATTTAAACTAACTGAACCATGCTACACACACACACCTTGGGCTTCTTGTGGGGAAGCCATTTTGAAACGAAATTGTTTTAAAACACGAACACTGCGACATAAAGTTTGCATTTCATCGAACAGAAACTTAAATCTTTACTTTATGGAACGTAAAAAACCGTAAGAGAAAATTTTTATTTTTAATTCATTTTTTCATACTTTTCGGACACCCTATGTAAGTGAATATTTAGGGAAATAAAAATTCAGATTGGCAGGAAACGTGATAACCATAAGAAAACAGTGCAAAAAAAAAGGATATTAGTCTTTTTCATTATTCAAAGAAACAGTTTGGAAGAAAACAGCCCAAACTGGTAGCCACGCAAGCTGCACAACGATTGCCTATATGAGAGTGTGAATGAATAGTGGTCTCAAAGAGCTCGCAAGTATTATGGATAGCTCTTCAGTTCTGGAACGGAGTTTAATGGGTGCGGAAGGGCTGCAATTTGTCTCCCAGGCATATTCCTTGTATGCTGAACTGGATTAAGACCAGGAGAGTCAACGAGCCTTTAGATGCGCTCTATATTTTCACTTTCAAGGAAGTCATCAATCAGTATCTTTACGTTGGTACCAGTATTATATGAATCCAAGCCCGACAGCTCTTCGAAACAGCCTAACATGACTCGAAGACTTCTTCCTTATACAGGGCCATTTTTCCGCTTAGGCAAGCTAGGCATGTACATAGGATTCAAAGGATTTAGAGGCGCCAAAAATTGGAGGGCGAAAAAATAGAAAAAACTAAAATTACAACCACCTAGTGAGTCACGAGAGAAGCATTTCTGCCCTTAAGAAAATAAAGACAAATGAGATCTACAAGAAAAAGAAAAAAAAATCCCTTATCAGTTTGATGTTGCCATGCACTCAAAATGATTTTACAACGGAAATGAATTACAATGATGTCATTAATGATTTTGGAATGATCAAAGCTCGAAGAAAACATTTGTTTTTGTGCAAGTACAATGACAGTGACTCACTAAGAATGTGGATGTTTCAAAGTAAAAAATAGTAAAACGAGATAAGCGATGAAAAAGATGACAATTAACAAGTTGAAAATAGTTCATACAATAATGTATACTCTATACTGTAATTACAAACGATTCCATTAATTTACTGTACTAACTAACAAAAGGGTGGGTGGGTGATCCGTTATGAAAAAAACGTAATTGAACAAAAAAATGTCATGCCACTATTCTTTCCATTACGCTGCCGGTTGCCACTCCAGAAATGGTGGGTGTATAGGTGGTGGATAATGGAAAGACTCTCCAAAGAGCAAAAACAAAGAAAGAGTTAAGGGATAAAACCCTCCTGAATCAAAACTGACAAGATAAGAAATGAAAGAAGGGAACACAATTGAAGTGCCTAGGGTGCGGGGAGGTTAAAAACGGCTTTATCTTTATACTTTTTAACATCAACAGATCCCGCGTTAAAGAGATCGAGATCTGTATAGCTATCCAGTATTATGCCTGCTCACACCATCACTCCCTTTGAAAGAAAATGATGTCTTTCCGTAATGTTTCTTGGGCAAAAATGAGTTTCATGTTACCTCCATATTGTTAACCCCCGAATCAGTGTTCAAAGTAAACCAGGACTCGTCATTGAACACATCACATTGCCCCACTTTCGCAAACTCCAGTCCAGACGAGCGTGTTTATGCGCATACGTGAGAGGAATGCAAACGGCTGGTCATTTGGTATTATAGACCGGCATAATTGTGTCTCTCCTATTACAGTTTGCCTCGAAACTCGTACTCCTGTGAGCGCTGAACCCAGTTCTCTGACACAACTGTCCTTCTGCCAAATATTTATTGGTCTTGACGAATGGTTGATACTCTCTCTTGGCTGACCTGGTACATGACCGTCGGGTATAATATCTTTTGTTCTTTGAAACCTCTTTCACAATCTTGAGATCATACACTGAAGCACATTCTGGATTATCTCAAACTTCGGTTTGAGATCGTCCACATTCCAGCTTTCCAATAGTTCTTTCTTTCAAAAACATGTCCATTTGGCATCTTTTTGCCATCATTCGGCTTTTTCAATCGTTTAACTCGTTCCTTAACACAGCATATGCACATAACTTTCCCGATCTCCATATGTCATATGTGTGTGTGTGATCCGGTTTTATACTCGCTATGATGGGCGGATATATTTTGAGCATGCCGACGTCAACTGAAATGTTTTGTATATACACACTATTTCACCGTCATCTCTCGTGAGGAAGGTGAGAGGCTTTTAACCAACCCCAGAGTGTTCGCCCTCTAAATTGGGTGGAACCGAGCCAAATCACACTGTCACCTGTATGGTGCTCTAAGCTACGGCCAACGGCAGGCGTCACATAGCCCATTGCCATGATGAATTTTGTGGGCCTCGATCTGGCCTTTGCTGATCAGGTGGCATTAGTAACAACAACAACATTTCACCTTCACACAGTGATTCTCCACATGTGATTTTTAGCAACTTCACCAATATTTACTCACATATTTACACACTTTACGAATTATGTTTAACTTTTGGACACCCTAATAGAACCGATGTCAATACAAGTATTTAATTGAATGTTTTTTAAATTCGAATTTCTTAAAATTTTCTTTAAAATGTTACACAATTCGCTGTACACGTGTATTCAATTATTCGTGTCCTCAAATTCTTTGATTGGCTTTTACACTCTCAAACTTCCTTAAATGTTCTCCAGTAATGATCGCACAAAAACTTACTATGATCCTTTTTTTAAATCAATATACAACTATATTTTTTTTTTCCTCAAAAGAAGAAAAAGAGAATACTGAATGATTTTTTTAATTTCTGGTGTAAGTACTTGCAGATATGATCAAATAATTGCTGCTTATAAATGTACAATCTAAACGATCGTATTTACCGATGAAGACATCGTAATAGTTTTTTAATTTTTTTCATAACAAGGATTTGCAGTGTTTGAATGTTTTGATTATTTTGTAATGCACACTGGAGAAATATTTTACTAGAAAAAAAAAAAAAATTTTCAACTCTCTGGTCTTGTGTCACACTATCTTAAATTCTAAAGTACGCGTTTAATATTTTTAAATTTTGACTTCCAATAAATCACAAAGCCCTCGTGTAAATGAACAGTGCGACGTTAATATTCAATCAATCCAATCAATCACGAGTCAGAGAGAAAGACTTTTTCTTGAAAATTACTATATTTATAAACAAGCTTCAATATTTAAGAAAGCTTTAATTAGCGCTTAGTTTTTGAAGGGAAGTAAACATTTTTTTGTGCGATAAAATTTTTCATCGGAAAAGGGTACTTCTCACACAGGTTTCAGTAAAGGACCTTACAGTCAGTCAAAAAAGTATTGGGACACACTACGAGTTCATAGATTTTTATCGTAATATTTTACTTAAACATACAATTGTAACCAAAAAAAAGAAGCAAACGTTATTTTGTTAAATACAAATAATAATAATTTGAACAAAACTCATACATTCATGCAATTATGGTTAAAATTGAAAATAAAAGAAATCGAGTTAAGAAAAGAGCCCAAAAAAGTATTGGGACACTTCTCAATAAATTTTTTAAAAAATTGAAACTTAGAAATTAATATCTTGTTTGACCACCCTTGCTTTTTATGACCTCTCGAAGTCTATTTGGCATGGATTGGATCAATTTTTTGCAAAATGAGCTATCGATTTTGGTCCACTCTTCGACCAAATATTTTCTCACATCCTGCTTGTTAGAAATTTGGTGCTTATATAGTTTTTGCTGCAAATAATCTCGCACATGTTAAATGGGATTAAGGTCTGGATTGTGCAGGAGTTTTAATAACTCTAGGACAGTGGTAGAGGACCCATTACTTGCAAATATCTGTAGTATGTCACGGGTCATTATCTTGGTACAATTTAAAATATCCTGAGATTCCCAGCTTGCTCGCACTTTGCTTTAAATTGCGCTTGAATATGTCAAGATAGACATATTTATTCATTATACCATCAATAAAATGTAAGTTACCGAAACCAGAGCTTGCCATGCAGCCTCAGACAATTTGGTTACCCTTTCCATATTTGACAGTAGGCCGTAAATTTTTGACATGCATTGCTGTATTTGATTTCCACCAAATTTTTTGCTTGTCATCCGATCCGAAAATGTTATATTTGCTTTCATAAAAAAAAATTTATATCTTCCCAATATTCTGTTGGCTGCCTTACATACATTTTTAGCAAATGCCAACCTAGCTTGTCTATTTGCTTTTTTTTTTTTTTTTTTTTTTTTTTTTGCTGATGTAGGGCTTTCTTTGAGGTACTCTGCCATGATACTTAAGTTTTATTAAAACATTCCTGGCAATTTCAGGATTTACTGATTTTCCAGACCTACTTTTACATTGCAAAGTCATTTTTAATGCAGTAGATCAAGGATTAATGTGTACTTGTCTCTCTCACACACACAATCCACCTCTCCTCACGTTCATTAAATATCCTTGAACGCCCTGATATTTGCTTGTTTTCAACACTGTTTTCTTGAACCTGTTAATGATGTTAAAAACTTACTCAATTTCAATATTTTTGTTAATCTCATTGAATTGATTTCCCCTCTTTCCAATGACTTTTTACGAGATTTCGCACATCAACCAATATATCTTTGTTTCTCGCTACTTTTTCTATAAATAATCTTATCTGTTGAAACATTTGTTTTTAAGCTTCTAGTCTAAAAAAGTACTGTGAAATTAAATTCTATTGATGCGCTGCATATATTTGTTAAATTTCTCATTTCAAAAGTGTCCCAATACTTTTTTGACTCCAGTGTGCCTTTGAATTATATTTGAAAAGCTAGATCAAATTATAATTCTATAATACTAATAAAATTTTCTTTATATACTGTACACCAAATGTTAAAATATTACTTAATTCATTTTGTTTTTGTTTTAATGTGATAAGTATTTTTTTATAAATGGCTTTACAGTTATGCACACCAAGTGTTCCAATACTATTTTGTGTGACTGTATAAAGAAATGGATTCGAAACCTACTTTCTCGAAAGACCATCATATTGAATTTTGAAGGCAACTCATAACTACTACAAATTCTGCTAGTTCTTGTGCCCTCAAGTGAATTGTATGAAACATTAGGTTGAAAGATAAATTGGAACTTATACAAAGGTGTCAGTTGGTTATAGAGAGAGGTCTATCACATATCAACTAGATCTATTGAGACCTTGCAGATTTTATTAAAATAGCAAATAAAAACACACAAGGAAATGGTTTTTTGTTTACTGTGAGAAGTGTCTTTTTTATAGTTCGCTTAGCTTTAGCTTTAAATACTCAAAGGAACACCGAAATTCACAGTTACAATAAATTATGGATGCTAGAGAAGAAGGGGAGTCGAAGTGGCTAGATTGTTCGGTCGTGGTGTTTGAAATTTAGGCCCTGATTCGACCAAAGAAAATTTAAGGACTGATGAGAGCCGCTATAGAATAAATCCCATCTGCCCTCAAAATCTTCACTAGAGCGTGGTAGCTCAGTGGTTAAAATCTCACATTTTTTGGTGATGTCGATGACGAATCATCCATTCGAATCTGAATTCACAACCCAAAACCAATCCTGTGAAGTAAAGGAGACTGTTTCTTATTAACTGCAACTGGGTTTCAGAACCTTCACTTTGCATGATGGAGAATTTTGAAGATGGAGATACTTATTCAGTTGATGTGTGACGAGGTTCATAATTGAGATCGAACCCTGAGATTGTACCCAACTCTCCTAATTAAGTGATTAATCTCCGCGCCATGCAAACGAAAGCCCTTTGATTCCGAAAGATTTTTGATTGGTGTTAGTTTTAAAATAAACTAAAACTCAATGTCCTCATGTCCAATAAGTATGGGGGCTTAATAAATCAGGTATAAGCTCAGTTATCAACTATTCTTGCCTTGAAAGAAAAGGCCCATAGACAACTCCTGTTTATGAATAAGATCTACATTAATTAAAACAAGTAAGTACAACCGAGCTGAGGGTTTTCTAGTTTTCTTGTACTTCTCAAGTCCTCGAAGAAGTTAGTAATTTCCCGTTGGGGTTGACCTGTGATATTCTTGTCTAAAAGCAGCTATATCCTTTAAGCACTTTTATGAGATCAATCCCCTACTATTATTAATAGTCCGAATGATGTTTTATTACATTCACGGATAGAATAAAGTAAGTTTTTCGAACTGATATCGGATCTTTTTTTTTTCGTGACGCTTTATAGATTTCTTACGAAAATTTAGAAAACAAAATCGAACTATCTCTTATACTGTTTTAGCTGAAATTATCATCAATCCAAGTATTCATTATGTGCTAATTTACTCACCAATCTCTAAAAAAACTCAAATGAAAAGTTCTTTTTCAGTTCATTTCAGCCCAGTAGTTATTCTGAATATAAAGAGATATGTGTAATTTATACACTGTAAAAGTAACCCGTATGCCCGCAGACATTTCCTGATATTCCTGATTATACACTTTAAAGATTCAGGCGCCCGGATATCCAACCGTTTACGCTTTTAAGAAGTTTGTGTTTTAAGAATTATTTTTGAGTTCCTATTTGTAGAATTTCAAAAATGAATACCGATCGACAAGTAAGTTCTCTTATGCTCTTTAAAAATGATAAAATTACGTTTGATCGCTTAAACAAAATCTAGGTTTGTCACATTTACCTTTTAAGTAGATATTAAAAATACCTCTAACTCGAGAAATCTACCGATTATTTGAATAACATGACCCAATTGTCGCAATGGAAATAGAATTTGCAAAAATGCATTCACAGAAAAATTAAAGAGCTAAAAAAATTTTGATGAGCCTTTTTAAAATTAAACTTTTAAAGGTTTAAACTATCTACGTTGCTTGTAAGAAATTTTATTTGACTATTGTAAAACCAAGAAGTTGAATCACCGATGACAAAAATATTACTTTTAACTATTAAATAAGAATCTAATTAGCTTTTCCCTCCTTAAGCATTCAACCAATATTGTTGAATGTCTTAAAATTCGTGGAATAGATAATTTCTCTACTTTTTAAAAGTTGAATAAATATAACGAAAAGAATTGGTCCATAAACTATTCAAAATAAAGTCAAATTTTCTGAATCTGTTGGGCTCAAACAATTGAGAATATACCTTAATTTTCATTGATAAATTCAAAATAATTAATGAATTACCAAGAAATGTAAAAACATGTTTTTATTTTTGCATATAACAAATGCTTCAATTAAAAGTAAAAATCAATCAACGGAAAACTTCCAAAAAGAAAAGTTTCGGAAGCATTTCAAATAAACATTTTACAGATTTATACCTAAAGAAAAATTGATAATACACCAATGAAATTTTTGCAATATCTTTATAAAAAGAAGGTATCAATATTTAGTTGCGTATCTTTTGGCTTTTATAATGACCTCTAAACGTCATGATACCGATTTGACTAATATTTTGGTGGTATCTGAAGATATTTTGTGCCATTCTTGTAATTCTTGTTTTAATTGGGGGTTTTTTTTACTAATTTTATATCTTTGGACCACAGATTTTCAATAACATTGATGTCGAGGGTTGTGGTGGTATGTGTAAATGCTCTTTTTCAATGAACAAGATGCCATATTTTGACGTTACGTGCCGTGTGTTTTGGGTCGTTATCCTGCCAGAAAAGGAAACTTCCATCTAAACTCAAATTTTTGGTACTTTCCTTTAGATTGTTGATAAGTATATCCAAGTAAACCATATGGTTCATACAATGTCATGTACAAAAGCTAAATTTCCAACCCTGGATGAAGCCATTCAACCCCAAACCATAACTGATCCACCATGTTTAACTGTAGGACTTAAATTTTTGGGGTATTGGACATTCTCCATAGGGTGCGACGGCCGTAAATGCCAAAACTGTTTTATCTACTTTCATCATTAAATATAACTTTCTTCCAAAAGTTATTGGTCTTTAATGGATGAGTAAACTAAATATTCTAGTAAAATTTTATGTTTAGGGGATCTCGGATGTATTTTTCACCAAACCAGAAAGTGAAGGGAAAACTAAATCGAATTTCAATCGAAATCAATCTCAAGAAAAGAAAGTTTAATATGCATTATGTTAACTATAAATAAAAATTTTATCTTCCTGATAATGTCCCCTAAAATATACAATGCTTTTAAATCTTTTCAATACATTAATTTTTTTACGAATTTTTTGCCCTTACTAAATACATAGCCAAAGATTTTATAGTTTTCAAACTTTTAATTTTTTTTTCCTACTGACGAAAGTATTTTCAAGCTCGTTATTGTTAGATCAGTAATTGACTACTTTATATTACAGGAAAATTCTCTATCTCCTAAAATTTATACTTTTCCGATATAATACATGAGCAATCGGAGAATATTAACTAATTAGTTAACTTGATATTTAATTTTATACACAATTTTAATTTTAGGATTAGTAAGAAATAAGGCAGGAAAGAAATGAAGTGAAACTAAGCATGAAATCAAAGTTGAAGCGGAAATTTTAAATAGACTTTGTTACAGTTAATTTTTCTACTAATTTTAATGGTACAATCTAACCTCGAACTGGAAGTAGATTGAAGATGAGGTAACAAAAAATATGCAAAATTATCTTTCTGTAAATAAGTATAAGGAAATTGTATACCCTATAAAACTTCGTAATTTAACGATATTTAATTTGATCTTTAACTTTGAAGTAACTAGTATTTGTTAAGGAAATTGACTCAATTTTAAATGCATTATAGTGTTAATTTCCGAATAAAATTTTAGATTAGTATTTGAATATTTAATCGGTGTAATTTTATGCTTCAAACTTCTTATCCCTATCTTGACATACCAAGAGAGCTGTTGTTGGCTACGTAGGAGCATTGGAGTTTATTAAACGTCTCTTTCATAAATATTGTAATATCTATACCTAGTCGTGTCATAAGCTCTAATTATAAAGGAGTTTAAAATTTAAAAAAACTTTAATTAAATTTAAAACAAAATCAAGGTTTTAATTTGTTTAAGTTTAATATCATGCTCCTTTTTATTCAAATTGGTCACCTTTTGACTTCATACAGGCTTTAAGTTTTCTTTGGCCACTCATCTACCAAGGCACACACTACCTCCAAAGGAGTTTCCATCGTTGTTTCCTGCAAGAACGTTCAAATTGGAATGTCTAGTTTGGCTAATCTTTGCCTCCAATACTAAACACAGTTTATAGTCGAGTGTATTTAAATCCAGATGCCTGGAAGGCCAATCTTTGTGCTCTGAGAAGTCCAGTACATTCTTTTCAAACACCCGCTGGGTCGTCTTCGTCTTAGCAGCAGCAGAGTCCCGATGTCAAGTCCAATCGCTTCTATTGAACAGGTTTACATACAAGGGCTTCGCTTTTGATTCTAAGATAGTGTCTCGATAAACTTTTGCGATGATTTTCACTCTAATCGAAAAAATAAATATTAGAGATGCCTTCATAGCTGATACCTCACCAAACTAGTGGCGTACACAAGGGCAGGGTTTGTGGGTTCAATTTCGCTCATAGACCAACAGATTTTTAATTTTCACCATAGAGTAATATCTCCTTCACGCTTAAGTCTACGTGTTTTTGAGAATGTAACCCCTTCCCATAAGGTCTCTGTACGACCCTGCACCAATCCATTACTGAAGCCGGATGATTAGCTCTCTGCAAGCATTTTTTCATTACGTTTTTGCGTAAATCTATGTATATACACGGTTATTCTGGTGGTTGAAAGATTCACACACACACACACAAATTTTAATTTTCTCGTCGGTAGACAGAATTGGACCATGGCCGTTACTAGAGTGCCGCTGTAACCATGTTTTTGCCTTGAGCACTTTAATTATTTCGTAAGAAAATGGCTAGTTATTCTTAATCTAAGGTCTTCATTCACTATGTGACACGTTGTTCTTTTTGACGCATTCCTTTTTTTAGCAAGAAGAGTAGTCTTTTGATAAAGATTTCATCAAATTCTCTTCCCAACTACTTTGACGAGATTAGGTGTTCTCCCCGAACGCGGTCTATCGTTTTCTAATGGTCTGAAATTCTGTTCTCGGGTAAATCTCTTAATGGTTCGATAAATGAATAACCTTCTGATGTCTTAAATACTGAAGAGCCTTAAAAATCTTAAATAAGCTCTTGCTTGGTGCAGAGAAATATCTGCTGCACTTCTGTTCAAAGTGTTAAGGCTCTGACCAATTTAGAACAGTATGCGACGATGTACTCCAACGATGAAATTTAAAATAGTCTTCTGCGTTTAAGTCGCAGCAGATAACCTCTTATTTTTGTATGGGAACTTATGGTACGACTAGGTATTCATTTTTTTTTTCAAACAATTTTGAAACTTAGAATTTTGTTCTTAATTTTAGGAACACGACAACTTCTCTCCAATGGTTTGGATATTAAATGCGTGGCTGTTTTATAAGACGGTTTTTAGACTATTATTCTATTATGAATTGGTTGAAGAAAAATTATTTGAGCAAATCTTTAGTTTTAGCATATGCAGCTGGCTTCTATTATCATTCATGCTCTTTGTCAAGTTGATTTGATAAAATACTGCACAAGATCTTGATCTGAAAATTGAGCTACCAGCAAAGCAAACATGGACAAACACACTCCGAATTCTCAGCAATAAGAAATTTCATAAAATTAGATTTTTAGAACATAGCTTGATTTCGAAGACCACTTTTCTTTTGTTTAAAGGGCAGTTTTAGACTTGACAACGCAAATTGTTGCATTTTAATATAGTAATTGCTACAGTAAGATATTGAAAATAAACTAGTTTTAAGAAATATTTTCGCTTTGTCTTTCTTTGCTTATCTGGCATTTCTTGGATTCCAAGCTTCACAGTACTATAAAAGTTTACTCAATAATAAACTGAACGAGTTTTTTCTTCACTTTTAAGAATGCGCTCGTATGTCATCTGGGAAAAGACTATTTAAGAGTTTTGTTTAGTTTTCTTTCAAAAACTTTGCTTCAGCACCTCTTAGTAAAAAAAAAATTTCCTTACGCAGATATAGTAATTTGGATATAAGTAGAGTGGGGTTTTTGAAGACATCTTTTTAAATTTAACTTCTACTTCGATATTGTGTGATGAAAGGGAAATTTAAAAATGCGGAGCAGGTCAGATCATGTGATCATAAAGAAAAATCGCGTTGTTCATTCCACGGGATCGCTGTTTGATCATGATTCAATAGGTCAATCACCAATAAACCTCTAGTAGTCCGAAAGCGATGCTAATTACAAAAAACGTCAGATAATCCTCAATACAACTAAAGCAATATAATTTGATTTTGTTCAATAAACATTAGATAAAAACTACATTTTGGTATTAATAAACCAAAAGAATTAAGACTCTCGTATAATATAGTTCCAGGTGCAAGTTTAACTACACACTTCGTTAAACTAGTGGTAGCCTCTCGTAGTCATGATCATGAACTCTCGTGGTTGGAATGTTATGGGTTAGTTCGGGTGCCACTGAGGGAGTCGATGCACGACAAATCTGTCGAGGCTCCCGTTGGTGCGGTAGTTAGGAGAGGGAGGTTCCAGCTCGGGTGTCGTCCTCATCATTTGAGCGGGGATCATAATTAGGAGACCAGACTCCCCCAATGACCCTCGTGCGGCTTCAAGGGCGATGTTAACAATTGGTCGAGAACCGATGAATTAGTGACTTGGTGTGGGGTTGGGGGTTCAACCCCTCTATAGTAAAATAGATTTGTTATTTTGACCATAGATTACTTTCGGCGCTTTAGCTTGCGTGTTTCTTAGAATCTAACCCCTTGAGAGGTCTGTGTACTCTACTGGAATGGTTTCCAATTTAGTGAAAACTCTCTTGTATCCTAATACTACAGAATAACGTCCAGACGAATGAATTTTTATAATAATTTTATTTGTAAAATGCAGAGTATATAAGTCGCTAAATATCTATTTATGGCTGTATATATCGGAGTGCATTATAATTTCAAATTCGAACTTTTCGAAATTCTTCGCCTTTTGTTCATCTAAATTTTCAACTGTCACTAATCAAACAAATACAATGATGTTCTAGAGTTCACTTCGTTTATTGGTTGACATGGGTTATATTTCGGGTACTTTTCTTCCCATAGACCTTATAAGAAAGGAAGTTGAAGGTGACGGTAACTTGCAAATGGGATTTTGTTCTTGCTTCATTGCATACATGCACCGTAAAATCCGGCATATAAAGCGCACCCATACTTTCAAGATGTATTTTTTAATTTTTAAGTATATTCGTCGTATAACGCGCCCCCCTTTTTTTTACGAAGGAACAAAAAGTGTGCGTGTGCAATGCTGGTATATTAAGCTATTTATTCGAGGTATTATCCCAGTATTTAAAAAAAAAATAGTTTATTTCTAGAACTGCAACACTTTTAGTTCATAAGGCAAGTCACTTCTAAATAAACAGTATTTCTGTACATGCAGAAGTAAATTTATTTTTATGTTAATCTCTTTTGTAATTTTTAAAGGTATCGTTTTTATACCCGGTGTATAATGCGCCCCCTTAACTTTCGAACTTATTTTTTGTGTTAAAAGTGCGCGTTATACGCCGCATTTTACGGTAGCTGCATTGTGAGCTGAAGATGCTAGGAGAATAAAGGCCCTTTCACACGAGTCAACTTGTGCCACACAAAATAAGAGCACACAGTAAAGAGCTAGTTTTGAATATAGAAATCACCTGGGCTCTTTCACACGTGGTCACTTATCACTAGCGCTCAGAAACCATTCTCCTTCCCGATAGTTGTCTCGACTAAAAAGATATTGTAGAAACTACCCTCTTCACACATGGCAACTTGTGCATTAAAAATAGTCTTTCTTCGAACTCAACCATTATACCGATGACTCCGGCACTTTTCCCTTACGACACTTTTTAGCCAACTTGTATCCGTGTCTGAAATTCTCTCCAATCTTCACACTAGAAAAGTGATGATAGGAAATGAGATGACTGGCAGAAAGTTGCCTCGTGTAAAGCAAGCCTAAGGTAATCGGATATCCTACTCGCGCGTTGCTTGGCTTCCCTCGCAATCCACAGCGCTATTCGAGTACAACATTAACAGAAATAAATCCAATTAATAAAGATGGGTATAACATTGTTTGATAAAACGGCTTATTAAACGATGGTGCAAATTTAAGGAAAGAATCTGATTAGATATACCCAATAATTTTCCCTCTGAGTAAAGACTCGCTTTGTATTATGTTTGACGAAACTGTATAACTAACGTGTAGCTGCTTAGTATCAATTTTTATACGAAACTTTGATTTAAAGACTATTTTAATTTTATATATAGGAACAGTGCAGCATTCGCCGATGGATAGTGACTTTCTTGTTCGTATTATTTTGGGCATTTCTATCGGCATCAATGTGCTCCGATTGCATCCATGACGAATCAACGCAAGATGGAATAACAATTTTTTTCTCATGGATTCCAGTATCATTTGCAGCGATGTTTGTATTACTTTGATCACGATTCTGATCTTCAAATGATCTGCCCCAATCTTTAAGAAGCATGTTTCTAAGAAAATAATGGATGTATATGAAGATAAAACAAACTAGCTTTTTTACAAGCTACTTTTGCCATACTACCAAAGTAGTAAAAAACAAATGGATCTTTTTATTTAAGACAAAACAAACTATTGTTGCTTATGTTTTTTGAATGTATGAATTCTGTATTTTAAAAATTAAAACAATTAAATTAAATACGTGGAATTATTTATCATGCATTTTAGTCAACAATATGGCATTTAAAATGTCTCGGTTTTTCCTCGGATATGGCTTTAATACTCACAAGTTCCGAGATTAAAATCCTCTACCAAATGTAGGTGCTTGTGGATAGCATCCGGATCTAATTTGATCATTTTTTGGACTCCTTATAAACGGATGCTTTTGATTTTTATCACGGGTATCTCGCCCCTTGTCATTGTTCGACTACATTACTAATGCATGTTATACTAGTTTACCATGAATTTAGAGAATTGAACGAGTTTTCGGGCAATAAACCGCGAATCCTAATATGGGCTTACACTAAGCGCAACATACGCAATTATTTCCGAATAAAGATTACTGATATAGATATGCTTCCTTCCCTACCCCGAATTTTGGTGCCACCGAAGATCCACCGTTGTGACGTTTGAGAGAAAAATAATGGTAACGTGATATTTATTAATTTAAATGTTTGGTTTATTTACGTAACAGCTATTAATTACAGTATGTGACTCAGGAAAATGATTAAATTGGGACATTCATCAAATCCCTAAGGAAGATTATCAATTCACGCAAGATGTTAAAATAACGCCTCTTTGAGGTCATTTCCCTGATGTAAGTAAAAGATTTGATGAAACCCCCGAACTGTGCTTTTGTGAAATGAACAAGTCAGTATTTGTAGAGCATTGTTTTCGCTTTTGTTACCACTCCTTTTCCTCCCCCTCTCCTCGTCCATGCCAGGCAGCGCCGGGCTTCTGAGGTGACGCACCAAAACAAAATGACCTAAATATCATTTAGTTTTATTTAGTTTTATCTTTGCATTATTATCTTTCGATTGATATATCAATTTTTTATGCCTGAAAATTAGAAACTGGATAAAACTTCAATTGAAAAATGTAAACATATTAGGGAATTCGACCACACCCTCTTTATTGGATAAAGAAAAGCTTTTTGATGGTAAAAAAGGCTATTTTAAAAAGGGAAATAATAACTAAAAAAGGTGTCACAAATAAAGCAGGATATTTCTGAAGTACAACATTAATGAATAATTTTTTTTTAAAAAAATGTTTGAAATTCTAATATTTTTTTTAAAAAAAATACTAGCTTTATTATCTAATTATTTTGCTAATTTCGAAACAATTTTTAATTCAATGATTAAAAATTGTATTACTCTACTTTTAATAATGCACCATATTTGCTAAATAAACACTTTTAAACTCTTGACTATTTCATCATTTCCCTGAAACAGGTTAGGGATTTGATCAAATCACTTGCTTTCCTTGAGGGGAATCATCTTACAGAGGTTTTTATTTTAAGATCTTGCGTGAATTTACCATCTCCCTTAGGGGTTTGATGAAATCCCTAATTTAATCATTTCCCTGCGACTTTTACATTGAAGCTAATAAAAGGATTGCTTGGTTCACTAAAGTTCAAATTCTGTTTGTGAGGGAGGATAATGCATTTGTTCTCAGCGAAGTTTTCAAACAATCTTCTCTCTTCCTGCCCTCTCTCGGTCAGCCTCTTTATCTTCGAATTACATCCGGTTCGTTGTGTACATAGAAACGTGGTTATCCTATCCACAAAAAGAGACTTTCAGCTGTGTGGAGGGAAAACGTCACACCTTGTAGAAGGGGCTGATGCACGTTAAATCTGTTGAACTCAAAGTCCTCCAATACTTGGTGAGGGGGTGCCGAGTTTAAACAAACTGTCAAAACCAGTACTGGATCTAATCATTTCACTGACATTATTTTGTTCTAAACATAACACAAGTTAATTAATCTTTAACAGTTTCGTAGAGAATACAAAACTTCATCTAATTTCTGGAAGATGTATCTAACACACGCGCGAATTCTAGTAATTGTCGTGGTGTATCAATTTTTAGGCCGACTCGACTGTAATGTCTATCATTCAATTTTTAAAAGCAACGCGAGAGCTGACCGCAGAACCAGTATGGTATATATGATCCTCGGCATGTAACAGACTGGGTTCAGGTTCGAATCCCGAGTAAGGCATGGTTGTATCTTCGGGAAAAGAAGTCGGACTTTCTCCTGTAATGGATTCCAGTCTCGAATAGAAAGCAGCGCACCCCTTCTGTTCTATGCTAGAATCATCATTTGTAATAAATGTCTATATTCTTCTGTATTGTACGTTTCTGTTCTTCCACTTGTATTTCATATGTATCCCAGTATAAAAACACAACAACGCGAGAGCTATTAACGTGATTAATGACTATTACTGATAAGTGATAATGAAGTATGAGATATTGGAAAGGTTACTTCAGTTGCAAGGGGTGTTAGTTTTTATACAATTTAAGTTTCTCAAAAAGCCTCTCGCAAATTAACCCCTTATTTTATTAAATGAATTATCCTCTTAAAGACCACGGTAGCTGAGTGCCCATGGTCCCGAACTCGTGGCCGGCGGGTCGTGAGTTCAAGCCCTGGTACCACTGAAAACCTACAGTGTTAAGAGGCTGATGCATCTTAAATCTGCTGCGGCTCACAGTCCTCCCATTGGAATGGTGTGGAAGTAAGGAGAGTGTTGCCAGCACAGAGGTGTCATCCTGGTTTGGTATTGGTTTCCAACACACCAATAGCCCTCGCGTTACTTTAAAAATCGCTTACTTCGCGTTATAATAAAAATTCAAATCAAATTATCTTAATAGATTTTCTATCGGACTCGCATTTTGCATTTAATGTATAACTATTTATACGTATTAAGCAAAAAAATTGTCAGGAGAAAACAGGAGGCAACATTATAAACTTATAAACGTGAGTAAATAATGCATTGATTCACTACTGACAACAAATTTCATAAAATATCTTAAACATAATTGTCAAATATATCCTAATTTTATTACATAGAAAAGCGATGAATATTAAATCCCAAGATAGCAGTATCAATATTCTTAAGGGAGAAGTTGGAGCTATTATCTTTAATTCAGTGTTTCTCAAACTTTGAATACTGGCGACCCAATTTTCAATCATAATTTTTGTCCCCCCTTGTACAACAATGTATTTACTAGAATAAAAATGCACTTTGAGAGAGAGACGCTAAAGTTACAATACGATCTTAATTATAAACCGCACAAATTAATGCAATAAGTATATTAAATTCTGTATATGTAACTTTTAAGTAATATATATTTTAAGAAAATTACTTAAAATATATATTAGTTACTTATGTTATTTTTCTTTCTCTAATTTTGAAATTGGAACAGATCGCAAAAATGATATATTTAATTAATGATTTATTTCCTTCAGCATTCATTTCTCAAAGTACAAATGTCATTAGAAAAATAGTCTATGTTGCTCTCTATCATATCCATCACATCTGGCATTATAGGGTACGTTTGCGTGAGTCTGGGCAACCTATCGGACGTCTGCGCAAAACATGTAAAAATGCTTTTCTTCGTACAATTCCAGTCAGTTTTGGTCGACTCGATACTCCTATAGCTACCGAATCTAGCTTGAATGTACATTTTTTTAATTTACACGTTAATATTAATTCACGGTAATTAAGTATTTACGGCAGTAGATTAAAACAAAATCATACATACATTTTTAAGTCGTAAGCAAACATTCGATGATAATAAAGAATCAACAAGTACACAGACGAGCATGGTTCCGAAAATTAAATCAAGGCGATATTCTCAAAAATAATTAAATTTTGGATTTACCACTACTGAAGTAAATGATAGGGGGAAAAAGGCCAAGCTCATTATGTGTTAAAACTTACAAACCTGAAGAAAAACATGTGAAAGTTGTTTTTAAAACATGTAAAATCATTTAGCTATGTTGGCAAAGAATTTTAAAAAGTATTTTCTGGATGAGGACAACTTGGTAGCAAGTTACAAGTGTGGATTAGAGATCTATTTCAAGATACTCCAGAAGGGCTCTCAACTTCCGAAAAAGAAATCTTCATAGGTTTCACATCCAGTGAAAAATTAAAACGAAATTTTGTAATAAATCTCTCTTTGAATTTTGGGTAGAGGTGGATGATGAATTCTCTGTACTGAAAACAAAAGCACTTCGTATACTATTACCATTTTCAACATCCTACCTTTGTTAATCTCGATTTTCTGAGCTGGCTGCTTTGAAGACAAAATATAGATCTCAGCTAAATATAGAAAAATAACTTCGAGTGTCAATTTCTGATATTAAACCTTCCTTTGAAAAACTTTCCTCTACAAGACAAGCCCATGGAAGTCCCTAATAATTATTAATCTTGTTCATGATTTAGTAATAAGAAAATATTTATAAAATACCTTCTTCAGTACTGATACTTTAAAATTATACTGGCTGAAACACCAGCTCTTTGCAAGAGTTCATTTTTTAAAAAAATAAAACATTATTCTTGATATAATAGCTGAACTGTAAGGAGAGTAAAACTGCGTGCACACGACATTGTATACAAAAATGTAAAATGATTTTTTTTAGATGAATGCTATAATTGTAAATAACTGTTTAAAAGAACTGTAATTTTAAACCTCACATAATTAGCATTTAGAATTAATGTTAAATAATGAAAAATAATATAAAATTACGATGAAGAATAATTGTGTTACTTTTTAATATTTAAATCGAGAAGACTTCAAAATGTTTTAACCCGGGAGCAGGCACGGCATTCGATGCTAACGTTAATGGTAGTGCGGGGGGACTCAGTCACCCCAATCATTTGTTTATAATTATTTTTACTGTACACAATACAAATCGGATTTCCAGTGAATAATTTAATTAAGAGAAAGTATACTTACCGGCTTTCAAGGCCAATAAAACTGAACTAAAATGATTCAAAAGTGCAAGACCATAATAAAGGACACAAATCAGACACTTTCACTAATATTACCGAAATGTTAAATCAATCAATTCTTTTCCAAATATCGTAAAACTCTTTATTATTTACATTTTCCCTAAGCGAAAAGCAAACGCATAAAAGATGGGACGGAACTGTAATGTGGAACTAACCATACCATAAGTTTGAAGGTCAATCAAATGATTAGCAAATGTATTATGCAGCCTGGCTGAAAAGTGAATCATGTCTACCTTTTCTTTTTCTACAACTAACGTACAGTATTTCAATAATAATTACAGAGATGAATTGTTTATTTTAGAATTTTTCTCAGGGTCTGGGTTTCGTTTTTCTTTTAACGAGTAGTATTTTATGTTAAAACGTAATAAAGAAATCTCTCATTGAGGAAATACAGCAAATTAAACAATGTTTTTCTTTAATTTGGTTTTGGGATCAAAGATAGCTATTTGATGACGGAAAAACGCCAGATGATAAACATAAATTATATTAGTGTTGCCGTGTATTTTTTTATTATGGAAGAAAGCATTTTGTTTTACTTCTTTTTCCGGTTATTTTTTTTTAAAAAATCTTTAAATTTTCAATATGCTCGCGCCTCCCCCAGGGGGGAGCACCCCACACTTTGAGAAACACTGCTTTAATTAGATATCCCATTCTAAGCACGAATTCATAACAGTTTAATGTTTAGTGCAGGTACACAAAATTTGTACCTTTTTTTTAATTCCTGTTAAATGTATGTTAGTAAAATTTTTTATGGTACTTTGTACATAGGGTCAATTTCAAAATTAAAGGTACCTTTACAAATGTTTTTAAGATTAAAAAAAAGGCAACACATGATTTCCCGTTCATTTTTCATAAAGCAGAATATTTAGAATAAGACGCATATACAGTAATTCCTTATTTTCTTTAGTATTAGAAACGCGGAAGTTTTTAGTAATATAGGGTGATCTGAAATTCAGGGTACAAACTTTAAGGGTAGATACAGGAGTGTGTGTGACAATCATTTATTGTATAGGAATGTATGGGTGCAAGTGACGCGGTGAGGCGCAAATAAGGGAAATAAAAGAAAAGAGAAATTGAGTTAGATGGAGTTGGTTGCGTTACCGGTAGGGGGCAGAAGATGTCTATCCACCGTTCAACATGATGCATCTCAGTAGGAGAAGGCGCCGTACGCAATTGTGCTGACTCTACAAAGGGAGACTTTACGTGTGCAGAAAATGCAGACATGCATTACATGTACGGTCGTGCAATTGGTAACGGAGGAGCTGCGCTACGAATGTATCACGCAGTTTCCTGATCGATGAATGCCAGATCACACAGAATTTTTCAGCGGTTACATCGTCAACTTCATGAAACGCGTTCATTCTACGTCACTAGACATGATGCTGGTCGACGAAGAGGAGTACGTAGTTTAAGCCTGGACGAATGCATCTTGAACGTTGTGTCTGATAGACGAGAGACAAGTACAAGATCTGTTGCTCATCAAGTAAGTGTAAATCATCAGACGACCGTTTGTAGAATTTTAAACGAAAATCGCTTATACATCTTCCATTTTCAGCGAATACAAGTTTTGAATCCGGCAGACTTTCTTCTCCGACTGCCAGTGGAGAGCGCAGCATTGTGCGCTGCAGCTGGACTTCATCGTTCAGAGCTCCTCTAGATCCTCGGAATATTTGTATTATCCTCTGCTGAGATATCCAAAGAATATCTACTAGCATGTTTTGAAAGGTAACAAAAAAAGCAAACGAAGAATGCATGCAGAGGATATAATTGGATCAATAGAGTAGCAAACAATAAAGATACAGAAGTTCTTATCAATAAGATGCGATGTAAAAAAATTGTCATTAAATTATTTATATTTCCTACTTAAGCGAGGAGATTCTGTGTTCGCATTGACAAAACATTTCATTTTATTACTCGTTCTAAATACAAAATTCAAAGAGAAACATTAAAAAAAATTTGTTATCGATATGATGAATGGTACTACACATCTATGGAGAGGTATAAAACTAAAGAACATTTCTCAAAAATTTAAGAATTTTTAATATCAACCACAGATTCCGACACTTCATGTACCTCAAACACAAGATCGAAACACAAGGCATTGACTAGGTCTTTAAGCTCTTGATGTTACGAACACTAAACTGAACTAAACAGCGCTCCCATAACAATCTTGTGGCTTCAGTAGCCTAGTGGTCTAGGTAACGGACTAGTAGCCAGCGCGTGTGTGTGTGTGTGTCATGAGTTCGAGCCTACTACCACTGAAGACCCGCCGTGTAGGGGAGCGATGCACGTTAAGTCTGTCAAGGTTCAAACGTCCTTCCATTGGTGTGTTATGGAAGTTAAGAGGGGATGTCGGCTCACACACACAAGTGTCATCCTCGTAACTTGACCATGGTTCAAAATTACGAGGTTCGTCGCCAATAGCATTCGTGTTGCTTTAAGTGCGAACTTAATAAGCCTTCACTCACTCGCGGGAGCTGAACTTTCATGGTCACGAAATCATTTTCAGCTTTGTTTCTGTTGAGTCATGGGTACGAATGTCGATGAAAGTTAAAATCCTGTATGTAGAGGAGTTGATACACAAATCTGTTGAGGCTGAAAGTCTTCCTGTTGATGTGATGTAGAAGTGAAGAGAGGGGTATGTGTCAGGTGTCATCCTTGTCACTTGAAAACGGTTGAATATAAAGAGGACTGTCTTCAGCAGTCCTTGTGTCCAGCAATATCGTAGTTTCAAGATTGGGAGTGGAGGGGAGACTGGAGTCATCGATCTAGTCTCCTGTGAAGTTCAACTTACAGTCCTTGTGTTGATATGTAGGGTGACATTAATAAAACAACCAATCATGTGAAACAGGAAATGAATGTATTTTTACCTTTAATCAATAGAACAGAACAAAAACTATATAAAAACGAAATTTCTAAGACATTGCGTGAATATTTTACATTTCGACAGTGTTTTTAGAATTTTACCTTAATGGATTTTAATCGTGCAGTAAGTCTTTTTTAGTTGTCTTGTATTTGTTTTCAGTTAAAGCAATTAATAGTAAAATTTAAGGTTCATTTTATTTGGACTTCATGAAATAAAATGGTTTATTTCAACTGAAAAGAGTTACTGAATAGCCATTTGAAAAAATGTAAGAAATGCTGCCAAAAATACAAGGGTATAAAATATTAATTGTTAGCAACGAAAATATTATGTAATTTGCTAAATTTGAATCAAGTTACTTTATTCATGAAATTATTGATGAATGTATTACTTAGTAAATTCATGAATAAAAACTAAAATTTATTTCATTTATTTTTGTATATAGAACGATGAAATTGCATGACATTGTGTAAAAACAAATTTAGAAGGGGTTTTATATTGCAACAACTCTTTTTGTAAAAAGGCATTTCCCTAATTGGAACCTACTTAAGGAACAATTTCCTATTTTTAAAACGCAATACAGAAGGTCGTTCACACTTTATGGAAACGATTTTAAATTAATTTTTTTGCATTTTGAGGTAAAACTGTGGCAACTTAAGAATAATAGTCTGCAAATGTTTTCTTTTGATTGGATTATAAAATAAGATTTATTTTAAAAATGGCTCCTAAAACTGATATATGGCTCAAAGGTTACATAGATACTTTCCGAGGAGAAACAATCGTATCAAAAAATTATAAATTAGTGTAAGAATCTCTGTTATTGCATTTCAATAAAAGGTATTTATAATATATAATATTTCAATGGGGAGGGGAACGTCTAGCTGAAAGTAAAAATGAAAACATGACCTCGAAACTTCATCCTAACTGTTCAAACGCAGGCAACTATCAAGAATGTGAAGTCTGATCATTGAAGAACACCCACCGATTCAAAGATTCATTGCATTGAAACGAAAAATATCTTCCAGCAATGTAATTAAAATCATTCATACAGATTTAAAATTTAAAAAGACGTTTAAACATAAAGTTTGTCTCCTTTTTAAAATGTATTGCTGACAGAAAAGCAAATTGTAGAAAATTATATAAAAAAAATACCTAGCTACTGAAAAATGGAAATTTGTGGTAACATTCAATAAGGCATGAGTCTATTGAAGTGACTGTAAAAAAGAAAATTTTGTACTGCTCAATTGACGGGAATGACCGTACGCGCGAAATGGCTTCGTCAGTGTACAGAAAAGTTGCCAAAGGGACTCATGATAGCTGCAGGTTTTTGTTACATTGGCAAATTAGAAATAAAAAAAAGTCTCACGTAAAGCCAAAATTAATTCACTCTACTATCAGCATAATATTTTAGAATCAATTTTTGAAGTTAAACTTCTAACTTTATATGGAACGGACATTGATAAAGTTGAGCTTCATATGGGCAAAGCCTCTAGTTACACGACTAAGTGACTAGACCAGGGATGACGAACCAGTGGCACGTGGGCCATTGATGGCACACAAAACAAAATTTTGGGCATGCCAGCGATCGAAATGATTTGCACTTTATTTCAAAACAAAGTTCTCTGTGAGGCATGACGAACAAACGCCAGTGATCGGTTACATGGCTGAGGGAAGCGCACTTGTTCGTTATTGTCTTGCCTTAGTTAACTCCTGGACTACAATTGCTTATGATGCAAAGTTTGTCTACGCACAGCATAGTCAATTTCATTGACACAACTTTGTTTTACAGCTTATTTTTATTATATTTGCGACTTTTAATTGTTATTTAACATGACTAGTTCAGTAAAAGAACAAAAAGTGCAAGATCGTAAGTGTAGTGCAGTTTCAAATTTGGCGAATCTAGAAATATGGCATAATTAGTGAAAGTGACAAAGCGGCGAGTGTTTTATGTTCTGAAATAATGACATGCAGAACATCGTCAGTAAGACGGCCTTTTGAAACAAATTTCAAATCCTCTTGTCAAAAAAGTGAACCACAGCAAAAATAATGGCTTAAAAACCGTTTGGCAGATGACTCCAATTCAGCATGCATTCTACTAAAGTAACATGGTACAATCCTAATATAAGTTATCTGTTGTTGCAAATTGTGTGGATCACAAAATTTGCACTAATGTTTATATTAATTCCACAATTACGCGTATAACTAAAACATTTACAACTATGAAGTGCAAATGGTATTTTTTCGTAGCAAATAAAGAGTTTTGTGTTAGTATTTGAGTACTCATTAAACACTTCTTTAGAAAAAAATGGCACGTTGATCCATAAAGGTTCGCCACCCCTGGACTAGACTAACAAAGTGTATCCCATTTGATGAAATACGTGCAAAATCCCCTTACGCTTCTCCTATAGACTTTTGCGCTTTCGGTTTATTAAAACGAGCCTAGGAAAACGGCATCGAAGAACGCTGAACGAACTTTAGAAAACGGTTCAAGAGGAGTAGAGTAAAATTTTCATGCCAGTACTAAGAAAAAGTTTATTTTCATAAATTTTCTGGCTAAAGCTATTGTCAAGAAAAGAAAGCTATCAGATAGAAGCAAATTTGCACAAAAATACGGTATTTATTGATAAAAATTTAGCTATCAAAATCGTTTCTATAAAGTGTGAACGAGCCTGTACTTTTTTAAAACTGTCTTCACTTACTATTAAAAAATGAGGCCGAAATTCGAGTAATATTTTCAAATTGAAAAATTTCCTGATAAGTTTTAGTAAGACGTGTATCTCCTGTGGCACACTGAGTCGTTAAAATCTATTAATATTCATTAAATGAGAAAACTTGTCCTTTTAACATTATGAAGTTAAAACTTTTTGTCAATATAATTTAGGAAGTAAAATGTGAAACAGCCTTACTAATATTATAAGCATGAAAGTTTGGATGTTTGTTCCTCTTTCACGCAAAAAGAACTGAATGGATTTTAATTAAACTTTACAATGATATAGATTATACATCAGAATAACACATTGGCTATAATTTATAATGATATTGTGTGAAGTGTCTAAAAGATAATTGTCATATAAGTACGAAAAAATTCTACCATCTGCAAAAAAGCCCATGACAGCATATATCTATCTTTTATGCGTGAAGCAAAACTTTCCTTTTTGTTTTGTCTACGACAGGTGACAGTGCGCACTCAGTTCTAATTTATAGCTTTGATCAGTGTAATCACTATTTTTTTTCAGAATAAAACATACTTTTATCGCTGTTATTTAAAGTAGATAAACTTTGTCTTTTACACTACATCATTTGGACAAATTTTCATAATTTGTTTGTGGTTAGTAGTTAATTATAACGCTATAATTTTAATTCAATAGGAAGGTGTTGCATTTTATTAAGTATAAAAATAATAACTACCGTACTGTATTTTTTGGAAGTGTAGAAAAAGTACCTACGAAGAATTATGGCGAACAGAAAGTAGTATTAACGTATATTAATATTCCAGATATAAATTATTTACACTATTTTAAGCGTTCATTACACAAAATTTGAACACAATGGGTTACTTCTGCTGAGCAGAGATCAGCTTAGGAAGGTGTTTCCAAAAATCGACCCTCAAGAGAGTTACGGGGAGTTAAAAAAAAAATAGTTTTTATCACCTATTAGATCTACAGACTAAAAACTTAACAAACATGTTTTTTGTTGTTCAGCTGAGATATACAAAAAGTACGTAAAATTAACTGATTAAAAACTTGATCCTTTAATCTGTATTGTTTAATTTTTCAATTCACCCGTGCGAAAAACAGGTATGCCAGCTAGTATTGTATATATTAAAAATAAAATGTGATTTTAAGCAAACGAATAGTATGTTAAAAACGTCATTTAAAAAAAAAAGAATGTCGGAAAAAGATATTGGTAAAAGAATACTTGTCATTTTTTTTCTCTTTGAAAAATGGCCACGCAGCAGCCTTGTGGCTATGGTCGTGAACTTGTGGCCGAAGTGTCACGGGTTCGAGTTCTGATGCCCCTGAAGAACAGCCGTGTAGAGGAAACCGATGCATGTTGAAATGGGCGTTCATCTGTAGGCATCTGGACTGCATCTAGTCCTCAATCCCATATCTGGTAGTCTTCGATGTGGGAAAGGGTTGCGGTAGCCCAGTGGTCAAGGTATCGGATCATGGCAGGCTTGTTATGAGTTCGAGCCCAGTACCACTAAAGACCCGCCGTGTAGAGGAGCTATGCACGTTAAATCTGTCGAGAGCTTCAAACGATCTCCCATTGGTGTGGTGTGGTAGTTAGGAGAGGGGTACCAGCCTAGGTGTCGTTCTCGTCACTTGAACTTGGTTCAAAATTACAAAGTCCGTCGCCAAAAGCCCTCGTGTAGCTGAATAGTGAGACGTTAATATTCACTCACTCAATGTGGGAAACGACGAAAGGGTTGTTTTCCCAGTATGGGGAGAGACATGACGATGATTGGTTGCTGCGAGGAGATCCGGAAGGCGTGCCTAAAAGTTTCTTTACGATGTAAAACAAAATTAAAAGAAAAGTTGTACAATACAGACAACAGGTATGGGAGGATTACCTTACTTCCTTGGATGCTGAAGACGGCTCCCTTTGGGGAACCGCTAGAGCATTCAGAAAAAAGGCCTCCCCGATCTCCGCCCTTAATGGCCCCAACGGCGTCGCTCTCAGTGACACAAACAAAACTGAACTAATTGCACTTTCACTTGAGAGCCAATTTCAGTTAAATGATATTCACAATCCGCATAAAGATGACATCATTACAAACACTGGATGCATATATTGCAAATCATACTAATAATAATAACATTGATCCTATCCCCCCCCGCTCTTCCCTCGGAACTGATTACCTACATTAAAAAGATTAAAATTAAGAAAAGCCCGGGAAGAGATGGAATAACAAATAAAATGATTAAAAACCTACCTCTTATTACTATCTTTAAAATTACTAACATTATCAATAATATGTTTAATCTCAGATACTTTCCGAATGCATGGAAGACTGCAGTGATTATTCCAATTCTGAAACCTGGGAAAGACCCAACGCGGGCAGATTCCCACAGGCCGATTTCGCTTTTACCTATCCTGAGTAAACTGGCAGAGAAAATTATCTCTGCCAGACTTAATGACTACCTTGAGAGAAATAACATCCTCACACCGGAGCAGCACGGGTTCCGTCCTCGTCTCTCCACCTCTCATCAGCTACTCAGAGTAGTAGAATATATTAAAGATGCAACTGATAGAAATCAGTACACAGCTGCAGTGTTCCTTGACATTCAGAAAGCATTTGATAGAGTTTGGCACACTGGCCTCCTCTACAAATTAATAAAATATAAAATTCCACCCCCACTAATTCTTCTCTTAAACTCTTATATTAATGACAGATCCTTTACGGTTAAAATCAACAGAACTTATTCACTAACCAAATCGGCAAAAGCCGGTATTGCCCAAGGATCTATCCTTGGCCCTGTTCTCTTCAACCTATATGTTAACGATATTTTTAAAAGTACTAACACAATGATTTGTATGTACGCAGATGACACTGCAATTCTAAGCAGACACTACGACCCTGACACACTTACAAAAAATATTAACACTCATCTGGCTCACCTGGAAAAATGGTTCTCTGTTTGGAAAATAGCCCTGAACACTTCAAAAACTGAAGCAGTATCCTTTTCTCGTAAGCGTCCACCCCCTGAAATTACGCTCCAAAATCAAAGAATCCCCTGGTCTCAACACACCAAATATCTTGGTGTTATAATTGATAAAAACCTCACGTTTAGACAACACATTACACACACTAGAAATAAATTTAAAAACGCTTTGCGTCAACTTTATCCCCTAATCGGCAAAAAGTCTAAATTGAATAGACATAATAAAATGCTTATCTACACTCTGATCTTAAAACCACTTCTGACATATGCTTCTCCAATCTGGGCGCATGCAGCAAGAACCAATATCAACCTCATCGAAAGTTCTCAAAATACAATCTTAAGAATAATACTCGATGCCCATTGGTATATGAGAAATGAAGGTATAAGAAAATCATGTAATATCCCAACCATCAGACAAAGTATCAGAAATATCGCAATTAACTTCTTCAGCAATATAGATGGGCATGACAACCCAACTATCAAAGCCATCTCTAAATATCCTACATACCCATTCATTCGTAGACCAAGAGACATCTTGGTCGATCCCAATTTTAACTAATTTAATTATTTAAATCTTTTATTTTAATTTATCCTTTTCTTTTATCGAAATTTAATCTCTTCACTGCGATCCAACACTGTTGAATCGCAGAATGCTCTGATTGGCTACTTTTTCTTGCATAGTCTTATACCCCATTAACCGAACTCCTGGCTCGGCCATTAAAATTGCTTTCTATCACTCTCCAGCCCAAATCCACACCCCCTGATATTTTTTCCCGCGCTTTCTGATCTCGGTTCTTGCTGCAACCCGATTGGCCAATGTAACTCCGCCCACCAAATGGGCGCATCAACTTTGATTTTCTAGCTCTTAAAAGAGCTTTTTTAATCTTTTAAAATATTTTTAATGTATTTCACCCAGTTAATTTTTAAATATTACAAAACTACTTTTATTAAATTTTCATTTAAATTAATACTTTTCTAAAAAGGGCAATGGGGTATAATTCTGTACAGCATCTTAAAATTCCAGGATAGGAGATTAGAGTCCGGAAGGACTAAGAGCTCCAACAGTCATCCCAACGCTAGTTCTTTACGATGTAGTTAGAAGAAATTTTGCCTTGGTTGAGAGCTTAGATGGCTGCTTTCTAGGCAGATGCACGGGAAATCTATCGGGGTGCAATGTGCTCCCGTTTTTGTGGTGTGGTATCTAGAAAAGGGAGGTGCCATCTTGGGTGTCGTTCTCGTCACTTGCTCACGGTTCAAAATTACATGGTCCACCGCCAATAGCCCTCTCTCTCGTATTTCTTTATAGTATGACGTTATTATAATTCTCTCTCACTCTTTGAAAGGTCTTTTCACAGTTTGAGTTCTATTCCTTAACCATTAAGAAAGATGGTTCTAATCCCATTTTCGTTAAGTAAAGTTAGCTGTATAATTGAGTTACACAGAAGTAATGTAGTAGAAATGGTTCTATTTATTGGTATTCGTCGCAAGAGAATATTTCATCGTACGAATTTTCTAATTTAGGAATAACCTGATTGTAAGATCGCAAACTGTGGGATGGACAGGTTGAGGGCTCTAATTCGGATTGCATTAAAAATGGCAGTTAACGAATAATGGAGACTGCTGCATGGTTCGAAATTCTTTTCAAATCGAAATTCTTTTCAAAACTCTTTGGGTAGAAGCTCGGTTCAGGAGTATATATAATTTCGTCAACTAATTATTAATAAATAGATCTATCGAGGGTAGCATTGATGTAGCTCTCCAGAAAATAAGCCAAATTAAATTAGAACTAGTATGGGGCTAACAATTTAGTGACAGTCGCAGGTTGGTGAATCTGCTATTTAAATTCAAATGCAGTGAAAAGAACACCGCGTAAAAAAGGTTAGGATGTTTTTTATGTAATTTTTAATTGCACCTAAAAGTCTCGCAAGACATTTAAACCCCTTCATTCTTATCTGATCTTGATTTGAAATCTCATATTTAGTCATAGATAATAGATTGTATATTTCTAGTGCTATGACTAATTTATAGTACCGTATAATTTATAATTTAATTCTATGCATCCTATAAAAAAAATCGTTTTTCCGTTCTAGGTATACCAACAGTTCGTGCGATACAAGATTGTTATTGGTATTTTCTTGTTTCTGTTTTTCTTTGACAATCATTTCCGTGAAGTAGTTCTGAAAAGCTTTTTTGGAATACTTGCTGATATTGTATTTTACGTATACTTACTGTATGTAGTCGTGAAGTTAATGAACTTTATCTACAGTGGTTTGTGCTCGACTCGTTCATTTTCATAGCATCAATTTTTAAAAGAACTGATGTCTACAATTGGTTTCTGAAATAAACGATAAAGGATTAAACATTTGGGCCCCGACTGTGGAAGAACAAAATTTTAAACTTTATGATGAAAATGTCATTTTGTAATGAACGCAAAAATTCGATTGTTAGTAGCTGCATAACAAAGCAATTTGCAGCATTTTAATTAGTTCTTGCTTATTTTATATTGTACAAAGTAAGATTTGCGAAATTTTTAGGTGTACGTTTGATTTTCTTTCAATAAACATTTCCTCTTCACTATAATTCCATGAAGTCATTGTTGAGGAGATAAGATATCAGATCGAGTGTCATCAATTAGGCTGTAATATGACAACTGCGAGATCCACTGCGTAGGCGATGTAAATTTTACAAATCTATCATTTCATTTAGAAAGAATCTGGTAACACATCATTAACTGACCAGGGCTGGCTCTAGCAGTCTTGCCGCTCCGGACAAAAAAGTGAAAAATTAAAGATAAATTGTTCACATAGATGCATACCTATAAAACTTGAATAATTCCTTCGAAACAAGAAGGCAGCATAACAATAATGAGCAATATGCAAGAGACGGAATTGTCCATTTCAACAGGCCAATTTCTTCGAAAAAGAGTCTACTGATGGCGGGGGTCACAAGCGTTTAGTTTAACTTATAGTAACTACTCTCAAAACTAAAATAAAACATTTTCTATGGCTCTCTATCTACCAAAAGCTTATTATCTTATTCCTATTATTAAAACTTATATCTTTTTCGAAGAAATTGGTCTGATGGAATGAGCAATTCCTTCTTACATTTTTACTCGTCTGAAATAAAAGATAATTATGTCCTTAATTTGGAAATTATTTTGTATTTTTTAAAACTTAAAACAATATATATATGTTACGTATTGGCTGAGTAGTATTTTGTCGAGTGTTAGTAGGTTTTCATGAAACACATCTTCAGTGAACGTTCATCTTTTTTATTTTGAAGCACACATCAAACGCTGAGGACAAAATTGCTGTACATTTTCACGTTGACGAGACAAACTTGCGACGATTATAAAGCAAAGCGGACAGGAGACAAGCAGCAGCAACATCTTGGAGGACATAACACAAAGACACAGAGAGCAGCTATTTACATTCTTGCATAATGAAGGCAAGCGGACAAAAAGAGAAGAGAGCGCGATTACACAAGATTTTGGCTTTTATACTATACTCTCTTCCACCTCAAGTTGGCAGCGTTGGGAAAGGTAGGGAATGTAACAATCCGCTTGAAAAAGTAGTTCCATCTTGTTTTTGAATTTAAATCAAAGCAAATGCACAGAAAATTGTTAAAAAGTATCATGTATTATAGAAATTGTGTGTGTGTGGGTTTAAAGATATATTTTAAGTTAATCACATCTTAAAAGCATTTATTCTTTAATACCTGTGAACGCGAATACAGTGGAAAACAACAATTTGACTTTTGGCTGACAACATTTGGCTGAAAAAACCGGTTTTCAAGATTACATTTTTCCTAAGTATTCGCGCCAAATCAACGTCATTGCTTTGCGACTTGCTAGTTAATTAATCAATATTTTTAAATATATTGAAATGCAAACCCTTAAATATCTCGATTCAAAAAAGGACTTATACTATTATCGAAAAAAAAAACACCTCATACAATTTTAAAGAACAAATTTTTCAAGAGCATATTTTTTTTGCTCGCCAAATATGGAGAATTTTATTTGTTATAGTCACACTCTTCTCCTAGAGTAACCTGTGATTTGGTCATCGTACCCTTCCCAGCGCTGCCAACTTAAGATGAAACGGAGTATAGCAGTGGTTATTACGTAATAGAGTAGTTCTGATTGGACAGAATGGGCGGGACAGGGATTTCGGAATAGCCGATTACGATTAAGATTCCAGTGTTATTGTTAAAGTAAAGAATTAAAGTTTAAGTATTAATACAAAGAGTTAACAAAAAGGATACTAGAGGGAATTTATATATATATATATATATATGCTGTCTTTTTGTTCGCAAGAATTCGAGTTTTATAGGTGTGCGTCTATGTGTGAACAATTTTTCTTTTTAAATTATAATTTTTTCCTTTGGAGAGATTGGTGGTATTTTCCATTTTTGTTCGGGGCGGCAAAACTGCTAGAGCCGGTCCTGCCTGATGTAATACCAGAATTATAATGCGTTTTAATAAGTTATAAACTTAAAATCCCTGCTTTAAAGTTAAAAGTAACTTTAAAGATAACTAAATCTTCACAGATAGACCATGCACACGTGAACTTCTTAAAACGTCAAAATATTGGGTCAAGAAGCTACTTTCTAAAAAAGCTAGTTCGGCCATGCAATGCTCGAATTCAGACACACATTTAATTGTTTTACATCACTTCAAAGCAACATGAGAGTTAGTGGCTATGAACTTCGTTCTTTTGAACCTTCATCAATTAACAAGATTGACACCTGAGCTGATACCCCATTCACGTCAACGTGAGGATTTCGAGCTCGTCAGACTTATCGAGCATCAACAGCTTTACATGGTGGTCTTAATTAACACCAGGACTCGAATCCATGACTCGAAAGCGAATGCAGATAGAGTTCTTCTCTTGTTTTTAAAGTTTTTAACGTCCATATTTCATTCAAAAGATAAAACAGCTAGGGATGGCGATTCTTTGTGAAAAAGATCAATTTTTAAATCGATTCGAATCGTAACCTGATGAATCGATTCACAAAAAAAATCGACGTCTAAAAGATCGATTTCTAAAAAATCAATTTTTTTACGTATCTACATTTGCAGTGTAAATATAAATCCCTTTTATGAAAAACAAGAAAAAGACTATAAAAAAACGATCTCTTATCAGTAAAATCAGTGGGATTTCTTAGTTGAGGGAATTCGACAATTATCTTTATTACCACATCAAAGTAAAAGAAGACATTTATTTTTTAAATGTATTTGTTACGTTTAAAAGTTTAGAAAATAGATTATATAGCTTATAGTTCCTATTGCTTAGTATCTAAACTTTTTAAAAACAACAGTCTGTCAAGTCTGCTGGGATCCAAGCGGTTCCGCTCATCACTTGCGATGTTACCGGCAATCGGAAAAAAAGGTGCTCACAAGGAACAGATGATCCCACGATACTCATATACATCATGGCTATTGAATGAATGTGATAATAAATAGAGTTTTTATGTTCTTGTCAGTAAAGTATAGATCATACTTCAGGTAAACAACTGCCTGTCATAAATAGTGTTTAAATTCTTCGTTTTGTATGGTTTTTACCAAAACAGAAAAAATCGGATGTCGATTTTCTAGGATGAAATACTGATTCACTGAATCGATTCAGTGCTACATATGGATTTAAAAAATCGATTTTTTTTTGGCCCGAGAAATCGATTTTTCGATCAATCGATCTCAGATCTCCATCCCTATATCCAGCCCTGAAACTAGGAAAATTTGTAATTGCAAGTATTTAGTTAATCACGTTCCTGAGTGCTCTATGCTATGACCTTATGGGAAATCCGACCTTGACTTCTCTTGTTTAACATTCTTGAAAACATGAGTTAAAAATCATGAGAGAAAATATACATGAAGCTCTTTGATATACCAATTTCAATTTTTTTAAAAAAAACCAAGTAATATATAAAAAAAATTATTTAAAGATAATTCCTACTTAGGTCAACAAGGAAAATTTTTATTTTATAGTTAATTTTTATTAAATAATTACAATTAATATAAATATGTATATACATATGACTGAATCGCAATATTAAGTGGTAAAATAAAAAGCGCGATTTGCCTTTTTTCTTTCTATATATGGTGTTGGACAATTAGTTTTGTTTGTTACTATTTATTCATTCATAAATTACATTCTCGGAAATTAGGCCCACGACCTTTGGATTAAAAGCCCAACGTGCTATTCATTGCTCAACAGGGAAACAACGAGCAATTTTCCTTTTTATATATGGTGTTGGATTATTTTTATTTGATACTATTTATTCATTAAGTTTAACCAATGAATTAATATTTGAAAAGAAAAAAACGGTATAAACATCAAGTGTCATCCACTACAAGTATAAAAAAAATATATTTGAACTTCAATGGATGAACAGAAAGTATTTTATTAACGATTGAAATTTTGAACAAGATACATGAAGGATGATTGGGAACTAATTGTAGGATTTTAATAACGAAGCAAAGAAATTTATACGTACACTTATATTAATGCAACCTTTTCAAGACAAATTACTCAAACTATACCATACAGGGTGACGGCGGGATCTGAAATAGAGTAATGGTTGCGAGTTTTACAATCGGCAGTTTCAAAGCTGAACCTAAGGATAGGGTCTTGATTCCACTAAGAAACCCATTGTACAAAAGTATGGGGACTGATGCACGTCATAAAGAACTGTGACTTCACGAAAGATAGAAGAGCTCGAGTATCGTCCTCATCACCTGACCTTGATTGAGAATAAACAAGGTCCATCAACCAATTTTTAGGTTTCCAAGCCCTTGTAGATGAGCTTAGCCCACTAGACCATCCACAATCACCCTTTTTCTAGAGCGGGGGTCGGCAACCTTACAGCTGTGGTGTGCCATACCAAAAGGATTCAGGGTGCCACAAAATAGGAAATATTTGAAATAATCGATTTCCGGGGCAATACATGCAGAGTTGTTGAATAGAGGTCAAAAATACAGATTTAGAGTAGTATTATACATTAATTATGCTTCATTTAAAGATATTTATGAGACCATAAAAATAAGCAACATAAAAAATATAACTATTCTTTCAACATAAATAAAAATCCAAAATTGTACATATTATTACGAATTTTGTGTAAATAATTTGTATTTGGATGTGTAATGCATTTATATTACTCTATGATATGTTTATTTTATGTTAAAATTGTAATATTCGCAAGCAAACGCCGTCCCTTACGCTATAGTGGTGATTCAATGAGAACTTGGCGAAATCTTGGCGATAGAGACAAGTTGGCATCATATTTAACGACCAGGTTGGCTGCCAATTTGGCGTCATTGGCGACCATTTTGGCGAGTTTTGAACCCTCTGGATTCTTCTAGAAAGTAGTAGATCTCGCCACTGTATAATTTCAAGCTCTACGACGCGTGCGGATTTTTCTGGAAGTTTCCGTCGGGTTTATAAACAGAGCAGTGCCAGCCGCAAGAGTCAGTCTTGATTCAACCAGTGAGTAGTGAGCATTGTTTTGATTACCGATTAGTTCGGCTGTGCTAGTGAATAATCTTTTACATACGTGTGTTTTAAACACTGATAATTGTGTTTGATTGCTGTTTAAGTGTGAATACCTTCTAAAATTTAATCAGTCAATATTGCTGCGGAATCCTGTATTTAAAGAGAGAATTGGATTTCAGATAATAAATTCGCATCGCTCTTAAATGTTATTTCTCTTTGTGACTATTTTGCATAAAATCCTCGTACCCGGATCTACGTAACAATATATTATGTATTATATATATTTAAAGAATACCTGTTGAAATAATGAATAAGCTGCCGTGTAAACTATAAGTATATTCCTGCTATATAATTAAATAAGAGTTAATTTTTTTAATGCGAACCTTGTCCATCTAAAGCTCTACTTAAAATCGCAATATTAGGTATAATTTGTGACTCGATTTGACACACAATTCCGAATGTTTAAATATTAAATAACTTTATGGACTCAAAATATATTTCATATATGAGAAAAAATTTGTTCACAAAGCTATGTGGAGCCCAAAGTAAAACAAATGAAATTTTCTTCAAACAATTAAATCACTTTGGCAATTATTTACATAAATTTAAAATAGCTGTCGATTTATCGATAGTTATGATCAAGATCTTTTCATATAATCTAGCTAAGCATGAGTCACATTTTAACACAAGATGTTATTTTTTACATAAATCGTATGTACTACACGCAAGCAGATTCAGCAGAATCGTTTTATGAGAAAGAAATGAAAGTAAGAAATATATATATAATCTTTAAATTTAAAAAAATGTGCGAGGCGTAGAGAGGAGAGAGAGCATTTTGTAGAGAGGTGGAGAGTGCCAGAGTGAGAACAGCTCCGCGTGCCACAGGTTGCGAACCCGGTTCTAGAACAATGTTAAATCAAATCGACTAATAAATGTCGCGAATTTTTGACATAACTACCATTATTAGTTACAACTCGAAAGATATTCTTGGTTTGTGATTAGTCGGAGTAATATAATTAACGTTTTTCCCTCAACATGTTTCACATGAAATTATTATTGATACTTCAACGCTTAAGAAGTTTTTTAATGAGTTTTCTTTCTTTCTATTTCAAAAACTTTCCAGGTTTCTTCTGAAAATCAATTTGAAAAACTGGATGATTGGATTACGAAAAGAAGCCACACACACACGTGTGGTAACTTTAATAAATGTGACACCTTCCCAGTGCAGGTTTATCCATTGGGCGCTTGGGGCATGCACCCAGGGGCCCGGTGAGTGAGTGAGTGAGTGAATGAATATTACCGTCGCACTGTTCAGCTACACGAGGGCTTTTGACGACGGACCCCATAATTTTGAACCATGGTCAAGTGACGTGGACGACACCTGAGTTGGCACCCACTCTCTTAACTACCACATCATACCAACGGGAGGACGTTTGAGCTCTCGACAGATTTAACGTGCATCGCTGCCCTACACGACGGGTCTTTAGTGGTGCTGGGCTCGAACTCGTGACAAGCCAGCCACGATCCGATACCTTGACCACTCGGATACCGCGCCACGGGCCCGGAAGGGACGAGATAAGCTGGACTTAACTGGATCCAAGAGTTCCTCTTTGGATCCACTAGTGCCAAGGGGGCCGTAGATCTGCGCCCAGGGCCCGAAATTAGCTTAAACCGGCACTGCATCTTCCTCTGATTTATTACGCGTATTTATTTATATTATGTGTATTCACCGTTTCTTCGATTGTTAAACTCTGGTTTATTCATTAAAACTACAATAGGGGACTGACATGCAAATCTTAATAGTAGCAGATATAATTTTGTCTCATATTTGCTAGATAAAAATGTTTTGAAACGATTTGAGTCAAATTCTTTTGAAATATATAGGCTTTTTCTTTTCCAAATGTTTCAAACTTTTTTTTTTTGCTTTAAATCTTTTATCTGAAAAAATTATTCATTTTAGAAGCTAGGAAAGAAAAAAGAATCTCCAATTATACTATGCCTTATTTCATTAAAATGAGATTGCTTATGATTTGCGATGAAACTTTATTTTTCGTCTAATTCAAACGAGCTTGGAAGTTAAATTTTCCGTGCTGCCCTCTTTGAGAAATTCTCGTAATCAAAATGAATTTAAAGTAAATAATTTTTTTTTAAGTATTTGAAGTTTCTTTTTTTTTTGTTATGTTGGAGAACGATTATATGAATATTATGCTATAAATATATTTTTGTCAGGAATTTGTCTTGATTAAATTGATGTACAAGATTCTGAAAAATTATTAATAATTCGTATCTGAAACGGAACGAAGATATACATTATGAAGTTTTTTTTAAAAAAAACTATTTCTTAAGGCTATCTTCGGCTAATGTTAAAGAATAGGAGCCGAATTCGGAATATTTTTTTCAGATATAAAAAATACTCAAACATTATTATACTCTGGCTACACTATCCTTTAGAGAATCAATTATTTTATCATGCTACTCATTTTTATCCGAGCTGACACATTTTTGTTTTATAAAATGTGGTTTGCATTTTTTTTCCTACACCGTAATGCTAAATGAGCTATCCATTCACATGTTAAAAGGAAAAACTAATTATAAAATATTTTGAAATTTTAAAAACACAGTATCATAAACAAATGCATGAGTTAGGATTAATGGGTTGAATCCTAGGAGGACCCACTTTTGGTCGCCAAATTTTTTTGTCGCCAAATTTTGAGCGATAAAGGTTACAATGTCACAAATCTTTATAAAAATTGAGGCATTTTTTCTGTCCGAAAATGTGCTCCTCGTCAAGTTCACGCTCGTACATATGGCGAAAACAGCCTGAAGATCCCACAACAGTTGAAATTAAACCAAGAACTTCGAGGAATTGGAGTGGTCGGGCTAGTAAAGTGGTTATGGTCACGAACTTGGAGCCGGAGTGTCTCGGGTTCGAGCCCTGGTGCCACTGAAGACCCGCCATGTTGAGGTGGCCAATCCACGTTAAATCTCTTGAGTTAATCTCTCCCTGTTGGTGTGGTAGCAAAGATGCCAGCTGAGGTGTCATCCTCGTCATTTGACCGAGTTTTGTTGCTGGTAGCTTTGTAGTGCGACGTTAATATAACTCACTCTTATTCACTGACAATAGTTTTTATCACAGAAACAAAAATATCTTTCAGTTTTTAATTTTCGAAGAAATGTAATATGCTACACTTTGGATATAAAATCTTATTTCAATATTATAAAAAATATTAATTGTGGAGCATAACAGTGTTCGTCGCGACCGCTACCAGAGCTCCTTTTCATCCCTGTGCAAGTATATGTATATAAATGGCTCTTAGATTATTTATTTATCTTATTTTTCTTACAAATTGCCTCTTGAAAGTTTGCCAACCCATGTCCACGATCATCATGTGGAATGATGGAAGCTTCTATACATTGAATCGACGTCCTGTCACACATAGTACGATGTAGAAATTTGTGTGATGCATTAGTTTGAGGCCCTCTTTCATCATCTTACAATGATTCGAGATAACGAAGCCAATTGTCAATAGTTTTTATGTACTTTCAAAACAACAGTCCAGCGCCACGGTAGTCTAGTTAGTAAAGTAAAGAGCTTACAATTGGCGAGTTCTGGTCTTTCTTCCAAAACCTATCGTACAGTGGAGTTGATTCATTGTTAAATCTGTCGAAGCATTATGTTAACGTTGTTTGGAAGTGACATCTTAAATCATCCTCTTCCCTTAATCCAAATTACTAGGACCGTAGCTAGTAGCCCTTGTGTTGCATCTAGAGCAGAGGTGGGCGGACTTTTCCAGGGTACGGGCTACTTCTAATGTTTTTAAGGTATTGCGGTCTGGGTGGCGAAGGTTTGGCCATTTTGTTTAAAATTGTATATTTTCTTTTCTTAACTTGTTTTCGGCATTGTACCTCTCCTTTTAAAATTTGCCAGATTACTACCAGACCGTGTAGCATAGATGCATTCGACACAGCAAGCTGAGAACACACGTGAAACAATGAATCTGAAGCCGATGTAAGTGCTTAATTTGTTTGCTGCTGAGTCCCATGCCATCGCGGGACATGACATGAAGACAAGAACCCAATCCCGTAGTATGGGATGATGTCTCAATAGCCAGCCTCGTGCTATCGAGGGAAGAGCTGATCATCAACATTTACTCTCCCCTTCAGTCGGCGCGTTGGGAAAAATTCATTTGTATGGCTAGTATCTCTCGCAGTGATCATTTTTTTCTTTTTTTACAACGGCAATGAACGTGTTAAGCGTCATTATACGCTTCCAATGAAGGTTCATGTGTCGTCTACACATTTATCGAATCATTTGCTCAAGTGAACACAGTGGCATTGATTATGAAAAACTGATTCTCTAATCTAGCTGGCGTTGGTGTTCCCTAAACATATTTCTTTTAGTATGCACATCTTAGGTCTTAGTAAAAGTGATCACCCCAAAATGTCTTGGTGGTCCATCGGTCGATCGCGATCGACTTAATGTCCTCCCTGATCTAGAGACATTAATAATCAATCATTCTATAAATACAGAGTTCAAAGAGAGGTCAAGAACGTACTCCCCAGCTTAACCAACAAACAAGTTTATAATACAAAAAAGGGAAACTTACTTGAATCTTCGGTGTGAATAAGAAGTTTATAAGTTGTGAGTGAGATGCTGAAGCTCAGATACAGATGTCATTTGCTTCATTTGAGAATGGTTCCCTACTATAAGGTCCTTTACCTATATCCCTCGTGTGGTTTTAGTAAACAGTAAAACCAGAGAATTGTTTTTTAAGATTAAAAAAATTAGTTTTCAAATAAGGAATAAAGTCTGATCCTTAGCGAAGCGGTGTGTGATATGTGATTAAATATTACATTTACTCTTATAAAAGTTTCAGTTGCAATTTTGAATAGTAGGTAATGGCTGAGTAATTATTTGGCATTACTATAAGTTCTATAAACAAATAAAATATACTGCTGGCCACCGTAAATGCAACACCCTGAAGAATGCATGCAAATAACATGAAATTTACAACATGCATTAGCGGAGGATTAGAATTTCAGCGCAGACACACATCACGCGCGCCTGTGGCACCACCTCAAAGCGCTATTTAAGGCTTGGAGATTTCGACGATTTCAAGTTCGGCAATTGTGTTTTTCTGGTGGTTTATTCAAAAACTATGTTATGTCTGGTACACTGTACGGTCATTTATATTTTCTTCTTTCTTTCTTTCTTCGATTTGAGCGTAATTTTAATTTTTATAGTGATATTATTTAGTGCTAGTGTTTTTAAAAGATAATGTAGCTTGTCTACAGCACAGAAATGCTTCTCATTCGGTACTTTCTTTGTGGTAAAGGTGAGAACTTTTCTTTGATGAAGGTAGGAATTTAGATTTCTTAAATTTTTTTGTGCTACTGTATGCAATATTTGTGCATTCAAGCTAGAGCAGTTCTTTTTCTTTTTAATTATGGATAAAAAACGAAACGAAAACACTTTCTTGTGAAAGGATAAGTAAAATTCGGACATGGATTCACGACTATCTATTGATTATCTGGATTATTCTTCAAATGAATCGCGTTAAGGTATCCGACTACGTTCGGAACCGTGATTTTGAAAAGCGCATAAATGGATAATTTTCATGATATTTAGTGTCACTTAGATTAGAATATATGCATAAAATTGTTTTAAGGTCATTTTGACATAAAAAATAATAAAAAATTATTTAAATACAATATTTTGGTAAAAAAGTAACTTAGAATAATCTTTTTTCCAAACGTTCTCCTTTTGTGAAAAATGCTTCTATTAGAATAATATTTTGCCTGTATATAGCTCAGACCTCTACAGAGGCTCAACTAGAATTTTTGCAATATATAACTTAGAAGTGGGTTTATTCATATTTTACGACAACAGAGGGGAGAACGCCAGAAAAAAACGCCAATAATTATTTCAATTGGTTGTAACTCTGAAAATAATGGGAGTTTTTCAAAAATTCTAGTTGAGCCTCTGTAGAGAGGTCTGAGCTATATACAGGCAAAATATTATTGTAATAGAACCATTATTCACTAAAGGAGAACATTTGGAAAAAAGATTACTCTAACTTTTTGCCAAAATATTGTATTTAAATAAATTTTTTTTTGCCAAAATGTTCTTAAAACAATTTTATGCATATATTCTAATCTAAGTGACACTAAATATCATGAAAATTATCCATTTATGCACTTTTGAAAATCACGGTTCCGAACGTAGTCGGATACCTTAAGTGATATTATAGTTTCTTGATAAGTCTTGAAATTATATCAAATAAGAGGAAGAAATGTTACATACATATAACAAAAAAAATTCTTTTCACATTTTTTACATTACAATATGGAACTTAAATGTTACCTACTGTAAGAAAGGAAGAGGAAAAACACTACTAGCATTTAAACTTGATCTCATTAACAGCATTATTGAAAACAATCAGTCAGATAAGACAATGTGCAGCTTAATGAAGAAATGAAAATTGAAAGTTAATTCAAAAAGATACGAGATATATTTCTCTCCTCTGATTGCACTGTAAGATTTTATTCCATGCTTTAAATTGTATGTAAACATACACACACGAACAAACATCCACATCCAGCTCTCAACCGTTTGAAAATGTACGAACATGAAAATTTTCTTAAAAATGAAATATATATATATATATATATATATATATATATACTAGCTGTGTGGTATACCCGTTCTTCGCACGGGTGAATTAAGAAATTAAATTATACAGAGAGATTGAAGGATAAAGAATTTTTAATGAGTTAATTTTACGTGAATTGCAAATTAAACAAAAAAAAAAGCTTTTTGCATATCTCAGTTGAAGAAAAATTTCTTATTTGTTAAATTTTAAGTCTGTAGATCTAAGCTAATAAAAAGGATTTTTTTTTATTTATAACTCCCCGTAACTCTTGTCAGTCAATTTTTGAAAACACCTTTCTAAGCTGATCTCTGCTCAACAAAAACAACACATTGTTACAAATTTTGTATAATGAACTCTTAAAATAGTGTAAATGATTTATATCTGGATGTGTAATACGTTAATATTACTTTTTGTTGTATTCATTTTATGTTAAAATTATAATATTCGCAAGCAATGCCATCCCTTGCATTATAATGGCGATTCAATAGAAACATAGCGAAATGTTGACAATGGAGTCAAGTTGACATCATTTTTGGTGACCCTGTTGGCAACGTGGCGATTGATTGAACGGTGCAGAAGTTGATATGCTGTAGTGTCACCTGGTGGGGAACTGCAACAAAGAAGATAGCACAAAAACCTTCTCCATAAAAAATGCATATACGTGCCAATTTACATAGTGATCGGTTGAACGGTATTGGAGTGATGCGGTTTCATATACACACAAACATCCATTTTTATATATATAGATATATATTCTTCATAGAATACTTACAAAAAGCGAACATGAGAGGTTTTTGCGATCCACGATTGTAAAATAAAAAATGACGTGAAAGCGTTAAAATTTAAAAAATAAAATTCTTCCATTTTCTTATTCTATTAAGTATGGTGTTTAGTTATATGCAATAAAAAATGTGCCTTTTTTAAAAAACAATTTCGCTAAAAAAAATTGACCGGCTAGAGGGTTAAGATATATTTTTCTTAAAACAAAGCATAATTTAAACAAATTGTACTTAGAAAAGACAACTTTCACTGGAAAACTGTAAAAAAATTGTGAAATTTCTGCAGTTAAAATATAAGTTATTTTTTTTATCTTATATCTTTTTTACATAAAAGTGGTATTCTTTAAATTAAAAAAGACTACGAATATATTCGATGCTTGCTTGTTTGTCTATAAAGCTGTTCTCGAAAAAAAAATTACAAAATTTTTTAATAAATATATTTAGCTTTATATATTTAACCCTATTAGTTTATAGCTTAAATATTTTTATTATCTATATATCCCTCATATTGAACTTAATATGTAAATGCTCAGTTAATTCCTCCTTAATTTTTTTTTAATAAAGATAATCCATACTTGTTTTACTTTTTATATGAAAATTGTTAAAAAACACACCACACACACACACAAGTAGTGTGTTGAAAAAGTTAAACTACAGAATTTTAATGCAGCACCAACTGTATAACAAACAAATTTTTTCTTTCTTCACACACACAACTGTACAAAGTCTTCTGATTGTTGATTGGTGCATTCTGGTTAGTAACTTGTAATTTTCCGACTATTACGCCCCTCAACAACTATAAATGGCGCGTTACCATATTTTGTCATTTTCGCCAAGTAGGAATTGAAAGAAGTCTAATGCAGTGTTTCATTGCCTTTTTCATATTCTACAGAAAAATTTGAAAGATTGTATTTTTTTGTAAAGTAATAATGTAATAGTGTTTTTTTAAATATTACTGGTGAAAGAGAAAATAGAGAAATCAGAAACACATGTTTAAACATATTTTTTAAATGTGTACCTATAAAGTTTAATCTTAAAAAAAATCTAGTTTTATAGGTTGTAATTAAAACCAAAATTGAAAAATATTAATTTAAAAAATGTTTATACACTTTCTTATATTTGTTATAAATTTTTAACGAATATTTGATATTGAATATGCAATAATAATTCTGAATTGCAATTAAAAAAAATTCAGATATATTTCTAATGATACTCAAATATGAACAAAATAAACATGAAACATGTGTTACTTTTATAAAGAAATACTCACAACAGGAAATAAACGAAAAATGGATCAAACATTTAGATGCGAACATAAAAATCGTAACTTGATGATTAAATATTCGCCCCGATTCCCAAATTCACACGTAAAAAAAATTATTAAAAGCATTATTGCATCGTCCGAGATAAAAATTTTACTTCAGAATGATTAGATAAATACAACGTCTAAAATGGAAAATTTAAAAATATTCTAAATTTTTATTGAACGAAACATTTTCTTTTATTTCATTACAGGTAATAAAAATATTGATATCTGCGATTACATATTCTTGATATTTTTAAAAATAGAGGTACGTAAATATTTTGAAAAATTATTTTTGATACTCATACTACAGAGAACAGAATCAACATTAAAAAAAGGGGGGGGGAGGACAAACAAATATTGTCTCAACTCATAACATCAGAATTCAGCCTTTCATGCCTTTCAGCCACACATGCCACTCTTAACCTTATTTCATCACAATTCCATGTCTACCCCAAATTACCCTTCCCAATCATGTGTACCATCTTGCTACCTCATCTCTGAACAACAAACCACCCAATCTATTGAGGAGCTTTAACCTAAATCTGTTGCCCTTCCAAAAAAGCAGTCCTCTCATTGTATTTATTTTGGCGACTTCACGTCCTTGCCCCTCGTCCTTAGAAACAGCTCTTTTATCCTCTCCTGTACTCTCCTGAAGGTCTGTACACGGCCGCCAAATGAATAGGTAAGCACCTAGAGAAGTGGCCTACTTGAATGACCTAGTTTGGACTCTGCAGATGCAGAGGGGGTTACTGCCTAGGCTATGGGGGAGAAGACGACCTAGGGTGGATTAATTTGTGAGGGGAGGTAAAGCGATTTTTGCTCTCTTCATCGAAGAATAATCTTATTTAGGAGTACTGCTGGTGGTTATAAGGGATAAATATTACAAGAGATTTGTTTTTTGATAACGAAGCTTTTTATAATTTTAGCGCAAAACGTTGAAATGAAAAACTGAGACTATTAATAGCAAAAACATTTGAATATTTTCAAAAAATATTTAAAATATGAAAGCAATTATTTAAAATTAGACTATACATTTGCTCGAAACGATACATGATGATTGTAGGAAAGTTGTTTCAAAGCATTTCAATGATAAAAAAAATCTCAGAAGCAAATTATTTACTATACGCATGCAACAAAATGGGCTCAAATCTTTTTTGAAACATAATTGCGTTACATAGTACAATACGTAACTGCCTTTTTTTATACATGTTTTAGGTCTAAAGAATTATTTGATTTTTTAATACAACTCGGTTGTATAAATCCATAAATAATTCGTATTTTAATACTTTTGCTTCAAACCGGGCTCGGATTTTTATTTACCGATCTTTAACAGAGGTGGTTTTTAATTTAATCAAAGTTCTTTAGATTTTTCTAAGCACATTCATTTCATTTTACTTTCCCGATTTGCATTTTTTTTAATTCAAAGGATTTATTTCGTAACTTAAGAAATTCAAAAGAATTCATATAAATATATTTCTTGATATATGAATGAGTCAGAATCAAGTATTATCCTTATTTTTTCTTGCCGATATATAGAATTTGAGAATATCTGCTTCAACGGTTTGTTCTCTTGTTATGAAATTAATTAAATATAAAACTACTTCTATAATTGTACACGTACAATACTATTTTAAATATTTTTTTTCCAAACCATTTTGGTCTATTTTCACCATATCTTTTATAACTTTAAGCTATTATTATCTAGATTTTGCTTTAAGTCTTTTAAAATTATCGGTAGATGATTTTCTACTTGTGAAACATATACCGTATAAAAAAAAGAGATTAAATAAAAATTTACTTATTATATACAGAATAAGATTGAAGATACATTGACCAAAACTGCGCTTCAAAAATAACAAAAAGAGATGGATCAGGTTATGTGGGTATTTTGTGGTAATTTCTACAAAAAAAAAATATTTATATTTTAGTAACAGCAAAAAAAAAGCGAAACGGAAAGAAAAATTGTATAAATCTACATAAAACGGCTGCAAATTATATGAAATATCAAAACGAAACATTTTTATGATGACACTTTGTTTTATTATTATAATAACAAAAGAAAGCGAAAAAAGCATAAAAAATAATACAATAAAGCACTAATTCATAAATATGTAGAAATCAATAAGACACGTAGCACATGAAGATGTCTTTAATGCGTTTTATTGATGATTTCAACTATGTCATGGCTGCAGATGGAAAAAAGTAAGGTCACATCACAGAAGAGAAGCAGCTAAATAAGTAACAAAGTTAACAAAGATTTGAATTGATCTGAAAGAATTTCTTACAAAAGAGACATGATGCTAAGAGGGAAAATGATATATATAAATACACTGCAAACACATACTTTATAATATTTCAGAGCTATTACATAATGTGCCAATTTCAAAACAGTTCTAATTTATTTACGAGTTAAATTAGGTCAATTTATCGATAAACAAATATCTAAAAAATGGATGCAAATTTTTATAGTTTTGGAAATATTACCACAAATGCATCAAAATTTCTGAGATCAGAATTAGGCATCTCTTTGTTATTATTAACACAATGCACACTTTTAAAATTAATTAAAAAACAAGTTATCTGAAATCTTTGGAAGAAACTGGTTTCCACTGTGTACATATCTCAATTTGTTTTTTTACACACAACACAAATATAAATATACTAAATCGAAAAATGGATTTCTATTGATCCAAAAAGCTTTGGCCTTCTAACATCATTACAAGGAAATTATTCAGACTCGTAATTATTTTCCGGTGAGAGTTTATATCTAATTACACGCGAAGGGTTTTTTTTTTCAAATCGAGCTTAATTTTTCAATTACACCAGAATTTCTCAAACTTTCACTGTAATGCACTCTTTCTTCATAACATCTTTTTTATTGTACTCTGTAATTATTCTGCTCTTGATGGTGCTCATCAGGGTTTTGTTTTAATTCTATTGTATTATGTCTTTTATATATGAAGTTAAAATATTTTGAATTCGATAAGAATATTTATCGACGAGGGAATGTTTTTGAATAACAAACCTTTTATCATTCAGAGGTGTATTAAATGTATCCCAGAATGAATCACTTTCTGTGAGATTTGATTTCCTGTCAGTAGCGCACACAAGGGGTGGGGTCCCCGGATCTGCCCCCCCCCAAAAAAAAAAGCTCTTGACTTTTTTCCTAGTATGTAAAATTTAATTAAGTATTTTTTCTTAATAATTAATTTTATGAGTTAATGTTAATTATTTATTCAATAATTAATTTACTATTTTTTTTTCCGAAAGTCTGCAAATCCAAAGAATATGTTGGGGCGGCGTGTTGGAGCATGATACGAGAATGGTGGACTTTCGATCTTGGATCCCCTCCCCCCCTTGAAAAATTCCTGTGTACGCCACTGTTTCATGTTACATAAAACTTTAAAGAATGCAAATATGTTTGTTTGCCTATAATAAGGGGAAAAAAAGTAACGCTTTCTCTCTTTTTTCTTTACTTCCAAAGAAAGAGTATATTTCTCAGCTGATATTCGAAATAATTAAATAATTCCCGTTTCCATGATAATATAAAAAATGTCTTACAAAAGGGAAAATTAAACATAATAGAGTAATAGAATCTGATTTGTAAATAAGTTTTCGGAAAAGTTTGTTGAAAGCTGATGCTTTTTGTAATTAGAAAGTTGAAGTGCTATTTTAGTTAATGTTTTATTACCGATTAATCAGTGGATCTGAGTCTGTTCGCGGAAATTTCATGAAAATACACATTAAATGTTATTTCCTCGAAAGCGTATTTTAAAAGTAGAATTGTTTTTTTTTTCTAAGCTGTTTATGGAATATAAATTCTTTCGTCGAGAGGCTTTTTGCATATACTCCCTATAAATTTTCTCCTTGCCACTATCATCACTTGACCGTGGTTCAAAATTACGAGTTCCGTCGCCAATAGCTCTTATATTGCTTCCCAATGCGCGTAGTAACCGCGGTAGCCTAATGGTCATGGTCACGAGCTTGTGGTGAGGTAGTTAGGAGAGGTATCGTCCTCGTCACTTGACCGAGGCTCAAAATTCTGGGGTCCGTGCCAGTAGCCCTCGTGTAGTGCGTTGTTTATTTTACACTCCCTCACTCCCAGTGCGTCTAAATTAAAATCAAATCTCCTTACCCCTAGGAGTACTACAGTATGAAAGTCACTGATTCATACCGTATAACATGCCACATAAACTTTAAAATGTATACTGCCTTACAAGCATACTTGAACTTACATAAATGTTATGCTTTAAAAGTAAACTTATGCTGAATTTTAATTTTGTAAATAAGTTAAACGATTTCATTCTTGTCTCTGGAACAATTTTCCGTTTCCTTTTTGAGTGAAAAAGAAAAGAACGGAGAACCACAGCAAATCTTTTTAATCGTTGTTCATATTACTTTATGTAACAACCGAAATATCGTGATCACTTTAAAGGCCTTCAAGGGATTGCGCAAAATCACAATCATGTAAGATCTTAATAAAATGATAAGTACTTGAATTAAAGACATAACTCTTTCGTAGGTACTCAAGCACATATATGAGAAAGAGGAAACATATCCTTGGGAAAAGAATAACGCTTACAAGTCAAGTTTAATATTATTCCAATGTTTACGTACATTAAAAAATTTGTATGAACTAAATTTTCATTTTACGTATATATATGGGCTCCTTTTTACTTCTCTTTAAAAACTTACCAACACAGAATAGTGTTCATATGATTGAGAAGTTACTTTATTAACATCACTCTAGGATTGTCTTCGTGAGATAGGATTATATTACACACTTATTACACAAAGGTCTAAAAATTGTTCTATAACTTTTCAAAATATTGTATACATATAAACAATTATTTTAAAAATTAAATAGTTTATCATTACAAATAACCAATACTATATAATTTCATAATTATATCACTCATTAAAATCACTTACCAACAATGTTTAATTATTTTCAGAAATCTATAAATCTTAATACTTTTTCTTTGTTAATTAAATACTTCAGTTTGAGGGGAAAATGCATCTTGAGTAAAAAGTTATGCCATACAAGCTCTATTGGGAAAATAGGATGCAAATCTAACTATAAATGATAAATGCTATAATTACATATTATGTAAACGCTTTCATTATGATAACTTTCTGTTACATTCTGAAAATCGTTCGCGATAAGCATATTAAACATAAAGTGCGTTAAGTAATTTGATTAATGGTGTTTTAATAGTTTTTTCTACAAGCGCTTTGCACATTTTATAAGATTACCAACTGTGTAATCGCTTACAGATTTGAAAATAGTCCAGTTCACAAAACAGAACCGACGAATGCAAATTAAAACACGAGTCTTCAAAAATAACAGAACTACTATTACTGTAAGCAAAATTTTGAAAAAAATTATATGCAGAAGTGTGAAAATTAATTATTGATTAATATTAATCATTGATCATTGATTTAGTCTATTATTTCAGTGATCATTATCTCTCATAAATATTAATAATTCAATCTAATGCTTATAGTATTAGATTATTTCATTATAATATGATTATCCCAATTAATATTGTTGCTACAATGTTATGATTAAGAAATTAAACGAGAGGGTTTCTTTTTATTAAGAATAATACAAGAGCTTAAAATTTGTAGGCGAATTGGTATCGCCTACTCGGTACCGCGCTTAAAAGTGATACCAGTTCCTGGGGAATGTACTAGGTTTGTGTGTGTGTGTGTGTGTGTGTGTGCAAAAGTTAAAATATCAATACGCAGCCCCATTAGAAAAAAAAAAAAAATGTAGCTTTCAAAAAATGTTTAAAGTTTATATTTTTTACTTAATTTGGTAGCTATTATATGTTTGTAACTTATTTAAAAACTTAAGAATTTGCCTTTTGTCAAAGAAAGAGTAATTTTACTAATCAATTTTTTATTTGGCTTTCAAAATAGTTAATTTTATTATTGTAAGAATTATTATTAAAGCGATATCACAAATCAAGAATTTTTTACCCTCATAAATAACACTTTATATTTTTTCCTTTTCTTTACTTATTTTATTCATTTTAATATTTTCGCTTATGAATTTTTAGATAAGTAAATCAACGAGATAAAACGAAAAACAATGTTATATGTTAAAGCATTGGCATTACTCTAATTCTAGTTATCGTGTAGTTATGTGACGCAAGAAAATGAAATTCTTACTGAAAAAATAATCTTTCTCTCTTTAATCTATTAATATAAAAGGATACAAATAGCTATAAATTATAATGAAATGCAATACAATCATATATATTTATATAATAACAAGTTTCCTTAGAGTTCTCTGAGCAAAATTTAAACGCTAGTACATATTCTCAATATCACAAAACACTCTTTCCATATCTTTAAATAATTTTATCACAAAAAAAAGAATATATTTTAATAATTACTTTTATTTGTGTTTATATTATATGCATTATCTTTCTATTCTCTGTTTTCCTTGAAATAATGCATTTGAACAACTACATAAGTCGAAAACTAAACTTGAGTTTACAATATTCTTTTTCGTACTGCAGATGGCGCTATAGTCTGAGATTTTCTCGGCCTTCGAATTTCAAGAGGGAAGGACGTTGTTATCGTAATTGAAGTATTTTTTTATGTAATACTTGGATAGAGAGAGGTGACATTTCTCAATGTTGAGATCTCAACTATGTATTATCTGTTTCCAAGAATCATAAGATCTCTGCAGTTTTTTTTTATTATTATTTTTATTTTATTTTATTTATTATTTTTTTTCTGCTCAAAGGATAGGGGTACCAGAGACCTAGTTTCCTTTGTTTCCGTATTAGCAATTTCGATTCTTATTAAGATGTCCGGTATTTTTTGGGTCTGATAGTTTGAGAATATTCGCGGCCTTCTTTTAAAATAAATTTTTTTGACTCTCAATTTCTTTTTCGAGTCGCACAAATGTGTTAATTCGGTAACATTAATCCTTCCTTCTCTTGGTGGTGAGAATGTTGATGTCTATAAGAATCTTTGAAATCTTCCTCTTAACACAAAAATCTTAATTAGTCCTTGGAATGTTTGAAGGCTACGTGAGTTGTATAATGTACAATTACTCGTATTTTTTTATTTCAGTGACAGCTTTTATACCACATTTCCTTTTCGGATAAATGAATTCCATAAATAAGAATAATAGTTTTGAAGGCGTCATATCAAATAATCATCGGTACTTATATTTGTATAAACTCTAAAAAAAACACTGATAATTTTAACATTAACATATCTTTAGAATGTTAAATTTTGCATTACATTCCTGAGACTATATTATATAATACTGGAAAAAAAAAAACCAGTGTTTTGGGCAGTACAATTTATACGTTATTTAATGTAATAAGAGAATAAACATTTTTAATTATATTTTGAGTTAATTCAAAAGCTTCTTTAGAAATTTTATTTTGTGTATATGATACATTTATATAAAATAGAACGTGTTCATTGGAGAAGGAGAGAGCTGGTGACCTTCACTTATAAATTATTTCATGGAATAAAAAAAGTTAAAAACTCTCATAGTCTAGCTCAGTGATGTGCAAACCACAATCGACCTAGAGTTTCTGTGCGCCGCGTTCAGCGTTTAAAAAAAAATCATAAGAGGACATTTTCCTTCTTTTTGTATATGCGAAAATTTCCATCGAGATTTGAATATTTTTTACTTATGTTATGTACAATTAAATCAATTGTATACAAAGAAATTTATTTGAAACTTTTGCATTGGGCATAAAATGGTACCTGCTTTAATAAATATGTATAACATTATTAATTATACTTATTTGTTCATAAGTTTAAAACATTAACAAACAAAAAATGTAGCTACATTCATCACATTAGTTTTTAAAAATTTTTCGAAATAAACTATTTTTTAATATTTATTGCTTTTTTGTAATAAAAATTGTCTTGGCTCACCAAAAGAAGTGTTTTTTTGAAGACTCCTAAGAAAAAAGTTTGTCCATTACTTGTTCAGAGATATTGGGGAAACAGATGGGCCGAAACTTCTAACTGACCAATGGAGAAATTAAATCTTCGTTGGCATTTGCTTCGATAACTGAGCCAACTGAACCACTTTGATAACGAGTGGGAGAATCAGAAATATACCAAGATAAAATACTAATCCTTTTAAAGGGAAGAGGGGGACGAACACATGAGCATTCCTGTCAATCATTAATACCTCACATCGTAGAAAATCTTTTTCCGACCCCCCCTCCTCAATCTTTTCATCCAAAAAATTATAACTTGCATAATTCTTTATATTCATCCAGAGACACTGTGCAATTTTTTTTTTTTTTTTTTTTTTTTTGCGTACTCTGAGCACAAATAAAAAAAAACCTTGATCTTAAAATATCTTTCAACTTTTTAACCTGAGACGTTTAATTAAACAGAATTAATTATATTAAATATTTACAACCTTAATTAACCATTTTTAAAAATAATTTTATTATTTTTTTCTTAATGTTCGTAGCAAAGTTACAAAATTTCGGTCTCTCAGCTGACATTCTTTCTTTAAATATTAGTTTCTTAGCGTAAATGCGAATGCAATTTTTAAAGTTATCATTCCAAAAAAATCAAGCTGTTTTAAAAGTTCTTTAGAAATATATATTTCAGCGGAACGTTTAAAAATGTAGTATATAACCGAAAAATGGATTTCTCTCAGAACTCTTTCAAAAAAATACTTTCTGCTATGAATATCATCAAGTTTGTTTTTATTTTTAGTTCCTTCATTTTATATAAATATGCTTTTATTCTGATCAATCGATTTTACTTTTTCTAAGAAGTCTACATTTATGCTTGTGCAACTGGGCAAAGAGAGCGGAAATCATTTTTTTTACCTATAAGTAATTAACGGCGTTCTTAGATGCATTTGAAAGGAGTTTCGTATTTTCAATTGCACTATTTATTAGGATTACAGTTAATAACATCATTGTAGATGTTAAGCTGAGTTAAGTTTGATTACGTTAATTGTAATAAAGGATTATTTTCGTCTTCGCGATTTTATTTGCAGCTTATATTATTTCATTATTTCTACTTAAATCTTTTAACATCAAACTGACGTTTACGGTTATTTTTAACTTTCAAGCTAAGCGCCTGGTGGAATTTATGTAGTCAAAAAAAGAATTGTGGTTTCTGTGAGTTTGGAACTCATACAAACTGGGAACTATACATATATATACACAGCTTGTAATAAATAAATTCAGACACGATAATATAACGACATTTTCTTCAGACGTTTTTATACAATAATCAGTACTCATCAAAGTGTTTTAAGTCATTCAATGGACATTATCAATCAATAAACAAATAAATGAAAATTTAAGTTGTGTGTTAAACATTACTGTAAGTTAAAACTTTATATCATTGGTGGAGACAAAGTGTTTAGCAAAAGTGTTACAAATTTTTATGAATTCATAGAAACATTATCCAGTAAATGTAAAATAAATCAAACAAGGTAAAATAAAAATTTAAACAATATGGATGATTTATTAAATAGCTTGTTATGATATTATGGATATGTGGCTGTATATTTTAACATTTACTCTACGATCCGCATTGATAAAGTATAAATTCAAAATTGAAATCTGCTGTTATTAAAGTTAAATTTCTCTTTAATTGCCTATTTATGCATTTTTAAAAATGTTTTTCAGTACTTATATAAATAGGCTGCCTGCTAAGTGGCGTAGTTGGTCAGGCGTTGGCCTTGTACTGCTAGGTTCGCGGATTCGACTCCGGCCCAAGTCGGTCGATTTTCATGATGCTAAAAATCCACAGCGTCCATGCCGTATGATTATGTGGCATGTTTTTGATTCCTAGAGTGCCTGATTGACCTGGGTGCTCTAGGAAAAATTAAATTCCTTGTGCAATTTTGCATCATCAGAGGTCAGGTGCCTTCCTCTAGGGAGGAAACTGGACGTCAAGATCACGTTGCGGCAATTGCTGTCCACCTATATGGTGGAAATGCAATGATAATTACCAATCCGCAGCTTCATTTGAAAGAGAAAAAAAATTAAAAAGTAGGATATGCGAATATAACTGAATGTGTGTTTAGAGAATTATGAGGTTTCCTCTCAAAAATATTAATTGCACGTTATATTTTTGAAAATGGTTTTTAAATAAATACCTTTCATAAAAACTTCTTTTTTAAGATTGTTTGAAACAGACCTCTGTCTCCTGTTAAAATGTCCGTGTTTTTGAAATTTGACGAAAAGTGTCGCGGCATTCGACAGGCCACTTCTTTCAAGCATTGGATGAATAGCATTCTCAAGCTCGCCTGTTGTTATTCATAGATACAACACTTTTACAGGGAACAAGAATCTTCTTTGATTACTGTTAAAAGAGATAAAGTAAATAGTCTTCCGTTAAATCGGAACATTAATCGATAAAGAATATTATTCAGAAAATTTAATGTCAAGTGGACATCATTAAAAAATAATAATAGTTGAAAAATATTACAATTATATATATACTAGCCGTTACCCACCCGCTTCACTGGGTATTTCACGATGTTGTACATATGTATACTGTTTACATATACATTAATTATTGATATCAAGCATTAAGAATTCGATTGTATTGAAAAATACATTTACAGCTGTTACACTCTCGCCCCTTGATATAAAAAGAACATAAATTATAATATCTAATTTCTATTTATATCTAAAATAGAAGGAGAAAGATTGTTTTCGCTCACTTAACCTAACAATCAAGTGGATTTCCACCAAAGCAACTTTCAGTGGATCTCTACTCCATAAAATAAACATGCGTGCTAAATCTAACAGAGCAAAAACGGAATTTTTATCATCATTACCTAGTTGACAGCATTCTTAGCGGATTCCAATTCAACAAAAGAAGCATGCAAACCAAATTTTATTATTACAATCTTAGCAGTTCAAAAACGGGAATTTTGTCTATCAATACGCCCCAATAACTCTCCCGCTTCCCCCTGGAGTTGATTTCCGTAAAATCCATTCTTAGTGGAACTCTATTCAACTAAAGAAAATTGCTCAACAAATTTCAAGTAAATGAGTTAAATTCAAAAACAGGAATTTTTCTATAACACGTCTTAAATCCTCGCAACCCAACTCCTTTGGGGGTCCATTTTCGCAAAAATCTTTGTAAAAGGAACTTTATTCCATGAACCGAACATACCTTCTAATTTTCAAGCAGGTGGTTCTATTAGTTGAAAAGCGGAAATATTTATCTATTATGCCCCTTAATCCCCCTCAGTGACCCATGGGGATCAATTTTCCCCAAAATTATTTTGTAGTGGATCTCTGCACCATGAAAGGAAATCGCTTACCAAATTTTAAGACTGTACGACTAATAGTTTAAAAATGGAAATAATTATCTATAACGCCCCTTCAGCCCCCGCAACGCCACTTAAGAAACGATTTTCACAAAACCCATCTTATGACAGATCTCTACTCAGTGAATGGAATCTGTTTACTCAATTTCAAGATTTTACGTCTAATAGTTTAAAAAAGGAGTTAATTGCCTATAACGCCTAATTCTCCTCAACGCCACTTGGGGTCGATATTCACAAAACCCATTTTGCAGCGGATCTGTACTCTATGAAAGGAATCCGCTTACCAAATTTCAAGACTGTACGTCAAATAGTTTAAAAATGGAAATAATTATGTAGAACGCCCCTTAAGCCCCCGCAACGCCACTTAGGAAACGATTTTCACAAAACCCATCTTATAGCGGATCTCTACTTAATGAATGGAATCAGCCTACTAAGTTGCGAGATTTTAAGCCTAATAGTTTAAAAAAGGAGTTTATTGCCTATAACGCCACATAATATTCTACAACGCCACTTGGGAGTCGATTTTCACAAAACCCATTCTGTAGGGGATCTGTGCTCTATGAAAGGGATCCGCTTACCAAATTTCAAGACTGTACGTCTAATAGGTTAAAAATGGAAATAATTATGTATAACGCCCCTTAAGCGCCCTCAACGCCCCTTGGAGGTCGATTTTCGTAAAAATCATTATGTAGGGAATCTCTACTTTATGAAAGAAAAAAATTTGTGTACCAAGTTTCACGACTGTACATCTAATAGTTTAGTATTGGAAATAATTATCTATAACGCCCTTTAAACCCCCGTAACGCTCCTTGGGGTTCGAACTTTGCAAAATCCGTTCTTAGCTGACGTCTACTCCATGAAGGGAACCTACGTACCAAATTTCAAGTCTGTAGGTTTAATAGTTCCAGAGATATCGTGATCAGTCAGTGAGTCAATGAGTCAGTCAGTCAGTGAGTGAGTCGCTTTTCTCCTTTATATATATTATATATATATATATATATATATATATTTCACGCTGCTGAATAATATGTAATTCTTATCTCAGTTAAAAATTTATTCTATTACGAAGTATAAAAACCAACTCGAAAAATAAATGTTTAGTACCTGTTAATGGTTTTTTTCACACTCACATAATACAAATACTTTATACAGTATGAAACAGTTTTTGTTTCATAAATTATGAATTTTGCTCAATATTCATGCAAAGTTCTTCTAAAAAGATTGTTTTAAAAATTTCCGGCTCTTTTTTAAAATTCTTTATTGAAATTTGCAGTCGATAGTCTTAAATTAGAACACTTTCAAAGCTTATCATTGCTTAAAAAATAAAATTAGAATTTTTTTTATCTTCGAAAAAAGTTGGACACTCTAACGCTTATATGGATTGAATGCTAGTTTCTCTGAAACCATTGTTACAATAATGATGTCATTTACATATCTTGCTTTTATCTGGAGTATCACTTGCTTTGAATTTAATGAAGAATGAATGAGATAAGATGACTTATTGCATTGAAGTATTAATTTTGAGGAGATAATACTGTTACTTTATAATTAGCACTGCAATAAAGTGATTATCTTAAACATACAGTGTTAGATTTAAACAAAGAATGGCTACATCATCATTATCGTAATTATTTTAAAACACCATCATGGTCTCCCTATCCTAAGTTATTTAGAATTCGTTGTTCCATCTTGAAGAATCTATATAAATATATTAAAAAAAAATTATAACGAGAAAATATCATTTCGTTCTTCGAGACAAGATATCGCCTAAGTTAAAATTATAAATATTGAGAATATGAGCAGTCATCAAATCAAAATGATACGCTACTAAAAAACGATTCCTGGTTTCTTATTTTTGTATGAAGAAAATGCCACAAAATTGAGTGTGCAAGCAAATTTCAATTTTTTGATACATTCCTTTTTTACAACATTGTTCTCTCTCCCTCATTTCTAACTTAAAACTTACTTATTTAATCCAAAAAGAATAATAATGACATTGTGGTGAGGAAAATGCTTCTTTTTTAGATTTCTTTCTAATAATAAGTTTTGGATAAATTACAAAAAAAAAAAAAATGCATATAAAATTATTTAGTGTCATACGTTGTGTTGTTAAAGCTTGAACCATGCGATATTTGGTGCAGACAAAAATGAATTACTCTCTGTGAGATATCTTGAATTAAAAACTGGTAATTTTAATACATATTCCTGTTGTTCATGGAACCTCTATAAGGCATACTTTTAATGACATGTAAATAATAAATGTTAAAAAAAACAGTATTTATTTTTATAACTTATAAAGAGTATAAATTTTAAATTACCAATATATATATTGTTTTAGCGTAGAAAATTTGTAGTTGGAATTTTTTTTTTTTGCAATACAATACATTGAAAGAGAGAGAGAGACAGAAAGATATAAATATATATCTTTAAGTACAAAATAGTATTTTGATTGTTGTAAGAAAGCCGGGGTAACTGATTCAGTAGCTTCTTTAATGAATTATTAATTATTTAAAATTAATATAATTTTCTAATGTAAATGTTTCCTGTAGAAACAACTCTGTTTTTAAACTATCTGAAGACCCCTCCCCCATCCTCATTCTTTGTGAATTGATGGAAACTCTTATAACTAGAAAATATATTGTTAAAATAATTATTATATTTATGTGAATTATAAGACGAACACACAGAAATTTTAGCTGTTTAAAGATGTATAAGGAATACTTAATTATTACTTTTTATGTCTTATTTTATCTAAAGCGTTTTTTGTTTTGATTTTTGAGATAGACTGTAGAAGAGATACACTAGGTATATCGGCATTCTCTTAATTTTCCTCCATGTTCACACACACACACACACAAATGAAGAAGAAAACATCCCAGATGTGATATTCGTCACTATTTTTTTCTTTCTTTTCTCTCTAGCTTCCATATCACTCTATATGAGGAATTTGAAATTCAGTTTAATTTAGACCCCACTATTCTACACGACGAATATTCGGTGTAAACATAATTTGTTTGGAATATAATCTGGCATGAATCACGCGACTGTTACCACTAGTCTTTTTCAAAATTGAGTAAATCCATTAAGTATAAGCAACGTTAGCAACTATATCTTTAATAAGGTAGCCGCATCATAACATGGTAACACAAAACACAGAGTTATACGATATTTTTGAATAAAATAAATTATATAAGTAACATATATATATATATATATATATTATATAAAATAGGATATTTTTTTTTTGCTATAAAAAATAAGAACTGTTTCAACTTCCAATAAACGGCTGATTGCTGTTGCGTTTCTTTGTTTTGTAAATATTATGCTCAAATCCTAGCAAATGAAGATATCGACATTTTATACTGCATTTGTAGAATGAATGAAAAGTGAGAGAAAGAATCTTTTCTACACAGTTTTCAAATAAAATGTACTAAGCATACTTATTTGATCACAATTTTCGGTAAAAAAAAAAAGAAATAAAACGTAAATGAGGTTTCCAGTTCGGGATGGATTCCGGATTGTTGTCACTTGAGTGAATAACTGTGGCGAACGTTAATTCTAATTAACCAAGTAACATGCTAATCTTGGCACAGTTGTGGCTTAATTACTAAAAATCTACGTGTTTTGGGAGTTTAAAAGTCAAAAGGTTTGAATCAGTTAAAAATGTTACAAGGAATAATAACATGAAAGTCTTCACTTCAGTCACAAGTGCATTCCCCCCTATGAAAACGATAATGAAATCATTTTAATGGTATTTTTCGATTTAGCTTCAATCGAAATTAATTTTAGACTGATTAAGCCTTAGATAGTTTATTACGATTTTAAAAAAAATTTGATATTTACTGAGCCATTTATTAGAATTAAAATTAAAAACAAGAAATATATCAAGTGAAAAACAATTTAATTACTGGAAAAATATACTATTAAAATAGATTAAACACTTGTGTTTTAGTACCTCTACTACAGGGGTGTCAAACTCGCGGCCCGACTAGTATATCGTCACAATAATATGTAATAAAATATCAAAAATTCTCCCGAAATAGGAAAGATAGAGAAGCAGAAAAGAGATGTTAAGTGTCAAGACGTAAACATTACATTTTTCTTGTTCTTTTGTTTATGTTTATTATATTGTATTATTCGAAATAAACTTACGTTTCTATAAATATTGATTTTTTTTTTTTTTTGCGGCTTACCTAAAGTTAAACTTTGTTTGTTTGGCCCAAGTAAGCCTTTGAGTTTGACACTCTTGATCTTAATAAGATATTTACTGGAATAAAAAATTTCATATCAGTTCCAAAACTTAATTCATGATTGCCAGTATTTTTGCACCATGCTAAAATGTTAAATAATTAATTACAGGAGGGGGGGGTCATATGAATATTTTAAATAATGTTAATGCGCTGAAATACAATTTATACATTTAGTTGATAAAGTTTCAAAATGGTTTGACAAATACTTTTTTGAGTTATCTCATTTTGCGTTTGGATATTTTACGTAAAAATAAATACTGAGATAAAGAATGTTCTAATTGTGTGTATTCACATGAGAAATGCTCCTACAAATATTAAAAACTAACCATAATTCATTTATATATTCTTTTATATAAGCATGAACAATATATATGGAAAGAATAATATTTTTATGTGCATTTTTGATCAGTAAAAAGAAAATTTAAATGTCTACTTTCAGTCCTTTAAACATTTATTTATTTATTTTTCTCTTTTCTAAAAAATCCTGGATATCTCCAATTTTAATCATTGTAAAATTAAACATAAAATAGTATACTATTGTAAGAGGAAAACATGAACTACATACATTCAAATATGACAAAAAATGAAAATGCAGTTTTTTTTTAACCAAAATCTATCCAACCTGTGTTCGGATTCTTAAAATCAATTTTAATTTTTACCTTCTATTGAAGCTTATGATTAACTCATTAAAAAATTAACGATTGAGTAATCATCCCATCGTTTTATATTAAAATAGAGAAAAATTTCAGAAAACATTTAGAGTAGAATATATGTTGACGTTGAAGAGTATAATTCACAGAATAACTAGATATTTCACGAAATAAGTGAACAAGTCACAGTTAAAGCAGTGCTCCGCTACCTTTTTATCGCTGCGGACCGGTCAACGCTTGATAATTTTACCGCGGTCCGCTGAGAGTGGGACACGTTGATTGTTTATATTTTAGATTGTTTTGATTTAACAATTTTAATTTAGCTACATTTAAATATGCCTTTAGAATAAATATGCCTTCAGATTTAACGTGGACTATAAAGTGATTTCCGTGGAAAGTTGCACAAATCCAAGAGAAATCCACTACTTTAAATAAAATGGCAATAGTTTAATGTTCTTAAGGCGGCCCGGCACCGGTCCGTGGACCGGGGTTTGCGGATCCCTGAGTTAAAGTATATAATGGATGAAAAATGTCATACTTCACCTAGTTATTTTATGAAACAACTAGTTTTTCTGTAAAATAACTAATGATAGGCCGTTAAAGAGAGAGAGTGAAAAATAAACAATTTCAAAGTTATTTTAAATTACTTGATCCTAAATAGCTAAAACATCTCGAAAAATACATTTTATCCCTATTGAGGATGATTAGTTGATAAGTAATAAGGAAAAGTAGATGATATAACTTGTGTTTTTGCTCATATTGCTAACATTAGTTAAAAAGAAAAAAAAAGAGGTTTTTTTTGCATCTGTTACTGTCACAATTAACTTTTATTTTTCTTTTCCTTGAGCTTCAAAGATATTACAATGCTGGAGTAACCAATAGTTATACATATATATATACGTGGTACTTTTTTCTGTGTTGTTTTAACCCTTTTTGCTTATGCTATCAAAGTTAACATTTTTTTCACGAGTATGTACAGCACTGTGTTTTTTTTTGTCCCACGCTTATTTAATAAAGATTTAAATTTCTCCTACAGATTGGTCTCTCATTCCTGCAGATGTCATTGCTTGAAAACGAGTTGCAAAAATACTTGTGAATAATCCAAAATGTTAAAACACACTCACACACATACATACACCACCTAAATTCAACGTTTAAAAGCAACGGAACGAGGGTAAACACACGCACGTCATTGCAAAGCAGCTATAAGCGGTTCAACACTGACTAAAGGCGGGTAGAATCTATTCAAATAATTCAAATAATTTTTACGAATGCTGTATTTCATACTTTATCGATCAAGTAGTCGTCATTTTATAGAATATCTATAGTTAAATCGTAGAATTAATCATTTTACATACTTTAACTGACTTGTCTAGTTATTTCATGAAATACCTAGTTGTTCTATGAAATAACAGATTTCACACTTCAACGGCAACATTCTTGCCCTAATAATAAGACCTGTCTCTGGTTAATTCATAGTGTAAATGTGTAATATGTTAGCTTAAATAATCCAAATCAATCGATTTAGCTGATGTGATCACAAAATATATAAAGTGACATAGAGGAAAACACTAATGTTAAATCAAATATTTTAAATGGTATGGGAAAAGTATGAAAAATTACGGTTTTTAGTAAAGGAAGTGTACAGGTGAGAGAGCTATATTAACGTGCGCGTCACACAATAAAGCAACACGATGGCTATTACCGACGGGCTTCTTAATTTTGAACCTCGGTCAAGTGATAAAGATGACACCCCTGAGCTGACATCTCCCTCTCCTAATTTCCACACCACAGCAACGGGAGGACATTAAACCTCGAGAGATTTTTCGTGTATTAGCTTCCTGTACACGGCGGGTCTTCAGTGACAGTAGGCTCGAGCTCATGACTCGTTGACCATTAGCTTTTGACTATAACCACTAGGCAATGGCAGCCTTAAGAAAAGTGGGAATAAAGCTTATGTGCAAGTTATTGAAAGTAGTTTATCTTCAACAAATAATTTATTATAATTATAATTATAATTATGCGATTAAATAATAATTAATAATTTATTATAATTATGCGATCAAAATTTTTATTTTATTTACAAGAAATTACTATTAGTCAGGTTTTTTAATACTTTTTTATTACAAATTTAGATTTTCCATATGCACATATCCCATGCAAAATAGACTTTTCTTTTGTTTCTAATTCCTAGATCCGCTTGAGAAGTCACAAAACATTTTGAGAATGTCAGACAGAAGATTGGACTTTTCTTCTTCCTTACATGACTGACTTTTTCTTTTTAAAATTACAGGAGTTCTTAGTGTAAGGTAAAACTCAAATTTGAGAGACGCGAAATTAAATCCAAAAGTGAAAAGACAGAAAAAGTTATAGAGAAAAAAAAAAAGTATTCTTTTCATACAATTTATAATGAATTTATTCCGAAGAACCACATATCTCTCGTATTACAAAAACAATTCAGTTAAGAAGATATTATGATAACTTTTGTTAAAACTTCATTATTTCACTTTTTTTATAATGCTTGTTTGTGTTTGTAAAAGATAAATTCAACTTCCAACTAGTTTCGCCTCGTGTGATGTGCATAGTTTGGAAATGTTAAATCGAAGTATAGGCTCGAATATCGTCTTCGTCCTTTGATTGCGTCTCAATATTACAAGAAACGAAACCTGTTGCATTTCTTTGTGTGTCGAGGGGAACATTAAATAAATCCAATCCGAAAAGAACGTTTAATTAAACATGGTTTCTTTCCGAACAGTTTAAAAAAACAATAAATATTTCTTACATTAATATGAACGCTTGAGTAAATATTTCAAAATATTTTTATATATATATATATATATATATATATATATATATATATATATATATAATATATATATGTATATATCGCATAACTATTTTTCCTGAAAATTTTATCTATATATATGAGAAAAGGGATTCACTCACTTATCACGAGATCTCTGGAACCTTCATACATAGAGTATTTAAATCTGGAAAGCATGTTTGTTTTTTAATTGTTGAAATCGGTTAAGGGTGGGTTTTATAGAAATCGACTACCAAGGAGGATTGCGGGGGAGCTATAGGCAAAAATTTTCGCTTTTGAGCTGTTAGACTTAACTCAGTGGCGCAATAGCCCATGAGGGTCAAGGCCTGCTATGCCCGACTCAGTAAACACGATCTTGGACCCTGAGGTGCATGAGCAGATTTTCCGGTCAGGTGGTCAGTCTGACGCGAAACCTTCAGCTTTACAAACTCCAGCAAGCTTGGTACTCATTTATAGACCTACTGAAGGTGTGAAAGGCTGAGTCAACCTTTCCCAGCCCGGGTTTTGAACCTCGGACCAGTGGTGTGGAAGCGTGATGCACTAGCCACTCAGCCACTGGGCTTCAAGAGCTATTAGACTTACAGACTTTAAATTTGGGAAGGATGTTCCTTTTTTGCGTAGAGATACCATAAGAAAGGGTTTTCTGGAAATCAACTCCCAAGAAAAGGGTGTTTTCCACAGCATAAAGAATAAATATACTTGTGTTTTAGAAATTCAAGGCCTATACCTTTTAAATAAAGAAGCGAGGCTTATCAGAATGTTTTTATAAATACAATCGAAAAAACGCCAGGACTTAGATATTAATAACTTTAAAAAAACAATATGTAGTCATATAACATCATGACATACTGAGTAACTGTTATATAGGTATTAGTAAAATAAATTTTTTTTTTTTTTTTTTACTCTAAAAATTTATGAAAATAAAATTGGAGGTGAAGGTAGTTTTTATTAATGCTGTAAGCCTGAAATCCTTTAGGATATCTCAACTACATCCCAATACTAACTGAGTGTGTGTTAATGAATAGTTTAAGGAGTAGCACGAAGTCTTTAAATATTTCACAACATAACAAAAGACAAAATAAATTCATAAAGAGTACCGTTGATAATTTCCGCAATCTAAAACATGAAACAGAAATCCAACAAACATTTATTTAATATATTTCACAAGTCCCTTTTTATTGTTTGCAAAATGTCAACTTTTATATTACACCATGCAGAATTATTTCACCATAGTCGGGAATAAATGAAAAAAAAAAGGCATTGCGTACATATATATTACTGTGCATGATATATTCACAGCGTAGCATCACCTCGGTGTCATCTGTATAGCATTGTCATAGTGAGAGAGATTAAAATTCACACTTTTCCGTTAGGTGCCGTATGAGCAATCTATTTCGCGCATCTTGAATGATTGAATATGCGGGCACATATTGCGCAGCTCCCAAAACAGAACCCGTCCGCAGACGTGCTCTGAATGCAATTGTCGGCGTTATTTTGCGGTGTCGAAATACTAAAGATCGTTGATCTTTTCTGGATTATTAATGGAATTGCGGCATCAAGTCTACTCTGTCTTGTTTAGAGTTTCTGCCGAATTTCGTACACGACAGAAGAAGCCACTGAACTTGAGTATATCGTCACATGAATAACTAATACTGAGGTTTTTCGAGTATGTGTAAAATCTTTAATGAAAAAAAAAGATGAATGAAAATAGAAAATAGTTTTCAGGTTGACGCCCGGTGTATTACGGTGTAATGGATATTTTGTGATGGGGTCGTTATTATTGATGATTAATCGAATTGGGGGTTATCCATATATTTAGTTTGAGAAAACTCTTTTTTTGTGTCTCGCCTTTTAACAAATACTCTTATGGAAAGTTCAGATTCGTCTTTTATAGATTGTAGAATACGTAACTTACCCTGCACCGTTTAGAACGCATTGCTTAAGAATTTTTTTTAAAAAAAAGATCGAAGTATATATATATAGCCGAAATATATAAAAATGTACACATTTTTAAATAATGTCGCACTCGACGAATATGAGGGCTGCAAGCTGCAAACCTATTAATTTTGCATCAACACCAAGAGATGAGGACAAAACCTATGTTACCTCGTTCTTTAAATCTATACACCACGAAAGGACTTTCCATAAAACGTGGAATAGCCGCCATTATTTCGAAAGACAGATGTCTAGTGAAATCAAGAAGTTTACATGATGAAGACTTAAATAACATGATGAAGAAATCATGTTCATACTTTCATTGCCAGGAACGTCTTAAGACTTCTTGAGGCTATGGGCCTCAACTCAAAAGTAGGCCCTGAGCCCCTACACAAATGTAGGCCCCACCTATGACCCTTAAAAATAGACAGTACATAGCATACTTTGCCAAATACTTGTACGTACAATAACCCGAAACAAAATAAATGTGCATAACTTACAATTGCACAAACCGGCTGGACCATCTGCCGCCTTTTGACTGAATGAATAATGATGGTGTATGGTAGTAGGCCTAGGCCTGTACGTGTACGATGGGCATCATATGTAGTCAGATGACATATCGTCCGAAATTCTCAGTTTTTCGGAGAATGCAACAGGAAATAATATTTGATCGTTGAAATTCTTCGAATTATCATCTTATAAAGGCTGAGTCGAGAACGAAATGAGGCCCCCGTTGGGGCCGAGGCCATGGGCCCGGGCTTAGTTGCTCGTGCCTTAAGACATCCCTGGTCATTGCAGACATCGTGGTAGCTGAAATTACGTCTAAGCTATTGATGGATGCACGAGCTCGAGGCTTCTTTTCATCCAAGATTCCTGTTTAAATAAAAGGAGCTATTGCTTGAAAAATGTAATGAAATCTTGAAATTCTAATAAGATTTGGTGTGGTAGCTTTTAAAGAAAGCTTCGAGCTCAGTTGCCGATCTTGTCATATACTGTAATTTGATTTGATATTAATTTACATCCCCGCTGAAGTAACACGGGGGCTAGTGGCGATATATCTCGTAATTTTGAATCACGATCAAGTGACCAGGACGACATCTGAGCTGGCATCCCTCTTTTCCCCAAACTTCAACACCACGCCAAAGGAGGACTTTAAGCCTCGACGGATTTAACGTACACCAGCCTCTCTACACGGCGGGTCACCTCAGCCACACATACCGTAATTTACCTGAAAAAATTCGCCTCTAATAGTCCGTAACGCAATTATAAAGGAATGTTAATCTCTAATTAAAATAACTAACTAGATCTTTGTATTTCCTTCAATACTGAATACATACCTGATATTATTCAAAGCAAATTCATTTTTCCAAGCACATGTATATTCTGAAATTTAATGATTTAAAAAGTTATTTTCTTCCGAGGTTGCTTTAGCGAGTTACAATAGAGCCTGTTTTTGTGCGGTTCTCTTTTATGCGATTTTATTTTTGTGCGACCACATAAAAAAATTTCTGCAATATTTCGACGAATTTGCTTGTTATATGTAAGAATTCATCAAATTTTCGAATATTTTTTTGCGCGGTTATTTTTATTCGGTTTCTATCTACCGCACAAAAACAGGTTCAACTGTATATGATGTGATAATCACCACGGCATACCTTAACACAAGATTTATTGGAAATTCGAGAAAGCAATAGATATGAATTAAATAATCTTAATCGAGAATGAGAAATGGAAGATAATATCACTTGTCCAAATTTCTCTTAGCCTCGTATCTTTTAATTGACATTGAGAATGTTTTATTTTCAGAAAAATTATAAACATTTGCAATATTTCTACAATATATAATGTGGAAAGAAAAATCGTTTTTGCTCGAAAACTTTTATAACTGTTCGATTTGCGTAATGTTGAATATAAATTTCCTTCGTTTTATTCATATTCATGCTTTATTCGTTACATAACTCCAGCTTGAATTTCGCTTCGCTATGGTAACGATGTGTAACAAAACTGGACACGCATTCTTTCCCTAAGCCTATTTTGTAATATACAGATTATCCCTTTAATAAAAAATCGTGATATTGACACCAATCTTGACGTCATTATAATGTCTTAGTGTTAAGATTAATTGTGGGTTTTTTAACATCGTGAAAAATTGTCAAGATAGCGAGAGTTGAATGTAAAAAAAAATGTCGCTAGGAATAGACATTTTTTTTCTGAAGTTTGGGTGGAAATTAAATGAGGAAACAAGTTTACGTTCATTACTTTTCTATTCTACTTTCTATTCTACTCTGATTTGTCATTGAGAATCTTTTTTCTTACGGGTACTATTCTTGATTCATTTTGTAAAAGAAAAATGAGCCAAAAATTGCTTTATAATTTAACGAATGTAAATAATTTAATGCATGTTTTGATTTTTGTACGAAGTTGAGCCAAATTGAACGAATGACAAAAACATTGCGTTTTTTCAACCAAACATAATGAGGGCCACGGAGTAGAAGTAATTTTCGATCAGATGTTATGAAGAAGGTGAGTAAAAATTGTTCCAATTTTAAAGCTCAAATCAGTGATACTTGATTGAAAGAAATATAGCATTGTGATCGGAAGAATATGAAGAATAATTCAAAATTTTGTGTGACAAAATTCCGTGTACTTTTTTTTTCTGTTCTCCAAGGTTAGTGACCGCGATAGCCAAGTAGTCATGATCTCGAACTCATGGCTGGCGTTGTCAAGTTGAAGGTTCTAGTCCTAGTGTTGTTAAAGACCCATCGAGTAGAGTTCGTTTGCTTGTTGAATCTGTCTAGGCTTAAAGTCCTCTCGTTGGCGTGGTGTGAAGTTTGGAGAGGAGTTGCTAGCTGAGATGTCGTTTCGTCACTTGACCGTGGTCATAATTATTAGTTCCATTGACAGTAGCCCTCGTGTTGCTTCAGGGTGTGATGAAAACTAAAATCAAATCAATCTTTAAGGTTTACTATGAATTGTCTTTATTATAAGATCGATATTTGAAAATTCCATTCTAAAGACTTCTGATTTTAAAAAACTCGGTTAGAAGAAACTAATAAGAAATTGGTACAAAGAAATATCTGGGTTATGTTTTTTATTAGTCTACTAGTTGATGCTTATTAAAATAATGCAATCATGGATAATATAGAAAAATAGTTTCGTAAACACTCTATTTAAACTAATGTTTTCTTTTAAAAGTGCAGCAGAGAGACACCCTTAACTGACTTTTGTATAACTGATTATCTGTTTATTCCATCGCACTCATAAAAAAAATAACACTTTTGGACCTGGCATGTTAAATTTGGGCTTCTTAAACGGAAAAAACCTAAAACTGGAAAAAAAATACAGTAAAAAAGTTAATCTAATTCGATTTTTTTATATATATAAAAAAATCAAATCTGATGAAAGACCCACAAAATCTTAAATTTCAACACAGTTCTCTATTATAAGATAGCAATATTACCATTGTGAAATGGAGCTATTTAAAATACTTCTTATGGGAGGCTATTAAAAAATATGTGCTAGCTAAAATTTCGGTTCAATTATTTTTAATATAATTATATATATTTTTTACAAATCTGGTTCATTGTCATACAGCAGAATTAAAACAGAAAAATCAGCATTGTTTAGAATGATTTTCTGTTGAGCAAATACTTTTGACATATTAATTTTCCAGAATATTTAGAGTTTTTTTCTTTTTTCTTGTCTTTTTTTTTTAATTCTTTCTTTTTTTCTCTTGTTCACCGATATATTTTTTTTAAAAATAGTTTTATATGTTTTTTAATAGTTTCCCGAATCAAAATTTAAGAGAATGAGTTTTCTAAAATGTCCTCTCTCAATAATTCGCATTATTTGATGAATCTTCGTAATAAAAACATTAACCAAAAAGTACAGTTGATGTTTGTTTTTTACATCTACCTCAACCATCATATGATTTTACTCAAACATATATATAAATACCTGCTCCACAACCTGAATTAACACGCATATTTGGTTCACATGAATCAAAGTTACCTTAACCTCATTATTCTTTAGTGAAGAACTTCTGAAAAATAATTAATTTATGTCTCATTATATAGCTGCTATTCCTCTGGGAATTTCTGGTGAGGTTTTGAAGAAATCTAAAGTCTATCGATCCAGGGGGCATTGCGGAACTTCTTTTTGTCAGGGATACGAGTTTGAGGACAATTATTGGAAAGGTCATATTCGACTTATGAGTTATTCATTCAGGTCAAGTCTTTTGACCTAAATCTTCTCATACTGTTTATTTTGTATGTCATTTATCCATAAAAGTCGATTAAAGCTCTAGCATGTACCTTATTTTTTCGAATCTAAGCCACCATCGATTCTAAAGCGCATCCCAAGTTCCCGGCCATTTTTTTTTTTTTTTTTTTGTGAAAAAAATAGTGTATCAAGGTTTATTGATATCCAATATTTAAGAAATTGAAAAAATTAAAATAAGAGCTAATAAGAAGTGAATAATTAATTTACTTTACAAGTATTAATTTTTAAAAAAATAGATACAGGAACCTTTAATTGCTCTCTATATAACCGTCAGTATCATGCACAATTTCACTCATTCAACGAACTTTTCCACCTTCAATTCTAAGCCGCACCCGACTTTCAATAGCTTTAAGATTGAAAAAAAAAAGTGCGGCTTAGAATCGAACAAATACGGTACATGAATATTTGTTAATGATGATTTTCTAAATGAATTCTGATGCAAAGAATATTGGCAAATTACCTCATAATTTAAGTCACAAATTTCACTTAGATTACAGAAAAAAAAAGCTTTTATTTTTTTTCCTCAATTACACTTCATTAATTATTTTATGTTATTTACTGGAGAGAGCAAATGCTATTTTCAAGCCAACGTTAGTTAAGTCTGTATAGCAAGGAAATTAATTTTATGTAAACAAAATAACATCTACCATGTGTTCATATATATATACACTGTTGGCCACCGTAAATGCAACACCAAGAAAGACCAGAGATAGCACAACGAAATTTATTTTGTAGATAACATGTTGACCAAGTATCAAATGATTAAATTTATAGACTTCTGTGAAGTGTGGTTCCTGCCAGAATCAGTAGCCAGAGTAGCCGCCATTGTCAGCGATCACCGATGCCACACGCCTCGGCATCGATTCAAAGAGACTTTGGATGTGTTCTTGGGGTACAGCAGACCAAGCAGCTTCCACACGTTGCCAAAGTTGATCTGGTGTGGCAGCTGGGGGTGTAATCTGGGTCAATCGTTGAGCAGCCATGGACCACATGTTTTCTATCGGCGAAAGATCCGGAGAGCGAGCCGGCCAGGGAAGCAATTCAATCTGGTGATTGCCGAAGAACCTTTAGACAAGGCGTTCCCCGTGTGGTCATGCATTATCCTGTTGAAATATGGCTGTGGCCAAGCCCTGAAGGTAAGGAAGGACAACTGGCTCAAACACTTCGGAGATGTAGCGCTGGCTGTTTAAAGTATTGGTAATGCGTTCTAGAGGAGTGCGTGAGTGATATCCAATACCGTCCCATACCATAATACCTGGTGCAGGACCAGTGTGGCGGTGCATAACGCAGCTGTTCAGCATCCTCTCTTCACGGTGTCTCCAGACTCGAATCCGACCATCGTGGTGTTGCAGACAGATGCGTGACTCGTCAGTAAAGACAACTTCATTCCATTCTGCCACCCACATCATTCTTTCCTCGCACCATTGGCGACGGAGACGTCTGTGGTTCTGCGTCAAGGGTAGACCAAGAAATGGACGTCTTGCGGACAGACCACTCTGCTGTAAACGGCGTCGAATGGTACACGCAGACACTGAATGATGCGTTGCAGACTCAATGTGCTGTGCTACGGTTCGTGATGTGACTGAGCAATCCGTCACTGCCATGCGCACAATTTGCCTGTCCTCACGTGAAGTGGTGCACTGAGGTGGATGCGATCGACCACGTCGCTCCGTCGTACCCTCCTCCATCCAACGGTCACATATCCGCATTACAGTTGTTTGGTTTCGTCCAATACAACTACCGATTTCCCTGAAAGATAATCCACACACACACAATCTCGGTAGTCCACTATCCTTCCTCTGTCGAACTCGGATACTTGATCAAAAGCTGATCGCTGTTTTCTAAGAGACAAAACTGATCGTTTTTTGAAAAAACCACAAGAAAAACACAATTGTCGAAATAGAAATCGTCGAAATCTCCAAGCCTTAAATAGCGCTTTGAGGTGGCGCCGCAGTCGCGCGTGATGTGTGTCTGCGCTGAAATTCTAATCATTTGCATATCTCACCTCCGCTAATGCATGTTGTAAATTTCATGTTATTTGCATGCTTCCTTCAGGGTGTTGCATTTATGATGGCCAGCAGTGTATATATGCATAGATAGATAGATAATTTATATATATACAATATTATAAAAGTACCTCATTGGGAGAGAAATGTACACGTTTCTATATTCAGAAATATTATTTTTAATTACATACAACACAACATAAATTTCTTGTTTCCAAAAAATCAGAAAAAGTAAAAAACTATGAACATTTCACTAAATATTGTTAATACAAAAATACCCAATTAATTTTATTAATAGTTAATTGAATAAAGACATTTTCAATAGTAAGAATTAAAATTCCTTAAGATATTAATAGTTTATTATTATAAACTTATCATTTTTATAGATAAATATAGTTACCTCCATATTCTAATATTAGATAAAATTACTTATTCTCTTAGTTTTATTTTTTAACCGTAGTAATTTTTTTAAACATATTTAAATACATTTATAATCCTAGTGTCCTTAAGGTAATGGTAGTATGTATACACACTTCTTAATTTTTTATATATTTCTATTCTTTTCATATTTTTGCTAAGTGCTACTATTCAGCCATTCCCATGCTTGAATTTACATTTGGGTCCAGAATCTGGCAATAACTTGTTTATTATATTTAGATTTAGCACGGACTTTGCATTTTTGAATGGAATTTTTAGGTAAATCACCTTTTTTGTAATAGATTTAGATATTCTAACCATTATTTTCAATAGGTTTTTGCTCAGTAATGTTAACAGAAAGGGGGAAGGTTGGCTGGCTAAAAAACATGTTCAACCCCACTTTTACATAAATTATTTAATTTATAAGAGCTACCCTAAGTCAGCAATGTTTACAATACTGTAGCAGCTATATTTTTTGTATTTTAAATTCTATTATATTTTTAATTTCTAATATATTCTTTCTAAAATCTTATGTCTGGTTCTCTTGCAATTTCGATTTTTTCAATTTTGATAATTATTGATTATTAATCTCTCTTTTGTAGAGAATTTTGACTATATGTATAACTCTCTTAACGTTATCAATGAGTTGAATTTTGTATTTTTGATTAAAAATCATTGACTTCTTGGAAAAAAATAATAATAAATAAATAAATAAAAAGTGACTAAATATAGACTTTTTTTGCGTTTTTCTGTTGCTAGACAACAATGCTAGGAAGGAAGTGATACATAAATTAATAGAAGTTAATCCTTGCTAATGATTAAAAAAAACATTTTTTGAAGGAAATATGAAAGAAATCTCGCGTGAGATCTCTCTCACGCAACCACAACAGCTGTTAAAATATTACAAGTTTATAAAAATATTGATTTGAACTCACAAAATAAATTTCTAAAAGCCGAATGTTTCACAAAATAATATGAATAACTACTTGAGTACGAAGTCTAAATTACGAAATTTGTACGACTGAGGAAAAAGTTTCCTTTTATTATAGTTTAACCAATCGAGTGTTAGTTTACAGATATTTCTCGAAGATTTATTTAATTAAACACGTACATATACAATAATAAAAGTCATCAACATTATTTAATCACAAAAAGGAACTGAAAAACAAAATGTATAATATTTTTATTAACAGTCTATTTTTAAAAAAAATTACTTCGTTCTTCTTTATAGAGTTTGCAATCCATATAACAAAAATACTTTAAATTATAGTAGAAATGAAATTTATTTAGATTAAAATAAAAGAAAATTCAACAAAACATATTTCGAAATGTGCTACTAAGCAAGAACGTTTCACAATTTTCTAAAGAATTGAAGTTAACAGAAACAAACGATCTTTCATGCAGTTCATTTTGAAATTTTGTAATTAAAAAAAAATTTGTGCAGTTATAGAATTTGCTTACTTAAATAAAAAAGTATACAAAAAAAAATTGCTTCCACACTAGATCAGGGGTGGGCAGACTTTTCCAGGATACGGGCTACTTCTAATTTTTTTGAAGTGTTGCGGTCCACCCAGTGGTGTAGATGTAGTAAGCTAACAGAAAGTCTACAATACAGTCAGACCTCCATTTTACGAACTTCTATTTTGCGAATGCGAACTTCGTCCTGGAGCTAAGAAAATTTTACGCGATTTGCTTCGTAAGATAATTTCCAAATAGCAAAGTGTATTTTCTATTTAACAAACTTTTTCTCTTTCTCTTTTTCTCCGTATTTTGAAAATATTTCTAGACCTTCATTTCATAAAATGATTATTAGGTCTTAGTGATGGTGGTCACCCCAAAATACCTTGGCGATCGACTTAAGGCCCACCCCGACATTAGATGATATAAGCATTATTATCTACAATGTAATGATCACTCAATAATTTGTACAAAGCACTCTTAATAAATTTGTGAACTTTAAAAATAAATAATAATTGAATAAAACTGATTTTCTTAACATTTCTTTTCAAATGAATCTTGTTTTATAAAACATTACGAGCTCGAAATAAATTTTTAAATACATCTCTCTTTCAAATGGGGCTGCAGATTGGTAATTACCATTTCATACCTAGTCCATTCCCTGGGAGCTGGTATCACTTTTTTATATGGCACCTTACAGGAGGATATCAGTTGCCCCAATGTAAGTTTGGCACCCAGTTTTCTCCTCAGAGGGAGGCACCTGAGCTCTGACGATGTAAAATTGTACAAAGACTAATTTTGCCGAGAGTACCCAAGCGGGCACTCTAGGGATCTTTAACACGCCGCATAATTATACGACATGGACGCTGTCCATTTTTTGCATCATTAAAACCCACTGACTTGGGCTGGGATCGAATCCGCGAATCTAGCAGTACAAGGCCAACGCTTGAAAAACTACGCCACTTAGCCGGTAGCCTATTTATATAAGTACTGAAAAATATTTTTAAAAATGCATAAATAGGCAATTTAAGAGAAATTTAACTTTAATAACAGCAGATTTCAATTTTGAATTTATACTTTATCAATGCGGATCGTAAAGTAAATGTTAAAATATACAGCCACATCCATAATATCATAACAAGCTATTTAATAAATCATCCTTATATCATCCATATTGTTTAAATTTTTATTTTACCTTGTTTGATTTATTTTACATTTCTGGATAATGTTTCTATGAATTCATAAAAATTTGTAACACTTTTGCTAAACACTTTGTCTCCACCAATGATATAAAGTTTTAACTTACAGTAATGTTTAACACACAACTTAAATTTTCATTTATTTATTTATTTATATATTGATAATGTCCATTGAATGACTTAAAACACTTTGATAAGTACTGATTATTGTATAAAAACGTCTGAAGAAAACGTCGTTAGATTATCATGTCTGAATTTATTTATTACAAGCTGTGTGTATATATGTATAGTTCCCAGTTTTTGTATAAGTTCCAAACTCACAGAAACCACAATTCTTTTTTTGACTACATAAATTCCACAAGGCGCTTAGCTTGAAAGTTAAAAATAACCGTAAACGTCAGTTTGATGTTAAAAGATTTAAGTAGAAATAATGAAACAATATAAGCTGCAAATAAAATCGCGAAGATGAAAATAATCCTTAATAACAATTAACGTAATCAAACTTAACTCAGCTTAACAGCTACAAATGATGTTATTAATCATAATCCTAATAAATAGTGCAATTGAAAATACAAAACTCCTTTCAAATGCATCTAAGAACGCCGTTAATTACTTATAGATAAAAAAAAATGATTTCCGCTCTCTTTGCCCATTTGCACAAACATAAATGTAGACATCTTAGAAAAAGTAAAATCGATTAACTTACACTTTTAAAACCGCGCTTAAAGCAAAATGCAAGATACAAACATAGTAATAATAGCCACAAATGTAAAAATATCAAATGAGGCATTTGTTACGAAACAATTCAAAATACAATAGAAAATAAGACATTTTCATTTTAAGTTAGTCCTCATATTTATAGTCAGTAGAAGATATTAATCTGCATACTGTCAGTCAACCTGGAATATTTCGGTATATATTTACTAAATGCTAATCTTCAGGCGGTCCCCTCAAAATGTCTTGGCGTTCCATCAGTCGACAGTGATCGACTTCATGCCCATCCCTGATCTAGAACTTTTAAAATTGTTACAAATTAGCCTCGTGAAATATTACATTTTTAAACAGCATTATATAAATTATATATTCCTTTAGTACATATGATATACATCTCTCCTTCTATGCAAGGAATATCTATTGAAAAATGCGTAAGAGTAATTGCTTAACAATTTATTTCCCAAAACTGAAAGAAAAATTTTAATTAAGAGCTTTCTTCGTTTACAATGAAAGTTTTAAAGGTCATTGCGTCTCTTTTCTTCTCACGATCACTACTGTTTTGCACAATCTTTTTTCTTCGTCGGGCTTACGTATAAAGAATGTAATTTCAGTTAAATGACTGTGTGGAAAACACTGTTGTTTTCAAAAGCGTCTTTTTGAAGAAAGCATTGTGAAATCCATTCTTTTGAAAGCGTTCGAGTACTGAGCGAGCAATGAGCCATGCGAACTCAGTTATGAAAAATTAATGAGCAATTTGGCGGTGGTTAACCTTTTCATCATACACCAACTGATTTCGTTCTTCAACAGTTATGTGAATGCAACATGCGAGTAAACATCAAAGGTAGTTTCTCACACTTCAAGTAAAAATTCACTTGCAAACTTGCTTCGATTTTTATTTTCTCTTATTTTTGAATTACTCTCTCACCCCCCTTCGGTATAGTCAATCTTCTTTTCATCAAGTCTATTAAAAAGGGCACATCTTTTAAATCGTTACTAATTGCATAACTGCTTTCTCAAACTTGGCAATTGATTAGACTACAACTGTATTTTCGATTACATAGGTCTACTTTATATCCATTGGCGTAGCTAGTTCTGAGTAGGCCCCGTATCAAAACTGGCTTCGGGGCCCTTTCTTAAAAAAGAAAGCCATGTTCGTGGTACTGTAGTTACACATGTTGGGGCCCCTGTAGCTTGGGGCCCCACATCATTGATACGTTGGTAGCTACGCCCCTGACCTACATTATCCTTTTTTTTAGGTCTTTGGAGTTGTCGTGCATATACATTTTGGAGAACAGAAACGGGAGGGGAATAACTTCAAGGTCACCCATCACAATCGTCTGCTTTATTCTATCGTTCATCCTTCCTAAGCACGACTATCATTCCGATACACTTTCTCTTTTTCCTGTTATGTTTACACATTGTGAGTTACAAAATATCGTCTGAGAATTAAGATGGGAAAGAAAAAGATCTTGTCTGCAGAGCTTACAGTTTCTCTGCTTCAGGCACGCTCAGACACAACAATCATAGGAGCCACCTGACCAATTACAAGTCACTGGGGTTACTTTCGAACGCCCATAGGAAAATCTTCCGTTTTTTTACAATGCTCTCTGAACTTGCATTTTTTTTCCTTCTGTTGTTGTCTCTTTTTCGGATTCAAACCACAGCAGATACAAAACCCAAACGATATGTGATGTTAAATAAAATAATAATAAATCATATTTCAAATTATTATTTCGCAGAACTTGAAGGGGTAGTATTAGAGTGTACACTTGCATTAGCGTTGCTGAGGAGAGGGAGATTTTGCTCTTCTCTCCCCCGCTTTAAATTACTAGGTCCGTCGCCAAAAGTCCTCGTGTAGCTTAACATTGCGACGTTCATATTCACTCACTCACTCATCCCCGCTTCTTTTTTTGTGTGTATGTTGGATGTTAGGAGGGAGGGTGGAACGAAAACAATAAAACAAAGAGGGGAGGACAAAAAAAGTATGCTATGCTTGACAGGTAGGCCAAATTTACAGTGAATCGATAAGGGATTATTTTCTAAGAAGCGAAAGATCAGGTGTGATAATTACATAATGCAGTTTGGATCAGGTTGGATTTTAAATAAAAAGAAAAATAATAGAACGAAAAGCAGGAAGGGACACGTAAATTAAATAAGTACTGTAAGAGAACGTTCATTTTTATTTGTTTTTTAATGACAGAAAAAAATAAATCGTTAAAATGTAAGTTTTTTTTATACATGCTTATTCTTTTCGGTACTCCAATTGTTTCTTTGTAGAGAACAAAAAAGATACATCCAGAAAGGTTTTTCCCCTAAGGAAGAAAAATCTTTAAAATAATATATAATTCTAATAATAATCATAACTATACAAATTTAATAATTTTATTCTATCACCTATTTTTAAGATTTTAATAACATTTCCCCCTCATTCTTGTTACAAACACCTGAGAGAAAAGAAAAATGAGTTGTAACCACCTATAAATTATTTAGGCATACTTTTTTTAGGGGGGGTAGGGGGATAACAGTCACAGCTACCCAAAGGGTTGTGTATAATTCTGCTTTATTTCTGGTTCTGCTACCTTTTTAACGGAAATTATCTATATTAGAGGGGGCACCTCTTGTCCGGCTAACGTCGGATCAGCCCCATTATACAAATCATACAACTGTTCATGCTCATTGCTCAAATTCTGAGTTTACAATGTACATGTATTATGTAGCTCTATTTATTTATTTATTTATCTTGCAAAATTCGTTCTAGTTGCACCTCTTTAGTTCAATTCATTACTGAAGCTGCGTCGTCTGACACTTTATTTATGGATTTTAATAAACCTGCAGCTTCGTGGAAAGCTGAATATAAAGTTCCGTTGATTGCTAATAAGTCTTCGTATGAGACAACGCCCTTCTTCTCACACAATGATTCCAGCCCAGACAATCGATGCGATATATTCCTGTGAGAGCTTGCAATAAATTTCTATCGCAACTGTATTGGCGACATTATGGTCGTGGTCAAGGTATCGGATTGTGGCTGGCATGTCACGCAGTACCACTAAAGACCCGCCGTGTAGGGCAGGCGATGCACGTTAAATCTGTCGAGAGCTGAAACGTCCTCCCGTTAGTGTAGTGTGGTAGTTAGGAGAGGGAGGGTAGCTCAGGAGTCGTCCTCGTCACTTGACCGTGGTTCAAAATTACGAGGTCCGTCGCCAAAAGCCCTCGTGTAGCTGCCACATGAAAATGATGAAATTAGGACTTTCATCGATTTCCTAAGGGAGATGATCAATTCACGTAAGATGTTAAAATAACGTCTCTTTAAGGTAAAATTTCCCTTATGTAAGTGATTTGATCAAGTCCCCGAACTGTTTTAGTGAAATGATGAAATGAACAAGTCAAACATTTTTTTTGCAGATATGAGGTTGATATTTAGGGTATCGATAGTACTACCTGTATGGTTAGGAAGTACAAGGAGTGGCCGCGGTAGCCGAGTGGTATAGGTATCGGACCGTGGCTTGCCTTGTCACGAGTTCGAGCCCAGTGCCACTAAAGACCCGCCGTGTAGGGCAGCGATGCACGTTAAACCTGTCGAGAGCTGAAACGTCCTCCCGTTGGAGTGGTGTGGTAGTTAGGAGAGGGGTGCCAGCTCAGGTGTCGTCCACATCAATTGACCATGTTTCAAAATTACGTGGTCCGTCGCCAAAAGCCCTCGTGTAGCTGAACCATGCGACGTTAATATTCAATCAATCAATCAATAGGAAGTACAAGGACTCGGAACCCCCCCTTCAGACAGCATTTTGCCAATGCAAATCCTGACTAGTTCATTTCATCATTTCACTGAAACAGTTCAGTTTTATAAAATCACTTACTTTCATTATGGAAAAGACCTTTAAGAGACGTTATTTTAAAATCTTGCGTGAATCCCTTAGGGATTCGATGTAAATCCTAATTTCGTCATTTTTCTGCGAAATAGCTAAACACAGTGCGACTTTAATATTCACTCACTCACTCACTCACTTGGCGACATTACATGTAAAGAAGGATATGTTTGCCAGTTCAGTGCGTACAACAAATGCGAAATCGAGGTTGTCAACTTGGCAAGTTATCTTGAACGTTGGCATAGTTGCTACAGTGCGTAATAAATTTATTACAGCATCACGAAATGCTTCTTTTACACCAAGAGAGATTATTCGAACTAAATTGCATTCTCTCAGTTTTGAAAGTTTGTACAAGATTTAATATAATCAGAACAAATGAACAAAGTTGAATAAAATTATTTTTTAAACGTGTTATTTGATGGGGGGGGGCATAGTCATAGCTTTCGAGATAATTATATATATATATTTCTAGTTTTCAAAACAATTTTTTTTTGTTAATAAATTTGTATTGTCTAGCACATTCCGAGGAAACGAAGCAAGGAGTTTGATACTTTTTTGGGTTTCAATGAACAATAAAATTACGCACAATTATGTTTGCATTATTTACAAATTAGAAGAATCCCCCTCCAAGTCTTCGAACCATGTTTCTCCACTTTCTTCTCCCTTCTTAAATTTTAGTTTTGGTTTCAGTTTTGGAAGTGATAACTTTTACAGGTGCGTTTTGCTGGAGAGTGAACTTGAGTGAACGCCACGCTCTGATTTGTAACGCTTATTCGGCTCATGTGTAGATATTTCGGTCAAGTGATCAGTCTGATGAGAAAACCCCAGTGTTCAGTTCCCAAGCATGCTCGGTACTCATTTATCGACCCACTGAAGGGATGAAATGCTGAGTCGACCTCGCCCAGCCCGGGATTTGAACCCCGAACCTGTGGTGTGGAAGTGCGATACACTACCACTCAGCCATTAGACTTATAAAGATGATCTTAGAGTTTATAATAAATTGTCATGCAATGGATTATCTGCTATCATTTGGACAAAATACGGTTCTACAGACAGAAAGGTTGATGTTAGAATTTATACGAATAGTGAACACGACTCTCAGTTTGTGAATTTTAACTCTCCTCATTCAGATCCGGTGCATAAGATTGACATTTACCATGACTATTAAAAAATCACGAGGGCAGAGTTTTAAAAAAGTTGGTTTATGTATAACATCGAAGGAAACAATATTTACTCATGGACTATGTGACTCTGTCAAGATGCAGAAGCAAAGACGGAATAAAAATTCAGTGCAATTTACAGGAAAAGGTGACTTAAGAACATTAGCTTTGAAGAAACACGAAATTGAAATACAAATTAAAACTGCATAATCCATGTACATTAAAAATTCAAACTCAGTGTCACAACAACCCATCAGGGCCAGAGGGCTACTGTGCCCATCCCAGTATCCTTTATCATTGGACGCTGAGGTGCATGAGCAGATGTCTCGATCAAGTGGTCAGTCTGAAGCGAGACCCCTGTGTTTAAGTCCCCAAGCACACTTGGTACTCATTTAACGACCCACTGCAGTAGGGATGAAAGGCTGAGTCGACCTTGCCCAGTCCGGGAATAGAACCTGAACATGGTGGTGAGGAAGCCCGATACGCCACCACTCGACCACTGGTCCTTAATCCATATGCATTACAGTTTTATAATTTGAGCAATGAGTATGAACATTTGTATAATTTGTACAATGGGGTTGGACCGCCATCAGGCGGACAGGCACCCCCTTCCTTAGTTCCGTTAATAAACGTTAAAAAAGAAAAAATTAACGCATCCCCTCCAATCTATATAAACCGATTTATGCATACAAATTAGTATAATAGAGCAGGAAAGTTAACGTACGATATTAGTTTTGTATCAATTTGTTTTAAGAAAAAAGTGTGATTGGCTTATTATTAATTATTTTGCAAAAGGCATAAAGATATTGAAAGAAATGCGGCTATTTTTACTATGTAATATCCACGCGCTACTTCTATTTCTGAAAAATATTCTTGTCACATCATAAATTTTTGTAATGCTCTTGTTTTAAAATGAATTTTCGTTGCATGCACGCTTTTAAAATTCCAGTAAAAAAGCATGATACTGATAGGGCTGGCTGGGTGGCGTAGTTGGTTTGTCGCTGACCTTCTGTACCCAAGATACGGCATGAAAAAGATCCATTGAGTGTCCTTTTAGCTTGGATGCTCTTAGCAAAATTAAATTCCAAAGTACAATTTTGCATTGTCATAGCTCAGGTGCCTCCTCGAGAGGAAACTGGGCGTCAAAATTACTTGCGGCAATTGGTATTGCCTATAGGGTGCCGCACTCAAAAGTGATACCAGCTCCTGGGGAATGTACTAGGTCTGCAAAGGTAAAAAAATACGAACCCGCAGCCCCATTAGAGAAAAAAAATACTGATAGTAAATGTATTGAAAGTTAATTAGTAAATTAAAATGTTTTTATTAAATTAAGATGACTGACTACGCGCGTTCGGAACCGGGATTTTGAAAAAGCGTATGAATGAATATTTTTTTAATATTTCGAGTCAGTTGAATAAGAATATACATATGAAATTGTTTTAAAAATATTATTACAAGAAAAATTATTTGATTGGAATTTTTTTTTTTTTTTGTCAAAAATGAAGAAAAAAGGAGAATGCCATACTTTCAAAACATTTTCCCTTTTATGGAAATGCTATTATAATAGCGATATTTTTCCTATATATATCTAGGACTTTTATACTAGGCCTGAACTGGGATTTTTGAAAAATTCATATTATTTTTAGAATTACGATCCATTGAATTAATAACCGGCGTTATATACATATATTAAAATTTCTCTAATCTGATATATTAAATTTGGAATAAATAAACTCTTCTAAATTATAAATTTCAAAAATCCTAGTTCAAGCTCTGTACAGAAGTCTTAGCTATATGTAGGCAAAATATATTTTTATGGAAGCATTTTTCATACAAATATATATAAATGTGTTTTGAAAACACGTCATTCTTTCTTCAAATTGTACCAAAAAATTGCATTTAAATAATTTTCCCTGTGCTAATATTCTAAAAACAGTTTTATATGTGTTTTCTAAAAATCAACTGACACTAAATATCAAAAAATATATTGTTCATTTACATACCATTACAAAATCACTGCTCCGAACATAGTCAACAAAAAGTGACCCTTAGTAAATCTGCAGTGTCTAATACAATTTAATTATTTTCGTTGAAGAATTATCTCTTAAATTATATTTAGCATACAGATATTAATATAATATTCTCAATTTTTAATTTAAAAAAAAATATTTTTTTACTATTTTACGGTATATGCCTACGTTAGATGTTTTCTAAAAAATGTCCTGCTATTAATAATTTTATGTTATTTTGTTGGCGCTTATATCTTAAATAATGAATGACTCTCTTAACAAAATATACCAATCGGGAAATTATATGACAATTTAAATTTAATAAAATGAGGAATTTTAGGTAAAATTTGATGAAGATTATACCGAAATTCAAAATACTCTATATAGAATTCAAAGCCATGTATTTAAAAAAAATTTACGGAACGTTTTTCAACACAGTTACAAAGGCAATGAACTAAAATCTAAAATAGATTTACAATTACTAAAAAGAAATGGCTCGTTGTCCATTTTCTTGTAGAAAATTTTATAAAAATGCATGGTAATCGTGACAATAAGCTGTTAAAATAATAAAAAATAACTATTGATGTTCGAACTAAATCCTTAGTTTTCTTTGCCTCTTTATCATACTTTAGGTAACATGTATACAAAATATGAATTAAATACATATTCATTAATTTTTGAGGTATCAGATTTTAAATAACATAACTTTGATAAAAAAAACCCCGCTTTTCATAATAGGTATTTAACGTTTTGATTCTTATTTTACTAAAATAATACTTAATATCAAATATTTAAAATTAGGCACTTTTATAGCATAGACCTTTCCTTTCTCTATATTATTAATTTTTTTCTTTCCGGCTGCTCGATTTTTCCTCCTACAAAGATGCAAAGATAAAAATAAATGTTTGAGTTTCAGTCAAACATTAATTCAGAAATGTGGGTGAATACCTTAACTCAGGGGTGGACAACCCAAATGACCTCGCGGGTCACTTCAGAAAAACTTTACAATCCCGTGGGCCGCATATAAAAATATATATCTTTATATTAGATTTGGATCCATTACAAACATTTGTTGGAGTGAACATTTAAAACAGACTGATATATTATTATTGTTTTTCATGTATACAAACATAGATAGTTTAATAATGATAATGCAATGATCACAAATAATGTTTAATTTATTTAATTAGTGAGGTACCTGGTTCTCAACTCTTTCACTTAGTTTTTGCTAGTCGATCTCAATGCATGTGTATTTGCGTGTCGTCATTGATGTTGCAGATTTTCGTGCGCTAAGTTTGAGCACGATTTATGTTTGATAAATTTCAATTTAGAAAAAAAAAAAGAGATTCGAAGTAACAAAAGCAACGTGATAAAATAATAACAGTTATGGGTTTTATTTTTCACAAAAAAAAACTCTTTAAACAAAAAAAAAATTGCACAAAATAGTCGAATTTTGTAAAGTTGTAAAGAATCTCGCGGGCCGTAAAATTATTCAAGGCGGGCCACATGCGGACCCCAGGCCGAGGGTTGGACACCCCTGAGCTACACGATGGCTTTTGGCGACGGACCTCGTAATTTTGAACCATGGCCAAGCGACGAGAACGACACCTGAGCTAGCACCCCCTCTCCTTACTACCACACTACACTAACGGGAGGACGTTTAAGCTCTCTACAGATTAAGGCTGCATTAACACCAAGGCTGTCAGCGTCGAGCGTTGAGCGTCTAGCCATTCAGAGATTTAATCTCGCCCGAGATGAAGTCTTTGATTGGCTAGACCAGAGGTTCCCAAACTTTTTTGCCTCATAGACCCCTTGACAGGTTTTTCAGCTTGGCGTAGACCCCTACTTACCTAATATTAAATTTTTGCGAATTTATCAACTTAAATGTGTTTTTGATACTATTTACTTTAAAATATTAAAAAATTTTACTGTAGTGATGTATATAATGTTTAAAACTTAAGAAAACACATGTTAATTAATTAAAATAGTTGATGCATAAAATAACTGTTACATAAAATAGCTGAGCGACAAACAAATGCTTTTAATGGAGGGATGAATCTGGGGATGCAATGACAAATTTTCAACATTTGCCATTACTGTTATGAGGTTTTAACCCTGAATATCTCCTCGGTTAATAGTGTCCAGTAATTTCTTCTTTCTTTTTTGTTTTGGAGATTTGGCAAGCGCACTGAAACTCCTTCTCAATCCGAAAAAAACATTTAAAAACTTTCTCAAGATATTCCATACTATGGAATAAATAACAGGCATATATCTTTTTAAAGCTAAAATTGTTGACATCGTTTCTAAACTTTACTTAAAGATCTGCGTTAGTGCATATTCTAAGTACTTAATTCTTGTAATATGACATTTTTTTTCAAAGTGTGACCATATGAATCCATTGCCTAATATTGTGTTACGATAGTCAAAAATTCTCAAACCTAGTTTCAAAATCTAAAAAAAGGCATTTGAATGCTGTGGCTATGCCCAAAATTATACTCCTTTAGCTTAATTCTGGCAAAAAAAATCTGAAATGTGGTCCTTGTTTTAATAAAATTTATGCTATCACCTTGTAACTGTAAATTTTAACCTCATTAAATTTAGTAAAGACATCTGTTAAATAGGTAAGTCTAGTTTCCACTTGATTAAATTTCCTTTCAATATTAGTCACGTCCTGGATTAATGAGAGACACCAACGTAGACCCCCATTTACACCTCATGGACCCCCAAATTATTTTTTCACTGCCGTGGACCCCTTGCAGGTCGTCATAGACCCCTGGGGGTCTATATAGACCACTTTTGGAATCACTGGGCTAGACGCTCAAAACTCGACGCTTACAGCCTTAGTGTGAATGCAGCTTTAAGGTGCATCGCTCCCCTACACGGTGGGTCTTTAGTGGTACTGGGCTCGAACTCGTGACATGCCAGCCACGATCCGATACGTTGACCGCTGGGCTACCACGACCTACACTTAATTGAATTACTATAGAAAATTATAAGGTATTTACATTGTTGTATGTGCTGTCTTTCCGAAGAAAGTGTACTAGCGTGAGAGAGGCTTTGGAATTTGATGGAACATGTGAGTGTTTGCTACTCAAGAATGAAAACTGTCCTTGGGATTTAGCTTTTCTTTGCGATACTATGAGGCACTTAAATAATTTAAGTTTATGGTTATACAAGAAAAAGATTGTACTCTCTCTTTTCCAACCCTGATAGATCCTAAATCTTCTTTTGTTAACTAATGCATTTTTTGTCTCGATATTTTGAGAGAAAAAATTTAACACATTTCCCATTAATACACAGGAACTATCTACCACATTTAAGAATTCTCAGAGATATGATAGGTTTAAAAATTTATCATTCACTTTGCAAGATTCGTTCAGTGCTAGGTTTGATGATTTTCAGGATGATAAAAAAATGCTGATCTTTTCATGTATCCTTTTTCATAATTTCTATGCAAGGCGTTAATTGTTACCACTGGCGTAGCTAGTTCTGAGAGGCCCCTGTATCAAAATTCTTTCGGGGGCCCATTTCACGTATGAGAGCCCTGTTAGTGGAACTGTAGTTGTACGTGTTGGGTCCCTGTAGCTATGGGGGCCCCGTATCATTGATACGGCTGATACGGTGGTAGCTACGCCCCTGTTTATATCTTAGATAAGTACAACTGTTTATATTATAAATTATAGGTAATCGACAATTTTCCAAAAAGTGAGACCTTGTGAGCAACTTGCACCCGAAGTTTCTCTCTCACCGACTTGCCTACCGAAGGATGTGGGAGGAATGAAGACAGAACCAGGGAATTCAATAATCGCAATTATTTATTTAGTCAGACAAACTAACCAACAACAACCTATTCCTAAAGAGAATGTCAAATGAGTAGCACAGAGAAAGCAATGATTATTAAGCAAATATGCGGAATCAGCTTATTTAACTCAACCTAATCCCTCTCTCTCTCTCTCTATCGTTGATTACTAACCTCAAATCTACTAATTCAACACAGTGGCAAAACACCACTCTTAATTTTTACATGCGAAAGTAAACCTTCTTCAATCTTACCTGCGTAGCGAATATATAGCTGTTTCCCCCCTACCTCCTTCTTTAGAATTACAAAACTCTGACTTTATATAGTCGAACTAATCTGAATATTATGGTTTCTTCTTGAGAGGGATGGCTGTGAATTAAACGCGAATGCTTGCCCAAAGATTCCCCAAGAGGATTAGGGAGAGGACGCGTATAGTTTCGTCACAACGTTAACTTCAGGCGATATGAGCAACAAATAATTTGCAAGTGTACCTCTGTTAAAAAAAACATTCCAGGCTGTTTTCCCTGTAGAGTTAATGTTAAAATATTACCCGTGGTCCATAAACCAGGCTTCGGGAACCTATGGTACGCGTGCCACATTTCGCACGCGGTACGATTCTCAGCGGCACACAACAAATTTGTCAATTTTTGAGTGGGTGTAATTTGATAATTTTGAAATGGAACTTAATGAACTAACACTTTCAGAATTATTGAAAGCAAAATTTATGGAATTATAAAAAAATCTGGAAGATAACAGCAATGATAAATCGATAGCTATTTTAAATTGTTGGGTGTCATTGTTGGAGAGATTTGAATGAAAAAAGTTACAGGGATTTTTCTTTCAACCTTTTTAGTTCTACATATCCGTGTTAACAATTATTTTCCCATATACAAAATATTTTGAGCCCGCACAAAGAAGTTTAATAACTGAAAATTCAGAATCATGTCTAATTGATAGTAAAAAAACTATGCCCCCTTCTTTTTCCGATATATGAAGTAGAGCGGTGTAGGGACAAGATTCACCTTAAAATATTTTTTTAATTACCTAAATTTAAGGGATTCTTATATTTTATGTTGTTTATTTCTTATTTTAATAAATATGTTTCAAAGATACATAATATTGTACAATTTTAATTTCTTATATATTTTGAAGGAATAGTTATACTCTATGTTGTTTATTTTTACGTTGATAAATATATTTTAAAAATGATGCAAAATTAATGTATAATAATGTTCTATAAATCTGTATTTTTGATCTCTATTCTTTAATTCGGCACGCATTTCCACGATAATCAAATTGTTTGAAATATTTTCTACTGCCTGAGGAACCCTGAATCATATTGGTAGATTTGTTTAGTATACAAAAGATACAATTTTGCTGAACCCTGATCTAAAGTATTATGCACGGTAAGACAGAGAAAAACACAATATATCTACAGAGTACAATCTTAATCTTAAATTGAAAGCATCAATTTTTAACATTTCTATATAAACCACAAGTAAAATTAAAATTTAAGAAATTCGGTCTAGATTTATTTAATTTAAAAAAAATCTGCATAGCATTTGTATATACCAATTTATATAGTTTAACACATGTAATATAGATTAGGCACTGTTTCCCATTTCAAGCACGTTTAAATAAAGGGTTTTAAAAATTATGTGTAAACTTATTTTTAATAAATATAATCCACATTTTTTTTTCTTACTCTATTCTGAGAAATTATAAGTAACTTAAGAAATTTAAAAATTGACTCGTGGTAAAAAAAAATCAAACACGTTCGAGAGAATTAGGATTTCCATGATAATGAAGATAATATCCTGACTTGATTTGGAATCTCTCCTTAGATAGTTTCTTAATTAGTGCTATTTTAAAGAAAAAGTAAACGTGGGCTTCAAAAATATCGTAGATTTCTGATTTATCTCAATTTAAATCGCAAAAGTGTATTGATTCCTTCTGATAAGCTTCCCAGACATAAAAGATTTCGTTCTTATTGTCAATGATGTTTTTCGTAAAGAAAAAAAACCCATCAAAATGGTCAACAATGATGAAAAGAAAAATGGTTATGCATAAAAAAAAATAATTACAAATATTTCAAATCCCATTTTGGACTCTTTGTACCAAATACAGAGTGTTTTTTTTCCAGGTATAGAAGTTTAAGTTGGCATTACTTTCCAAGATGGCGGACGATTTAACAGCTGTCAAGTGATTTATTCTCAGTTTGGTTTGGCAATTCATCATGAATAGACTCACGCCTGAACAACGCTTTCAAATTGTGCAATTTTATTTCGAAAATAATGGTCGATTTTCATCAGCGAATTTTGTTTAGCGATGAAGCGCACTTCTGGTTGAATGGCTACGTCAACAAACAAAACTGCCGCATTTGGAGTGAAGCTAATCCACAAGTGTATGTCGAAACACCGTTACATCCAGAAAAACTGACTGTTTGGTGCGCTTTATGGGCTGGTGGAATCCTTCCTCAAAACGATGAAGGCCACAACGTTACAGTCAATGGTGATCGGTATAGAGCCATGATTACTAACTTTTTCATTCCTGAATTGAACAATCACGATGTCCAGGAGCTGTGGTTCCAACAAGACGGCGCAACATGTCACACAGCTCGTGCCACAATCGATTTATTGAAAGACACGTTTGGTGACCGCCTAATTTCACGTTTTGGACCTGTGAATTGGCCTCCAAGATCTTGTGATTTAACACCGCTAGACTATTTTCTGTGGGGCTATGTAAAGTCATTGGTCTATGCGGATAAGCCACAAACGCTTGACCATTTGGAAGACAACATTCGCCGTGTTATTGCCGATATACGGCCACAAATGTTGGAAAAAGTCATCGAAAATTGGACGTCCAGATTGGACTCCATCCGAGCCAGCCGTGGCAGTCCTATACCAGAAATCATATTTAAAATGTAAATCATATTTAAAATGTAATGCCACAAGATTATCTTTGGAATAAAAAAAAATTCATGTCAATCGAATACTACATCGTTGTTTTATTGCAATTTAAAGTTCTATACCTCTCTCAAAAAAACACCCTTTATTATCTGCATTTTACCTGTTCACTGATTTAAATTTATTTTCTGCTTTGCTACATAAAGGTAACTAGATAACAAAACTGCAATATTCGTTCAAGCAATGTTAAAATTCAGTTACTATTTACAGACTGTAAATCTAATGTAGTTGGAAATCAAATTTTGAAGTATGAAAAATTAGACTGTTTCTAATATTGTACTGGCCTGCACTCTTGATGAAAATAGAAAGCGCGGTTGCCCCCGCTTGACCTGGGGCCGTATGATGGAGCTAGTGGGAAGCGACGCTGGATGGTTGAGCTGGAAAGAAGCTACATTACTGCAATGAACCGGAAACTTAGGTGATCAAGATTAAAAACTTATCGGCCTTTAGGCACTACACAAATGTATGATGTGGAGAAGGAGGTTTTTATATGTTTTATCCATTAATTAATGTAAGAAATCATTAAGTCAAGATATTTTTTATGCCAAAAAACACCAACTTGTACTACAGCACTATACTCAATCATAACCTTATTTGGAAGCGAGTGTATACTGTAAAATATGCACATAATTAAATTAAACACTGTACGAAAATAGAATGGGAATGCTGGGGTTGCTGCATGTTAACATGTCACCTACAGAAATTATGAAGAATGAAGCGAGGTTTTGGATTTATTATATTTTGTATTAGTTAAATGTATTGTTTTAGTTTAATACACGTAGTGTGAAATTTCAAATTTTGAGTCAAAATTTAGCTAGCTTATAACTTACAGAAAAAAATAATAATTTCTTTATATATCATTATTTCATTTTATTAAAGAATCTTAGAAATCTAGGGGTAGAGAGAGCAACGGACTAATAACTGCAACAGAAATTAGTTTTCATTCTTTTAAATTTATACAGGTACGATAAGGACAGTGTTTTATTATATTTAATCAAGGCCCCAGATATTCATGGAATACTAGATTAGAAGTGGAAGTGTAAAGAGAGAAGTATGATGCCTCAGTTATACAACATGGAGATCCATTTTCAGTTGCTCTAGTACAGGGGTAGCGAACCTTTATGAATCAACGTGCCGTTTTTTCTAAAGGAGTGTTTAATAAGGTATAGACGTGCCGTCAAATAATCTTGACTTGTGATTATTGGGAAAATAATAAAATTAAATACTATCTCTTTTGCACTGTATAGTTATGAATGTTTTAGTTATACGTGTAACTTAAATTAAAGTAACATTATAGTGTGACTTCTTTTGTTACAGATTGTGGATGACAAATAACAGGTAATTATTTTTACAGGTAAGCAGGTAATTATTTTTGCTGTGGTTCGCTTTTGTTGACAAGAGGGTTTGTGATTTGCTTCAAAATACCGTTTTACAGACGATATGTTCTGTATGCCACTATTCCAGAACATAAAACACACACCGCTTTGTCGCCTTGTCATGCCCATATTGCCATGTTTCTTGGTCCACCAAATTCGAAATTCTCTTTTACACGTACTATCTTATGCTTTTTGTTCTTTCGCTGAACTAGCCATGTTCACAATAACAGTTAAAAATCATAAATATAACACAGATAAACTTTAAAATACAGTTGCGTTAATGAAATTGACTATGATAGCGTAGACAAACTTTACATCATAAGCGATTGACGACGTAACTAAGGCAAGACAGTAACAAACGAGTGTGCTTCCCGCCGCCCCGCGACTCAACACTCGCGTTTGTTCGTAATATTTCATAGTGAACTTGGAAATTTTGAAATAAAATGCAAACCATTTTGATCACTGGCGTGCCAAAAATACTGTGTCGCGTGCCATCAATGGCACGCGTGCCACTGGTTCGCCATCCCTGCTCTAGTATAACGTTTATTAACGAAACCAATATAATAGTTGTTTGACATATATTAAGAGATAACCTCAATCAGAAACTACTTTTAGATATCACTGGTATGGCCTTCTAGAGGTCAAGTTCATAAACACGTGGTCAGCGAGTCGTGAGTTCGAATCCTAGTGCAACTAAAGACCCGCCGCGTAGAGTTGTGAAATTTTGGAGATTGGGGTGCCAGCTCAGGTGTCATTCTCATCAATTGGCTGAGGTTAAATTACGAGGCTCGTCGCCAATAGCTTTCTAGACCGTTCTCATACTGTTTATTTAGATTTAAATTGAAAACTAAAACCAATTGTCTTTGTGGATGAATTGAGAATGCAGTTCATATACTTAATGCTCCATTGCACATTCACAAAAAATTATCATTTTACTAGCTGAAAGATGTATCCAGTAAATTAGGGTTTAGCTCTTTCATTAATAATTCATACATTCCGATGAAGTAAATATATATGTATATATATAAAATATTTTCTGTGATCACACAGACTTGATATATGATGGTTCAGCTCTCTTTCTAAATATTTTGTATCATATATTGTTCTTGCCTTTTTTTTTCTCTGTAAATGATTTGCATATACTTTACTCTTTCAAAAGGTTTTTGTGCTTGATATGTATATACTGTAGATAATTTAATATGAAAAGAAGCTATATATTATCATATTAAACACACACAAGTTCTGTTTAAACTTGTCTGTATGAAGAGAAACTGTGTAATTTCTGTTAAACAAGTTCTGTTTAAATTTGTCTGTAGACTTCTGTAAAAAAATAATACTTATCCTCAATAATGACAGAGTGCGGGATTGGTTGTTTCCAGGAGCTCTGTATGAAGAAAAACTGTAATTTCTGTTAAACAAGTTCTTTTTAAATTTGTCTATAGACTTCTATAAAAAATAATATTTATCTTCAATAATAACTGAGTACTGGTGGTTGTTTCCTGGAGGGCCAATTTGAAGCTCTAAGACCTTTGGGTGAGCTCGGTCCTCTTGACAATTCCACCAATAGCCTACGCGTTGTCTTAGAGGACGGTAACAACTCGGTATCAACAGCTACAAAGTACAATATTTCTATAAATTATTAGATCTCTTTCATCATAAGCTTAGAAACATTTTCTTACAGAATATAAATAAAATAAAAAGCTAAAATCAGGTTTAGTTTTTTTTTTTAAGTCATGAGTATTGTTGTAAATTTTTTAATAAACAAAGTTTTTCTTCAGAAGCTAAGTATTGAATTTTTAATTACTTGTACATGTATTTCTGTATTCAACTTTTCTAAATATTTCAGTGCAGAAAAACTTTGTACTAATACGTTTTATTAAAACCTATATTTGTAAAAATAAGACATTCGTGAAAATTATTTACTGTTTAGTAGTAACTGAGATATTTCGACAGTTGAACAACTGGTCTCTGCTCTCAAAAAAGAAAATCTGAACTTGTTCTAACCTAAGAATATTAGTTGAGAAATAGAAGGCACATTCTTCGGCTAAGGTCGGGCCAAGTTCTAAATTCGGAGGTCGAGTAGAACTCCCCACATTATGTCAAATAATCACTACAACGTTAAGATGGCACAAGAGATTAGATTTCAATCACGCATGTCTTGGACAAAACCGTTTGTGTGAGTGAATCAAAAAGCAATTATCAAGAGTGGAGCACTGAAAAGAGAGAGAGGTTACTGTGAGGTCAAGAACAAACGAAGAACGCACTTTTCACAGTTATGAATCTGTTTATTGTATGTTAGGATGTGACAATGAGTTTAAAACAGTATGCATAAAATATGTCGTAATAGTTAGATATTGATTTCGGTGTAAAGTTAGATAAACTGAGTTTTGAGGTAATGCAATAAAAATATGATTTTAATATTTTAAAAGTTTTAAAATTAGAATTCTCGAGGAAAGTTTAAGTTTCGATCATTTAATTTATCAACACACAAGACGTAATTTTGATTACTTTACTACTGAAAAATTGGTATAAAAACAAAAGTAAGATTTTCTAAGAAACAAATTTGAAATAAATTCGATTTTGGATAAACTTCTCTTCAATGTGACTTGCTAAAAACAAATGGAACTTGTCGTGGTACTTCTACCTCGTGTTGGTTGAGGTGAAAGTCACGCTCATTACCCATATACTGGGAGGATCCGAACACAGTAGTGCATTTAGGACACGAAATGATAACCAGTAGATATTTACAACACACAATATAATCCACTTATATTAATTTAACGTTAAACCTGATTACGTGGTATGTAGACAAAACAATGAACTAGTTAAAAATAATGTGTATTTATCTGTAATGAGATGCTGCCTCTGAAATCTATCCAAAGAGAAATCTACTAACTTCTAATAACGACTGTGATTCAGGAACAAGCGACTATAGTTCTGGTTGTACTATCGTGGCTATACGTTCCACCTTTCTCACTGACTATTTATATTCTTTCAGTAGAAACATTCATTTGCGGAGTGGAGCTGTTCTATCCAAAAGTGCCAATTTGTCTGGATTGAAAAAACCCGAGTTAGAGAGGATAGACTTCGTGAATAGCTCATTGTTACAAACTATGCTTCGACTGAATAATTCAAGAGGCTTAAGATAACTGTTAGAATTAGAATTTTAGGTGGTTTTTACAATTTTTAAGTTTTATATTATTTTAGGTCTAAGTGATTGCTATTTTTTATTTAGGTTCTTATTTTAACTATCAGTTTATTTAAAGTTAAGAAAGAGAAAAGATGCTTTTTTTTTATTTGTATCTCTCCGAAATATTTTTTTGAGTGATGAACACAGTGGAAGTTTTTTTTTTTTTTTCTCCTCTCTTTCTCTTTCATGTTCCATCGTTAAGAAACTAGAACAAAATTCTGTAGGTAACTTTTTGTTCTTAATTCTTTATCTGGGAATTATGAGACTTTTAAAATACAACTTCCTCATATTTGTGTACTACAATAACGATATAATGCTCTGCAATTTTTTTTTTTTTTTTTTTTTTGTAAGTTTATATTTTCTATTTGCAGAAATAAGTAAAAAAACATATTTCTAATGTTTTTTTTTTTATATTTCTAAATGTATATGTTGCTTACTTTCAGCAAATATATACACATTCGAGTATTAATAAATACAGTGAAATTATAATAAGAAATTTGGGTTTCTTTTCTCTAAAAATCTTTCCTAATTTGAATTCTAAGAAAATTAGAATTCAAACTGTCGAAATTAGTACATCCACATATTGAAATAAATTAAATTATGTAACAAAAATCATTTATTTTTTAATGTACTTTAAATTTTTCAAATTTTTCTTGAGTGCGGAAATTGAAGACGTGAACAAAGTTTTTACAGGAGGAAGTAAAAATGTAGTGATAAATTTCTCTCAAAGTATTATTTGACCTTTTTTTGTAAATTAAAATATTACATTTAGTACTAGTTTCTTATTAAATTTTTAAGTTTAATTATTCAGAATTAAGAATTTTGCATTAAAATACCATTTGGTAATTAAAATTTGGTATGATATGCACTAAATATGGAAATTATTTATGTTTAAATATTTTTAGTAATAAAAAAAAATGTTAGAAAAAAAATATGATCTACAGCAGAAAAAAAAATCGGAATTCAGAAGAATTTTGATACTTCGATATTTTATTTCGATTTTGATACCTCGATTTATTTTATTTGGGAATAGAGCCTCTATCCACAAATTAAAGGTTTCCAAAAACCTAAATAAAACCTTTTTTTAAAAATTGTACACTTACTTAATTCTTTCAGATGAGAGAAAAATATACTTAAGACATGTCGAAATTTTTGTCAAATATCAGAAATTTTATTTACAGTATCAAAATACAATTTGTAGATTTACACCGAGAAAAACTGTTTCTAACTACCCATCAGAGGACATGAAATGCAAAAAAAGGTATCGAGCTGCCTGCCATCCGTATTAATTTTTATGCGTTTCAGCTTCAATTAACGCATATAGATAGACTAAATATCCAACACCCGCTTTGAGAAAAAATTTTTAATATGTGGCTAGACGGATTAGCCACTGCCCGCTAAAGGGTTAAAATGTACTTAATTTAATATATCTGATGTTTTAATTTTGACACTTATTCCAGCCCTTCGACCGATTCCCAGAGGGATTTATAACTTGGAATTCCCATGTGGCACAGCAAGAGGTCACCCCATCCCAATCTTAATTACGCCACTGCCTCTTTAGGTCGGAAATGAATTCCTCATACCTAACACAGATTGCCTGTGAAGTGACTTGTTGCGAAATGTTACCTTTTCTCATGTCTCCATTTTCTTAAGATTTAACTTCCTAGAAATGTAAAGGAATATTGTGCTGGGGTGGCCAACCCGCGGCACGCGTGCTACCATGTGACACGGCTGAATTGTAAGAGTGGCACTCGAAGACTTATTGAAAAATTAAAAAATTCGAAAAATGCTAATTATTAATATTTTTACTGTTTTATATTGAAAGGTGGTTGTCTCAGACAAAACAAAACATCAAAAAATTTATTTTAAATACACTTAATTAAATTACAATAGAAAATTATAATGTAGACAACACTCCTTCATTGTTGTGTGCGTTGGTTTTCCCAAAAGGAAATGCATTCGTGAGATTCAGGAATTTGAGGGAGCGTGTCTTAAAATATCTGGAAGAAAACAATGAACTGCCCAGTGGGAGCTTGCTTTTCAAGAATGAAGATAGGCTTTGAGATTTAGCTTTCCGTACTGATACTATAAGACATATAAAAAAATTTAAATATAAGATTACAAGGAAAAAATATTCTTCTTTTCCAATCCTGATATCTTCTTCTTTAAGAACAAACTTTTACTTTTTTTATCGATTTTGGAGGGAAAAAATAGAAACTGATGCACAACCCGATTTTGTTTGTATCTTCGAGAACTAATCCTAATGTTAAAAAAAATCTACAAATTGAATACTCAGTAAAAAATTTACAAATTGAAAAACCACACTAAGAAAGTACTGACTATTTAATAATTATTTAGAATTAAATTTTCTGATTACCACCCATTTCTATTTTATACCTAACCTAACTGATTGAAACTGAAAAAAAAATTAACAATAAAACTTAAAAAAGTTCGTACTTTTGTCTTATTCATTATATTATTTTTAAATGTCCACCACTTATAGACTTGCATAAAATATATGCTATTTGTGTAAAAATTCCATAATAAGCCTATAAGTAACATTTTTTTTCATATTTTCATATTCTTTTGTTTGTTGGAAAAGTTGGAAGTGGCACGCGTAATTTTTTTCCAGATAGTGGCACTCTTCTCAAAAAGGTTGGCCACCCCTGGAATATTTTCCCAACCTTAAAAATGATTTTATGGTACTTAAAGTTTATTTTTAACTAATTTTAAAATAAAAGATCACAGCACAGAATATTTTTTCAGATACAAAAAAATTCCACACTTTTAATATTATTTTATAATTACATATACGAAGCAGCATTATATGTCATCAGTATATTTTATACATAAGCAACTCATTTTTTAACTTGGATCAATCCATATTTTTTCTGGTGAAGGGTTGTTGTATATTTCTTTTGCAATATACTAAATAATTTGATAACTTTACTAATTAAAATAAAAAAATTACATATTTACAGAAATTTTTCAATTTTTTAGAGAGAGAGAGAACACATAATTAACATAAATGTATGTGTACCGATAATCAAAAGAAAATAAACATCTATTAACTTTCGACATTTTTCTGACTGAAAATATATTCTGAGTTTTAATTTTCTTATTTGTGTGTGTGTGTGTGGTATTAGCCTTGTAATTAGTATAGTCACGATTTCATAACAAAAGGCAGGATTGAGGAACTTATTTAAGCTTGAAGGTCGCATTAATGAATCTATAAAACGACAAAACCACAGTTAAAAAAACCCTTCATTCGAATATATTGTAAAATACAGGAAATATATATCCGTCCTTCTCGCAACTGGAAAGCTGGATTCAATACTCATAATTTTATACTCGAGATTTAAAAACAAATTTTTATTTTAGAAAACTCTGTGAGAGTTCTCTTTTATAATTGGTTGATTCTTTAAATCTGATTTTATACTCTCTTATCGATCATCCATTAATTCTTAAGTAAGCCCACAATAATTTTCCAAAGTCTTTTATGCAGATGAACTGTACCTTTTTATTATGTATTTAACTGCGTTCTTAGATGCAACTGGAAAGTGAAATTGGAGTAGTCAGTGACGTAAGGCATGAGCCAACTGGGCCAGGCCCAGGGCCTCACCATCGATGGGGGCCTTGTTTTATTTGCGATTTTTTCTGAATAAGATCATGATTCGGATGTTTTTAGTCAAATATTATTCCCATACATATTCTCCAAAAAACGGGAAATTTCATACTACATGTCAAATGACAAAAGTGTTAAGACTGTATTATTATGTGATGACCGTTGTCCATGTCTAGGCATAGGCCTCATACCATAAACAATCATTCAACTCATTTAGTCGAAATACGGTCATCGGTCGAGATGGTTTGTGCATAGATTTGTGAGATTGTGAGTCATGCACGTTTATATGTTTCAAATTACCATTTGTACGAGTATTTGGCAATGCATGCTATATACTGTCTACTTTTAAAGATCACAGGTAGGGCCTATTTTTTCATGGGGGGCCAGGGCCTCAAAAATCTTAAGATTTCTTTGGGCCTAGGGCCTCAAAAGGTCTTAAGACGTTCCTAGGTGTAATGCAGTGCTTCTTAAACAAGGGGTCGTGACCCCAAATCGAATCACGTGACTTACAGCTGAGGTCCCCAAATATTTTACAATTTTTGATATATCTTTTTGAATAAAATAACTTGTCCACCATTAACAAATAGTTTATCACATTGTATCTGAAATATAATCGAGACAAGAAAATACAGAACTTTTTGCCTTAAATTATAATGAAACCATTTACTTTATTTGTTTTGCACTTATGTATAATTTACCTTATAATAACATTATGTAATGTTTTAACTTGTTACTTAATTAAAATTCTATATCGTTATATTCGAAGTAAAAACTTATTGCGGATGCTTATTACTGCAAAAAAAACAATAAGAATGAAACACATATAGAAGTACCCAAGCGTGTGTAAACGTTGTGTAATACTTATGGGGTCACGCAAAATTTTTGCTCAATAAATGGGGTCGCCACCCGAAAACTTTACGAACCTGGTGTAGTGAACAGAAGAGAATGATGTTACGAGAGAGAGAGAGAATCGCACTTCTTTTTAATGGGAAAAATATCGTCAACTACCATTATAGTTGACGTGGATTAAACTATAGTTGAACTAGAATACATTGAATTTAGACATTAGCGTGTGTGTGTGTGTGTGTATTCTAACTTCGCGAATTATTAATTACGATTTGCACTTTCTTTCCATTTCTTTTAAATTAATTATTATAATTATGTGTAAGTCTCAAGATGAGGCTTACTTTGGTTTGACCTCTCAAGGTAAGAGTTTGTAAATTAAAGAGTCAAATTAAATGTGGGAAGTATTTAATTCTTCATCTGCCTCGTATGAGAACTACTGTGATTCATTACAAAGCTCTTAAATTACTTAAGTTAGTTAAAAAAAACAGGCTTCATAAGAAATGTAAAAAAACTACTACCACAGATACGCTTCCTGTTTATGAAACAGAAAAAATCTGAAATTTAAAGGATACTTGCAATTGATATTTGAACTAAATATTTACTCTAAAACTCATTTCTATTAAATAAGAGGCAAATTTAGATATGGAATCAACTAATGAAAATCAATTCATTTACGAAAAAAAAATCAAATGAAAGATCAAAAACTTAATGAAAAAGGTTATTATGATTGAAACTGGATGTTAATTGTTCAATTATAATAAATTATTATGTTTGTGAACATATTAACAAAAAGTACGAAAGAGTACGACTTTCATAATTCTCGAAGGAAACATGTAGTTGTAGTTTTTTACGATAATTAAAAAGACATGTCACTGTTATAAGAAAAAATTATACTCTGTATAGGCCCCACATTCCTATTTTACAAAACTTTAGATATTTTCATATTACAAAGTATTAATCGAATGGAAAAATTAAATTATTAATGATAAGCGAGTGCCACGATAAAAAGAATATAATAGGTGTTCCTATTTAGAATACACATCACCGCAGAAAGCACATTTAGAATACACATCAGATAATTTTAAAGTAATTGTGATTATAAACTATTATTTTAGTAACTTATCAACATAGAAATGAAGATCGTTGCTGCAGGAAAATCTTTCTGGCAAATACCGTGGGAAATAGACATCGGGCAGACCCCTGCTAAGATGGATTGATTGTGCCGAAAAAGGTCTTAATATTTTAAAGGTTAAAAACTAGAAAACAGTTGCCACAAAAGTAGAGATGTCTGGAGAAGGCCAGGACACACCTAAGCCGCTGAGTCGTTGAAGAAGAAGCAACATAGAGAATAAAAATATATGAAAGAAATTGTAAAAGGATTTTATTTAACATTAAAATAATTTTAGTAGGTTGCATTTGATGGTATTTGATGGTAGGTCTCCAATCCTTGGCAATACGAATGATAGTTCAATATTCAATAAGCGGTTGACTTGTCAGAAATAATAGATCAAGAGAGAACGTACTAGCTAACTGGACTGCGTTTGGAAACTTGGAGACTGTCCTTGTATTATGCTCATCACTGAATTGAGACTTAAATTATGAAATCAGTTCTTAATAGTTTATTGTCAAGTTCTCGAACAGTGGCGTATTCAAGGATGGGATTAAGAGGGTTCAAATTTCTCTCACACATCAACAGATTTTTAGTTTTTAGCATAAAAATTGTGTCTCGGGGCTTACATTTATACTTTTTTTGAAATATCCCTTCTTTAAAAGTAGTCTGAGTACGCCACTGCTTGGAAAGAGGATTGTTAAAATAATAAAAAACAGAGTATATTGAAATATTTTCATACAAAAAAAAATGGTGCATGGAACGCCACGCGATAGAAGTGAAACTTCTTTGGAACATTGATTATTTGCTCTGATATTCCAAACTGACAGTGTACATGTCTCAATCGCCTAATTTGCATGAAAAGTATTCGTGGCGAATTGAGTCTTTCTGATACCAAATCCAAAGTAGGAAGATATGCTGGGGAATTTCTGGGCGTACAAAACTATTATATTTTGATACATTTGGTATACTTTTCCTACTTAAACTTTGTCGGCAATTGTATTATTCTTTAATGTCTTCTAAATTAATTTCCAGTAAAATATTTTTCTGTTCAGCAACAGGCGTTCTCAAATCATCTCTAAACCATAATCTATTACAAATCGAACACCCGTGACCGAAAGAATTATCAACGAATAGCTTTTGAAAATCTTTGTGAGTACTTTTATGGGTGAGTGAATATTGACGGCGCACTGTTCAGCTACATGAGGGCTTTTGGCGACGGACTTCGTAATTTTGTACCATGGTCAAGTGACAAGGACATCACCTAAGCTGGCACTCCCCCTCTCCTAACTACCGCACCACACCAACGGGAGGACGTTTGAGCTCTCAACAGATTTAACGTGCATCGTTTCCCTACACGGTGAGTCTCGGGTGGTACTCGGCTCGAACTCATGATACGCCAGCCACGATCTGATACTTTGACCACTAGGCTACCGCGGCCACGCCTTTTTATGGAAATCATAGTCTTTGTAACGTAAGATAGAATTTATTATCGATTCACATGCATCAGTTCCAACACGCACTAGACTTGTTGAGGGTTCTGTAGTTGACGGCACAGGGTGGTTCACAAAGTCCGTATTAATCTGTGCTGTCATAAGAAGAGTCACAATAACATTCCCATCCCTTAAACTCGGCATTAAGAGAGTATTTTGCAATGTTTTTTTCCATGCTCGATATTCTGTCATGTGTACTCTGATGGAGATTTGGCAGTAGCACTTGATGAACTTGCATCATTATTCTGTTTGTCATTAAACTCGGCATTAAGAGAGTATTTTGCAATGTTTTTTTCGTGCTTGATATTCTCTCATGTACTCTGATCGAGATTTGGCAGTAGCACTTGATGAATTTGCATTATTTTCTGTTGTTTTTTTTTGTCACTTTTTCGACTGGACTTGCTGCTAGTTTTTCTTTTCTTTTTTTTTTTTCCTTTCACGAAACTTTTTTCCTCTTTGTGCATTTGATTTATGCATTCTGACTAGAATTAATAATAATTCAACGCAAATGAAAATTAAAGAAATAAATTAGCCACCGAACACATCACCATGTAGCCAACAATCTAAAGAAAATTTCAAAAAGGCACGCTTTTGCTGCGAGAGCTATTTTGTCTACACTGTAATGCTCACACTGCAACTGATACGACCGCTGATAATGTTCCCAGGTCTGGGGAAAAGGACCCGTAATCGGAAGGTGGGCAAGTTGACCAGTCGGAGACCTGGCAATTATCCAACTTTTTCACCGATATGACACAAGTCACGCGGTGTCCCCGCTCCCCCTTTTCCTCCTCTGGCTCTCTCCTTACAATGGCGACGATGGGGGGAGGGGGAGACTACTTCCGTTCGCTTTTTCACTGTTACGCAAAACTGGGCAATTTTCTCATTCACTCTCGAGCCCAAAAACTTCAAAAAAGAAAAAAAAAAGCTGTATGTACTGATCAAGTATCACTCATTTTGTATTACTTCAGATACAAGATGATATGCTCATTTGCTTAAATAATTTGCTTACTTCTCCTTTAAAAGTATTAATAACATATAATAATGTAGCTATACATATAAACATTTTTTTTTCTTGTATCATTATAAGATTAACATAAATTGCTGAAAGTCTTCAATAATTCCTTCTCTTTCGTCGAGCTGATCGTGTTCCCATTTTTCTGGTTTGTCTCTCTTAGGATTACATAATCTTAGTCAAACCTGTAAAAAACTACGGAATGAATAAATTCAATAAACATTGCTCTAGATCCCTTCGAGAACTATTGTATATATATTCTATAATTTTGAAAAAGCCATATGCGACCTTACTCCACTAAATTCCCCACCTTGCCCAGTGAGGACTTGAAGAACCTATTGAATTAACCATACAGTAGCTCCAATTATTACAGTCTTTGGTAAAACGTGACTCGAACTGAGAGAGATGACCACTTATTCCTCTGTGTATGTGTGTGTGTGAGAGAGAGAGAAATCCGCGTGTTTTTCTTTCTTTTTTTCTTCAATTTAATTAAAAATTAAGGTAAATTATTTTCTAACGTTTGAGAAAATTGTGGAATTTTCAGCAAATGTGAAAAGTAGAATCTGTCGCAGAGCATAAAAACTTTTTACAGTAAAGTGATCTTTACGTCTTCTTAAAGAATTTTGTTTAAATTGTGATTATTATCAGCTTATCTAAAAAATATATAAATTAATTTTTTTTTATTTCTAAAATTTTCTCTTGACAGGTACTTATTCAGAGACTTGTGTCCTACGTTTTAGATAATAACTGAATAATAAATAATATAGTACTAGTTTTGGTCAAGTTTTCAGTTTAATTTCTTTTTTAGCTTCAGAATAGCATTAGAGATGCACAATGAGATACCGGTTTCAACGGAAATGAGTCAGTTATACAAGATCCCCATCGAGAACTTGTAAATTGCGCTTGCAATGCAAATATAATTAAATCTTTATTATACTTATATTAGAAATTACTTCAGTGTGTATTTTCTTTTTTAAATAATTTCATATCGTCACCATTACTTCGTAATACAACTATCTTCTGCATTTGTAATCAAAGTATTTAAATAAATATACAGAAGGCTGTATGAAAGTAAAGAAATTGAATTAATTCACTTCAATGCGCTTTAAAATTAAAGTTTATGGAATGTGCGATTGCAATTACGAATTAAAATAAATGTATTTGCTGAAAAAAAATTTTATTTTATATTTACTTTTTTTTTAATTTGTGGAATTGTGAAAAAAATAAAGTTATATATTGAATGTAGATGAAGTTCAAAGTTATTAGATTAATTCTTATTAGAATGTGTTGTTTTTGAAATACGTACACTTTACACGAACTATCAAGTACTCTCTCTCTCTCTCTCTCTCTCTCTCTCTCTCTCTAGTGTTTTAATAAGCAATTTTTTTTCCATGATTCTCGACTAAAGGTATTCCGAAACCTATAAGAAATTGCATACATCGATAAAATTTCAATGGAATGCTACTACATTTTTTAAGTGATTAAGCAAGATTTGACCATGACATATCTTCAAATATTTAATGGTACAGAGTGTTTTTTTTTCAGGTATAGAGAGAAGTTTAAGTTGGCATTACTTTCCAAGATGGCGACCGATTTAACAGCTGTCAAGTGATTTATTCTCAGTTTGGATTGGCAATTCATCATGAATAGACTCACGCCTGAACAACGCTTTCAAATTGTGCACTTTTATTTCGAAAATAATGGTCGCGATTTTCATAAGCGAATTTTGTTTAGCGATGAAGCGTACCTGTGGTTGAATGGCTACGTCAACAAACAAAACTGCCGCATTTGGAGTGAAGCTAATCCACAAGTGTATATCGAAACACCGTTACATCCAGAAAAACTGACTGTTTGGTGCGCTTTATGGGCTGGTGGAATCCTTCTTCAAAAACGATGAAGGCCACAACGTTACAGTCAATGGTGATCGGTATAGAGCCATGATTACTAACTTTTTCATTCCTGAATTGAACAATCATGATGTCCAGGAGCTGTGGTTCCAACAAGACGGCACAACATGTCACACAGCTCGTGCCACAATCGATTTATTGAAAGACACGTTTGGTGACCGCCTAATTTCACGTTTTGGACCTGTGAATTGGCCTCCAAGATCTTGTGATTTAACACCGCTAGACTATTTTCTGTGGGGCTATGTAAAGTCATTGGTCTATGCGGATAAGCCACAAATGCTTGACCATTTTGAAGACAACATTCGCCGTGTTATTGCCGATATACGGCCACAAATGTTGGAAAAGGTCATCGAAAATTGGACGTCCAGATTGGACTACATCTGAGCCAGCCGTGGTAGTCCTATGCCAGAAATCATATTTAAAATGTAATGCCACAAGATTATCTTTCGAATAAAAAAAAAATTCATGTCAATCGAATAATACATCGTTGTTTTATTGCAACTTAAAGTTCTATACCTCTCAAACAAACACCCTTTACATTAAATTGAGTTCAATTTTATTGTTTGTATTTTATGGAACAAAAAACCGATGAAGAAATGAGTATTACTCTCTCTAATTACATTTTGTAGAGAATAACAACATAATTTAATGATTTTCTGGATTTAGTTTTCATAAGATGTTTTTCTTGGGAAACAAAGATTGAATTTCATCATATTTTCGAGAGAAACTCATTGTTCTGGTATAATTTATTCCTATCTTTTTTAAATTCCAAAATTAATTAAATTTATGTTTAATGACTCGAAATTTTTGAATTTTCGTTTTATAATGATTTTTGATTTTTTTTTTGTCGTAATTTCCTTAACTCTTATTGTGTGTAATTTTATTTCGAAATCAAATTCATTTTTAATGAAGGTATTCTTTTTTGGGAAATGTGTTAGGGTATGTTGTAACTTTCTACATCATTAGTTCTTAATATTTTGCAACGGAAAAGAATCTTCACGCAAGTGAAATATTTGACAAAAAGAAAGTATTTTTATAAAAAAATAATAATGTAGTTATTACACACACACTTTTATTTCTCTTAGGTTCAAATTCTAATATATACATTCCAGTGGCGTACCCTGACCTGTCTTGAGGGGGGGAGTTACATTCTAAGAAACACGAGGATGAAAGCACCAAGGGGTAATATCTATGATAAAAATTAAAAAACTGTTGTTCTCTCTCTCTCTCTATGGGAGGGTTGAACCCCTCCCCCTTGTGTACGCCACTGATTCATTCTGTACATATAATCGGAATGTTCAAAAAGTTATTTTGAAAATTAATACCTTAGAAGTTATTAACAAATATAAATTAATATCATGAAATAAAAATTATCATGCAAAAATTAACTTGTAAAGAGGAGTTTTTATGCAAAATTGAATGTGTAACGCAGTATGAAATTTTATTTGCGGTATTTGAGATTAATATCTTATAGAAATTATCATGTAAAAATTATATATATAAGATGTAAGGAGGAGTTTTATGCAAGAGGGAACGTGTAACGCAATATAAAATTCTATTTGCAAGAACCCTTTTAACACAGGCTTCGATTCAACCGACCTTCCGTTTAACAGACCGCTCAGTTGAGGAAGTGAGTCATACGTATTTGTCTCTAGCCTACATTGTTTTTTTTTCCTATTATTGTGTTAAATGCTCTATTCAGTTTGACCAGTGGACTCATTGCTGCGCGGGCTTTGTTATTGTTTTATGCGAGAAATGTATATGGCTACTTCTATTCACTGTGATTTAGTGCGTGGAAAAGTTTCTTTGGGAAAATTAGTGAAAACCGAAATGCATTGTACTAAAAATGGTAGAAAAGTTTACAATATTTTAGCTTAAATATTACACTGATTTATTTAATATATGTGAATATTTGTGAGATGTTTTACTGCTCACGTCTTTTGAAATGTTTGTGTTTTCCGTGTAATTCTGTTTATTTTAAATATATAAACTAGGCAAATCACATCATTATTTGACCAAGATGTTTGTCATTCTGTAGTCGGAGAAGAGGGAGCCTAGAGTGTTTTTCAAAAATCTGTAGGGTGCCTAGCTTTGAGCGGAGGTCGGACCAAGACTTGTTCGAAATTATGTGCTTCACTAAGTCGGGAGAGTTAACAAAGACTTCGGGTTGCATTTGCTTCGATATGAACTCTGACCTCTCTTTCCGGCTAACTCGGGGTCAACATCCTAACTTCCCCGAGACCCAAAGTAGGGTACCAAAATACGGGGGATTAGTTGGCTCCAAGGTCATGCAGGTATTAGAAATATATAAGAACTATACATATATATAATTGAAAACTTGTATGTATTTAGTCTCTTTGTAGGTAAACTTGAGAAAAGACTGAAAATGTATTTTTCGCAATTAATGCGATCAGGAATGTTATATAATTATTTGCCTTTATATATTTATATGGAATTCGTGTATAATACAAATCTATAAACTGTTTGTTCTCATATATTCATGTTATAATATCATAATTATTAATCTAAAAAATTTCAGAAGTTACATAAATCTGTGTGGATATAGTTCAAATTTAAATAAAGTACGATTTTCGAAGGGGATAAATATATTTTTTGGAATCCACATAACCTCGAAAATTTTAGTAAACGAAATGAGCGGATTATGAATTTTGACTTTCAAAGCATATTTCAATATTCTTCTCTATATTTAAAATTCTAACATCATTTCTATGATTTAAAAAATGCTGATAAATAGTTAGAGAAAAGTATAAAATCACTCCCAACAAATATCAAGCAACCGAGAGGAAAGATGTTACACATCAAAAATATAAATTTCTAGTTCAATACGTACTTCCTGATACTCTTTTAAAGGAAAGCTTAATTCTAAGGAGACTGTGCGAATTATTAAAAGGAAGATTCAAAAGTAAGCCCACGTGTGTAATAAAATACAAATAATAGCTCATAAGTTCAGAAATGTTATAAAGATGGTATAAATATTCGCAAAAATTTATTACTGAAAAGTAACAAAATGTAAAACCCTTTTTTTAAAGAATTGTTTAACATTAAGCAAATAGCACAATTCAGCCGAAATATAAATTTAGATATATACTTAATATCATTGATAGAAAAAGTATATGTAAGTGAGGGAGAACATACACACTTCACACAAAATTGTTTGTCTCGAATAAAATAGCTAACATCGCCATAAAGGCGATAAATGACGCATGTTGCTTCGGGCGGGAAATTGTTGCCGAAGAATTTTTTTTAATGATTGCTTATGCACAGTTGCTACTCTACAATTTGTTCCGTTTCGCTAGTCGAAGAGAAACAAATTGTTTCTAAAGAATAACATTTCGCTAGTCGAAGAGAAACAATTCGCTTCTTAAGAATAATTTGCTAACAGTTTTCGCAGACAAATAACAATTTTAGATGATTGATTATCTTGAAAAATAAAAAAAAGAAGCGTTCACCTAATTTAATTTACAAATCTAAACTATTGCGTGAACAGCACCAATATTTTAATAATAATAATTAATAATTTAGAATGGTTATATTAAAGCTTAATTGAGTAAAATGTCATGAAATAAATAAATTTATTTTTTATGAATAGAAAGACAAGAAATGTATCAGTAATATTTAGTATTTTGTTATTTATATATAATCAGGAAAAACTCTCTTGGATATTTGAGGCCATTTCGTAAGATTTCTGAAAAATCATCGACTGTTATTAAAAAAAACAATTATTTAATATTACTTTTGCATTTATTTTTAATTAAATATTGATTAGCCATTAATATCCGAAATACGTTTTAAAAACATTTTATCATTGTGCTATACCAGTGGCGCACACAAGGGGTGGGAGGGGTCTCCTCGAGTTCGGACCCCCCCCCAAAAAAGCCCTTGATTTTTTTTCGATTGATTATAATCCTATGTATATAGTAAGTAAAATTTAATTAAGTATTTGTTATTAATAACTAATTTTATTAATTAATGCTAATTATTCATTCAATAATAAACTTTTTTTTATTCCCGAAAGTCGACAAAATCAAAAGAATATGTTGGGCGGCGTATTGGAGCATGATACGAGAATAGTGGACTTTCGACCCTGGACGTCCCCCCCGAAAAGTTCCTGTGTGCGCTGCTGTGCTATACATATGCAAAGAATTTTAAAAAATTATTTAAAGTAAATCGGAATTGTGTTCTATTTTTTACCATGTTTTTATTAACTCTCTTTCTTGTTTGTCTGTCCGGGTGGAATTTTGTATAATTGATTTTAAACTAACTTCCCGATGAGCTAGAGACTTTTGAAATTTGAACCATAGCTCAGAAGCTGATGACAATGCATAGAAATGTGAAAAAAGAAGTAAAAAAACGAAAAGGATGAGAGAAAGATGTGAAGAAAACGAAAAAGACGAAAACAAAAATTACACTTTAGTCCTTTATAAAAATATGGTACGTTAAATTTCTTTTAGATAATATGCTTGTCTAATGTGAAAAGGAAATGCTAACTTTTTATAATTTGTTTCTACTGGTACCACTCTAGTTTGTCATCATTTATTTCAATCACAAACTCTTAACCAGTCCAAAGGAGTAAATGTCCAATAATTCATTCCAGACAAAAGGAGAAAGTCACAAAAGAGATGGGTATCTCATTGACCTAACCCAAAGGATACGCTACCGATTATGATTCCCTTTATTCACTTAGGTATCTGGGTGGTTCACTCAAACTGAATTTGAAAGGATCAGTGGACTGGGTATAACCAGTTTTCGGAACCAGTCACTGCATTCAGACGGGGACGTTATTTGGTCGGAGTTCATAAACTATATTAGCACGCACTACTGAACATTGCAATTCGCATGCATGAAGGTGAGATTGTACAGAGTTCGTTAAAACATTTGGAATGTATAGATTTCTAGTTTTGCTAATCCATAGTTAGGTTTTACAATGTTTTAGAACAATTTTGTTTTTAGATTAAACATAAGACTGTGTTGGCGATGGCCCTGAGCTTCTATTTTGGCTGAATAAATATAGCAGCAAAAATATCTAAGTAGTCTAAGTGAAGAACATAACAATTTTTCAAAATAAGGCTCTCAAACATAAGCTAAAGTATTCAAGTTCAGTTAGTGAAGGAAAAGTTTTTTCTTTTTTTAAATCTAATTTGGTTTACGAGGGGTTGCAAATAGTGGCGTAATGGAGAATATTAGGGCCTCCTTTCAAAGTCAGGTCTTGGGACTCAAGCTATACTCTGTGTCAGTCAGGATTTGCCCCCTAGAATCCTAGGCCCCCTCTGCAATGTGGGGGTGTACGTTACGCCACTGGCTACGACAACAAACGAGGGGAGTCAGTTCAAGATCTAATGGCACTGAAAACTGGACTGATGCATATTAAATTTGCCTCATCTCTAATCGAGGCTCAAGGTACTTACGTTAGCTTGATGTGAAAGTTTGGAAAGCTGAGCTCCAGCTCAGGTATCAAACTCGTCTTTTTGACCAAGATTCAGATCACCAATAGCTTTCGTTTTACTTCTAAGGCAGTGTTTCTCAAACTGTGGGGCTCCCCCTAGTGGGGCGTGATAATCATATGAGGGGGGTGCGAGCATATTGAAAAGTCGAAAACAAAAGATTTTAAAAAATAATTAATTGTTTGAAGGAAAACAAATAAAACACATTCCGACATAATAAAAAAAATAAATACACATTTACATTAATATAATACACTTATAAATATATCATTACTGCGCAATGTATTTTATAATTAATTTAACAATACTAAGTTAAGGAAAGTTTAATAATTGCGAGTGCCTTCATGGGCTTGTGTCAGATATAAAATTATATGAAAAAATTAACAATTATCTTGATAATATGTACGGTTTATAATTAAGCCCTTAAATTAAAAACGACGCGATTCGCTCCCCAATGCTACCATTTACCACGTATGTGGTGTATTGGGGGTGCGGTAGAAAAGGAATAAATAAGCAAATTCTTTGAAATAAGTAAATCGTTCGCAAACACTATCAAGATCCTTTTATTGCATTCCAAAGCCTTCGGAATAATTTTATGGATAGCCTTTCACAGTAAAGATCGTACTTCGGAAAGACGTACCCCTCAGGGGGCTCGCCTTCTTTAGGTGAGTACGGGTTTCACGCTCCCGAGGTGCCCTAGTGATCTTTTCCTTCTCCCTAGGGGTTTACTGTCTTTGGTAAACACGGGCGTCACGAACCCGGGGAACCCTAGTGATCCTTCTCTATTTTCGGCCCTCTTTCTTGCCATTCAAATTTCCCTTTTCTTCTTTTCCCGTCCAGAACACAGACAACTACTTTTGAAATACATTTGTAAAGAAGCCTAATTGATTTGTTTTAATTAGGTTTGTTGTTATTCTCGTTATTTATAACATTTTTGTCTCCATTTTCTATTGCGTTAAATTAGTTTCATCCTTTAATTTTTTTCGATTATTTTTTTTTTTTTTTTTTTTGGTATTTGTATTATTACTTGGTTTTCTTTACATGTTTTGATTATTATATTTTTTTGATTTTGACTAACAACGTTGGTTTCCGACCCGCATGTTTGCCGTGTGCGGCGTCCCGTAAGGAGGAAAATGGTGTCCTGGGATTACCTTTGGCCCACGCTTCGCTGTAGACGGGTGGCAGGAGTGAGCCCGCTCCTGTCAATCGGCTGGTGGTACCTCTCTTCGGAGTCCCCGAAGAGACACTGCTGTAGGGTTAGTGCTGCAGATAAGGGGTGTCAGGTTTACCCGTTGGATCCTCGCCGTGGTACTGTAGTATTATATTCTGGGGGTACTCCAGGTAAGCGCCGTTCCTGGCTTTTGCCAGATGACCGGTACACTGCCTCCCTTGTTGGACTCCGTGGTGTGTGGAGGCACGCCAGAATGAAGTTTATTTCTCTACTCATATGGATCCAAGTTTGCTGTGCCAGGGTAAAGGCCTTGTATTGCCCAACCTTTCAATCGACGAAACTGCTCAACGTGTAAGATTTTTTGTTAATTTCCTTGCCTAACAATGCCATGTCTGTTCAATCACCATTTACAATACATAAAGCTCTGAAGGGAATAGGTGGAGAGCCGAAATCGGTTAAAAGATTGCGATCCGGTGATCTACTTGTTGAAACCAGTTCTTCTACGCAGACAAAGTCCTTCCTACTTGCGAAAACATTTCTCAATTCACCTGTGAATATAATTCCACATAAATCATTAAACACATCCCGTGGAGTCATCTCTGAACCTGACCTTTTGGCCACCTCTGAAGCGGAAATCCTTGAAGGATTCTCCAATCAGGGGGTCATTCAGGTCAGAAGAATAACAATAAAAAAGGAAACAACTATTATACCGACTAAACACTTAATTTTAACTTTTAGTAGCCCCACACTACCTCAAACAATTAAAGCTGGTTATTTAAACTGTAAAATCCGTCCATACATTCCGAATCCTCTGCGCTGTTTCAAGTGCCAGAGGTTCGGACACTCTCAAACTGCCTGCAGAGGACAATTGACGTGCTCAAGATGTGCATCTGTTGGACATTCTTCCGCAGATTGCAGTCTTGCGCAGAAATGCGTCAATTGTTCACAGCCTCACTCCTCTGACTCAAAACAGTGTCCTAAATGGAAAACTGAAAAAGAGATTCAAGCCATTAAAACCAATAGAAATATTTCATACCTTGAAGCCCGAAAATTAATAGCACCACAGTTATCCCAATCTTACGCCCAAGTTGCCAAACCTTCAACTGTTACCAGTACAACCCAAACGGACGAAAATATTACACAAATTAAATGCCCACCTTTGCAATTACTTCAACCTTTACTATCCGTTCCGCAGCCAGATAAGTCTAATTCAGTTTCCACATTGTCGTCTGCCACTCAGGCAGACCTCTTACTTTCCACATCTTCTATAGCAGCTACAATATCAGAGCCTCCGCACCTTATACCTGTGTCTGATAGTCTACTTTCCACCACCAGTAATATGTTCACACCTATCGAACCATCTTCATCAATCATATCCGCTTCTACATCCAACTCCAGTATTCAACCCCCTTCTGCATCTTCAACACAGAATTTGAAAAAAAGTCAAAATTTCGGGATAGAAAAAGGAAAAAAGAAGTGCTTAAATCAATAATTGATATAAAAATGGCTCAACACAGACCTAGCAAGCCGGCTCCAGTGGAATATTCTACTGATGAAGAGGATATGATTGTATACGACGTGGACGAAGATGCAATCGAATCGAACCCTGATTATGTAAGAAAAGATGGGAAGACATTTTTCAAGGGATCATTGCTTTTAACTCCAACCAGAAGCAGAAGATAACCCTTTTTTAATATTTATCAGATTTCGTGGGGACTTCCCCCGCTTATCTCTGTATTCTTCATTTGAAAATTATTTTTATACTTTAACTGTGAGATTTTACCTTTTTTAAATTGTAATTTTATCAAACCTTTTGGTAATTCTATACTTTTAATGTTTTTACGCATGTCTGGCGCAGTTTAGCCAAAAATGGCTCTTGCGCCAATAACCCCAAAACTCACTCACTCACTCGGAAAGACGTATATATATGTCCAGAAAATTAATGCTTTGGCTGAGTGAGACGTTTATGTACGTCGGTGGCGCATAAGAGGTTAAAGTCGTATTGTAGCTTTAGTGTCAAAGTGTAGTATTATTGAATTCAATACATTGTTATTGTATGGAGGGGGGCGCGATGAAAATGATGATGAGATAGTGGGTCGCGTACATTAAAAGTTTGAGTTCTAATGGCAACGTTAGTAAAACAGGTAATAACTGGTGATGGATCTCGGAATTCTGAGCTACAATCAATTAATGAGGACAGCATCCTAACTAATATTTCACTCTTTTTTTTTTCGCACCACACCAAGTGACGACCATGTTTCTGTCGCGGGTTCGAATCTTGTTGCCTCTAAAATCCGCCGTGTAGAGGAGCTTATGTTGTTAAATCTGACAAGGCTCAAAGTCCTCACTTTGGCATGTTGTGGAAGCTTGAAGAGTGGGATGCGAACTCAGGTGTCGTACTCGTCACTTGACCTAGTTTCAGAATTATGAAGCTCGCTGCCAATATTCTTAATGTAGCTTCTGAACGTGGTGATATGCAATCAATATACACCTAGTGTGAGATTCGATTTTATTTAAAGTGTAATAGCCTCCATTATTCTCTACGATGGATATGCAGTGGATTAGATGAATTGTAAGAATTTAAACTCCTGTCAAGAATTGAACATCATAAGTCACGAAGCACATAATCATGACCACTAGCCTATCGGGGCACTTTACTTTTGGGGGCTGGATTTAATTACCGGGGTTGTTTTACTCGGTCCATGAGACCACGTATGGGATGATTTAGTGTTATCTGAAGATTTTTCAAATTAGTTCTCTTTTTCTTCTATTCTATTAAAGAATCATATGAACGAAATAAGTATTCTAGAAAGATAACTTTGTCTAAATCCTGAACTTCTAAAAAACAGATAAATCTTTATTTTAGAAGGAATCAAAAATAATTCGCGACTATATTGTTAATGTATATTACATCATAAACAGTTTTCATGTATGATAAATATTTCACGAGACCTAAGAAAAAAATTCCCAAAATAATTCTTCATATATATATATATTTCATTTCTTTTCAATAACAAGAGCAGAACCCGCAAGCTATACTCACCGACAATTGACACCGTATAAAATTCCATACTTTCTTAGTAATAAAAGAAATCTAAAAATTTTCTGAATTTTCATCAGATAAACTAAGAAAATTTCGTTTCCTGTATTGAACGAAAACTTTCCATATTTTGTCTTTAGATACATTGCTTTGAAAATTTTTCTTTTTCTATCTCGACTATATTTTGTGATTAATTTCTTTTCGCTCTAAGTATATTAAAAGAATTTTGAGAGAGAATTATAAGTCGTCCGCACAGTCAATAAAATTTACTAGCTTTAATTCTCGCCCCTGTCTCACTTTATATGTTGAATTCGAGAATTCTTTCACCATCACTCAACAACGAAAACCTTCGATTTCAAGTTTTTTTTTAAAAAAAGCCATTTCCTCACTAATTTTTTTTTACTTCAATATAAACCTCTCTAATTGTTTATTATTGACATTCGAAATCAACAAGATCTTGAACCTCCCGCCTCCTCTCATCAACAATGTATCTTGGTCTCGAAAGGATTTTAAATCCTGTTCGTGGCCTTGACCCCTTCTCTCTGGCCGACTTCCCAGGCGACCTTTTGGTTCTTGAGCAAGCGTATCTAGTTGAATGCCTCCTTTTTTCTCGCGTAGAGCAATGACTGCACGACTATTCAACTTTTTTAGCAACGTTGGTCAGTACAATGGCACGGTCTTACGCGTTCATTCGTTCTCCGACGCCAAAACGTTGATGCTATGATGTGGGTTGACTGTTCGGGACCAGGTGAGGTGAACCCGACGACTGATGCATGACGGATGCACCCTCCTATTCGCACGCATTTTCATAAGATTCCTGGTTTACTGGCATTGGACGACACCGCGTGGATTAGTTCGGGGTGTTTTCTTCGTGATATTGGAGATAGGTGAAGAGAGGCTGACGCAATGAGGTTGGATTTCCAAATAGCTTAGTTCTGCTATTTTTGGTAGATTTATTTTGGAGATTGATAAAATGCGCTTTTTGAAAGACATTCATAGGGGGAAGGTACTAGTATAAAATAATTCTACATAAAATTTTGATTAGTTTTGCCAAGTTTAAAATAGTTAAACCTAAATCTAATGATGTCTAATAATGTCAGTAGATTTTAATTATTGGAAAGAAAATTTCTTGAAAAATTTTCACGAAAAAAAATTTTTTTTTAAAAAAATCTCAATTATTTATTAGGAACATTTGTAGAGATATCGTACCAAAAATTAACACAAGGGAAATTATTTTAACTATAATTTATAAATACTCATAACTTCCCTATTCATGTAGTTTTTTTTTAGAAAAAAAAGCGTAAAAAAGTATAAGAATAAAAAATACATAATTATTTTTTTTCCAAAAAACTTATTTCATGATTCATTATCTAGAGTAAATAGTTTGCTTTAAATATTGTTGAGAGCCTTTTAAAAACATAATCAGACCATTTGGTTCCTCAGCATTTAGCTGAGAAAATTATGAGTTTTGTGATTATGATTGGGATTTACACTTTGGAATCTAATATTACCAACAGTCGTGCTACAAGTCCGTCGTGAGTAACAAATAAAGTCTACATTGTAGGACTGTTTTTGCTTTATATCAAAAAGCCTGAGACAAACCAGGAACACGTTTTCAAACAGAAAAATATCCAACTTTTCATACAGATCAGTATACATACACACGTACGTAAATGAACCACATCTAAGTTCTGAAATATTATTCCACAAGTAGTTTTCATCTTAGCATGTTAAATTCAGACTCATTTGACATTGCAAAAGAGGAGACGAAGAGTGGAGCTTATTTCATGTAAGAAAAAATGGATTAATTCATATAGATATAAGAAGTACATGCTGCTTGCTCTCTGTAGCAATGGTATCCAAAAACTTTTCATCGCGTACCCCTAAAATGAAAATAATTATAAGTACCTCATATAAATATATTTGTGTGTATGTATGTACATCCTACTTTTTGGCATACCCTACTTTGGAGACTACTGTGAAGTCAAAATATAGTATTTATGCTGTGTTGTAATTTTCAGTCTGATAATGTGTTCAGAATTAAAGTAGTCCTAAGGACATAAAAAAGCAAACTCTTCAAAATATCATTGTGTAATTATGGTTATAATTTAATAAAAAACATTATTTTAAATTTTGAATCACAAAGTTCAATTCAAAATAACATGCAAGAAAACGGTTAAAAGTTTTAATAATTCAAAAAGCTGTAAATATTTTAATGAATTTGTGCATGTTTATAAACACTTTGAACAATATATTTGTACAAAAGCAAGGTGGTGATGAAACTCGTAATTTTGCTCTACAATTGAATTATGAGCGCAATACTTAAATGGTACATCCATCTTCTAACACACTCTGAAGTGGTCGAGTGGGTTTACCGTAGTAAAAATGGATGACGCGGGCCTTCTGGGATACCTGACAATCTTTATATCTCTCTTTTTTTTAATTAATTTTTTTTGTCAGGATTCGAAGTGGCTCTATTTGAACATTAACCTATTGATTACAAAGTACGAAATATCTTGTAGCAAGCGTGTGTACCAAAACTGCCTACTATGAGTTACCTCGTAGTTTGGGCTGAAATTTTAGATTGATTCCATATCTCCAGTTGAGTTAGGAATTAATAGAAAGGATGAATGTGTGAAAAATTTATGTAGTGAAAAAAACGTATTAACTATCAATTTTTGTTATTAAAATTATAACTTAGACGATTAGATTATAACATAATAATTACATATATGTAATAATTCCCTCTAGCATCCTTTTTGTTAACTCTTTTTATTAATATTTAAACAAGCTTTAATTCTTTGGTTCAAAAATAACATTTTAATCTTAATTGTAATCAACTAGTCCAAAATCCCTATCCCCCCCATTCTATCCAATCAGAACTACTATTACATAATAGTCATGCACTTGTCACTGACGGTATAAAAGCGAAAATCTTGTGGGATCACTCTCTTTTGTCTTTGTGTTGTGTCCTCCAAGATGTCACTGCTGCATGTCTCTTGTCCACTTTGCTTTATAATCGTCACAAGTTTGTCTCGTCAACGTGAAAATGTACCGCAATTTTGTCCTAAGCTTTTGATGTGTGCGTCACAGTAAAAAAGATGAACGCCCACTGAAGATATTGTTTTAATGAAAATCTACTAACATTCTCGAAAAATATACCACTCGGCCAATACGTTACTTATATATGAATGTATTCCAAAAATTAAAAGAATATTTTTATTATTGTTGTTATGTATGATGAGCTTTAAAGCAAGGACCAACGCAAAGTGCTGGGTTGCTGAGACACACTGGACAAAAATATCTAGGCTCCTTAGGTTTTTTTTTGCTTTGTACACATTTGACATGGCTTTTTAGGTATCCTTTTTTTAAAATTTTTTTTTTATCATAGTTGTATTTGTATTACAGTTGCTGGCTTTCTCCTGCATTGCTGCCGTCGCCCTCAAATAAATGCATGATTCCCTAAACTGACACATCCTCATCTCTAATTATTCCCTCGATTTCATTGGCTGTAAAATTTGTATGTATTCTGCTGGAAGATTTTCGAAGCAGAGTAGAGCGATTTTCTTGTATCAACTGATAGTTTTCCTGTAGTGTGCTTATTATTACTTATCAGTTCATTTTAATTATTTTTCAGCGCTTTATAACTACCTTTGCCTTACAGGTTTTTTTCCAGCGAGGATCATTACATATCTGTATGAAAATCTGACATAACATTACACATTTGACTGTCACCAGATGAAATTAGGTGACGAGCTTGTAAAATCAAACAAAACGAAAAGAAAATCTTTGTACATGAAAATTTTTATTGAAATAAATCCACTACGTGATAACTCGTAAGTGGCACTCAGCACAGGAATCTTATTCAGTGACGCCAGGCTACGAGTTATCTCGTAGTGTTTTTCTTCTAAATAAAAAATTAATGCAAATGCTATTATAACAGGGGCGGCTCTAGGGCCGGACAAACTGGACCCCTGCCCGGGGCGACAAATTTTAAGGGCGGCATTTGGATCGAATTAGAAAAATATATAGTTTTTTTGTTACAAAATTTTTATATATTTTCTGAATATTATTGTGTGTGAATTTGGTATTTCATTAAACGTATCTTATTTCCTTATTTTGTTCTCTGTATGTTCAATATCAGTTTCTTTTATGTGTGTTGAAACCTGAAGTTTTCGAGGCGGGAGTATATGTTAAATGATGAAATCGATGTTTACATATCTTTCACAACTAACTTTCTCCCCATCCAGGTGTGGGATCACAATGGACATTCTTTGCACCCATACGATGCCCGGTGTCAGCTATCCATTAGAGGACAGGAGTAATAAGAGTTTTTGGTAGATAGGGAGCCACAGGAGCTATTTTATTTTAGTTTTGTGTGTAGTTACTATGAATTATAAAATAAGCGCTTGTGATTTTTACCATTAATAGACTATCTCGAAAGAATTGGCTTGCTGAAAAGGGCAATTCCTTCTCTACATTTTACTCGGTTTAAATAATAACAAGTATTTATTATGTCCTTAATTTCAAATTGTTTTGGATTTTTTAATACAAAACTATATATATATATATATGCTGCCTGTTTGTTCGAAAGAATTATTCAAGTTTTATAGATGTTAGTATATGTGAACAATTTATCTTTTTTAATTATAATTTTTTGCTTTGGAGAGAGGGCTGGTATTTTTCATATTTGCCCGGGGCGGCAAATCTGCTAGAGCCAGCCCTGATTATAATATATCAATAACTCAATATTATTATATTTTGCAAAATTTCATGTTTTCTTTAAAATAAAACATTAGCACCCAGGGAAGACAGTCTAAATTAACAAGGCAGTTTGTGGGTTAACTGCAACGAATTTGAAAGACTCTCATGCAGATGCACGTTTCATCGAACTGGTCATTTTTAGTTTTCGCATGATGTAAAACAGAAAATGGCGACTGAAATATCGACCTTATCTGATTGGGGATCAAAATTATGAGCTCCATCACCAATATCCTTTTGTTTGAAAATAAATAAAAATTACAAAATTTGAAATTTGGAACTCATTGTACAGATCTAGGGCAGCAATATCATTCTATAAAATCTATAAGCTTTATTTATAGTCATAAAAACTCACAATAAATTTATAAAAGAATATAACGGAAAACGTTTCATAATTTGTTTGATGTTGAGAGATAACAAACTAACTAAACGATAGAATTTTTTTAATAATGAATTTTAATTATGATGTATATTGCGTAGTCTTATTCATTTTTTCCCTGTGATAATTAATAAAAGGCAATGTCAAAGGTTTTAGATAAATATTTTTCCTAATGAAAATGTGTTTAATTGAAGATGAACTTTAATGAATTTCTATTCGAAAATAAATTTTTTGACGACTTTTTCTTGTTTTACTCTTAAAGAGTGTACAAATATGAATTGAAGATTTCTGCAAAATGAAAGTAACTTGTAATTACAAGAGTAATAAAAAAATCGACTGATGAGTAATTTAAATCGCTCAAATATAATAAAAAGCGTAATAAAATCTGGAAATACCATCATCTGGCTTGGTTTTTATGTTCCATTAAACCATATTTACTACTATCTATATTGGATATTGATTGATCATTTTTGGAATATGAAGCAAAAAAAAAAAAATACCCCAGATTGGATATTTATGCTTAGATGTCAAAATTTTACTGTTTGTATATGATCATTTATTTTAGATAGGGTTTTTCTAATCACACAGTGCAATGTTTATTTTTTAACTGTTACAGATAACCTTGGCAACCGGTAAGCTATTACAAACAGCCAGGCGCTAGCTGTTACAAACTGTTTACGGATAAATTACTGATTTTATTCTGTAAATATATCATATTTTAGAAAAATATTTGTCTGACTATGATGTTCTATAGAAAATATTCGTATCGGTTAAAATAGGAATAAAACAAGGAATATTTTCTTTCTTTTTCTGTCAAATAGAATATCTTTGTCCTGTTCTTTTTTTTCATACAAGAATTAAAAATTCTTTAGAGAGGTAGTTTTCTTTTTAAAATCCGAGATCATGTATAATAATCCAAAGAATTGTATATAAATTCTAAACACTTTAATTATATCATATAATTGTTCACTGAAATTATAGTTGTTTCTTAGTAACTTTAAAGTAATATGTATTAAAACTAAATCGGTACAGTATTATGTGTATATTTTAATGCAATTATACCATAATAGACTTTTTTAAGGCAAATAACAGATTATTTAATGTTATTAATTTATATAATTTAATTATTTATAGTAATTAACATACTCATTATGCAGTATTTAATTTATGTATGTCATTTAAAAGCAATTTTTTTTAGAAATAATTGCGGGAAATTAAATATTGTACATCAGCTAATGCAATCAATAAATTAAATGTTAATGTAAATTAAAATTAGGCACCAGAAATAGTTTTTTGGCTAAGGCCTTGATTCCTGTTTCAAATTACCTTGAATTGTGATAGCCTGGATGAAAGAATCACTGTCTAACAAGGTATTGCAAGTGATTGATGGTTATGATTGTGAGTTTCGTAGTGGGTGGAGTTTGAGAAGAGTCTAAGGCTCGAGTCCTAATGTCTCTGAAACCACCACGTAACATTGTGGGAAAATCTGCTCATTAAATGGAACTAACTCTCCGAGTACTCAGTTGATGTGGTGTTGAAATCAAGATTGCAGGGCATCAGATCAAATAGTGCCGTCTGTTGGTCTGGTTGGTGGGTAGAATTGTATGGTATGTTGCCAGTTATCCACTCTGTAACTCCTACAACGACGATAAATGAATAACGAATCACTAACTGTACGGTTAAGAGTTCAACTATAAAAATCTTGAGGTCACCACTTCATGTAATGATGTGGTAGCTAGGATATAGAGGTACACCCACACAGCTCAAATGCCGTCAACGTAATCAAAATTATGAAGTTATCTGCCAATAGCTCTCGTGCGTGCTCTAGTGTTACGCTTAGTCAAATCAAAAAGTAAATCAGTTCAGAAATTGTTCTGGAAGAAAGAATTTTTTTTATTAAATTTTGCTTATTTCAGAGTACAATAAGCTTTAAAATATTTAACTGGGAAATGCTATTTTTAAAATTCCTCAAAGCAAACCATATAATCAATATTATTTATCGTTTACCTTAAAAGCAAATCCCAATTTTTTTCCTAGGTTAATGATTTCACCCTAGGTTAAATGAATAGTTTTAAGCCATCCCCTTTTTCTAAAAAAAGTTATTTATATTGTTCAATTATATAACAACAGTTTTATTTAATTTTTGCGAACTAACACAAAATGAAATTCAATAGCGAAATTGAAAAATATTGTATTTGGCTTGTTATTTCTTCCTGGCTGCGCCCCCTGTTTGCTTCATTTCTAGGCCATGGCCTAGGTTGGCCCTATTAAAAATTCGACCCTGTTGGTTAGTTGAATAGCTGGCTCGGGTCACGTACTTCCGAAAACCTTTATGTAGCGGGATTAATCCACGTTTAATGTATTGGTGCTCAATTAATTTTGTTAACACAGTAAGTAGGAGTTAAAATAGCGGAGTGCTAGCTCAGGGGTGTCATACTCGTCGCTTGACCATGGTTCAAAGTTATGAGATCCCTTACGAATAACTGTCGTGTGTTGCTTTTAGGATAAAGTTACCAACCTATTATCTATGAATACATACTTATCACGCATTTATAATATTCTTATTAGATATCTAACTAGGTTTTGTTTTGCAAATTTCTATTGTTATCAAATTTACTTTTTATAGAAAAATCGAAAAAGCCTGTTAAGTACGCAATAAAAACAAACAAATAATTATTAAATAAATGATTTATCTGATTGTAAAAAGAAATTTTTTTAATGGAACGTAATTATTAATACAAATGTCCTTATATTGTAGGACAGAAAGAAGGGAGATTGTACTTTTGGACATGTGTGTTCAAAATTTCTTAATTTTTTAAAAAATTTAATGCATAATTTTCAGTACTTTTTAAAGGAAATCGCATCGAAATTGGCCAAAATTATGCCAATCCCAACGAAAAACGTCAAATATCAATATATATATATATATAATTGCCCTTTAAACCCAATGTAAACAAACCATAATTTTTGTTTCTAATTTTTACATTTTCCCGTAAAATTATAAAATAAGTTGATTGTAGAACCATATAATAATTTGATTGCGTATTCTTCTTTTCACGGGCCATAAAACCCCACATTCACTCACTTCTTTTCACGGATTTTTATTTTTCGAACCCGAACTATATTTAAATAGATCTAAGTTTTAACTTTCAGCTGTGTGTGAATAAAAACTGGAATTCTTCTTTAAAAAACTCAGTTTTTACGAATTTTTTAATTAAAAAAAATATTAAAATACCATACACATCACTAAGTTGTAATGCTTATACACTCAGAGAGAGAAAAGGGATTTTATTCAGTGAATTTAATGTAAGAATTGAGATTCTAGAGTATATGATTAAAAAATCATCTCATTCCGAGCAGATGGTAAATACAAATTGATTTTTTTTATTGTGGTATATTTTTTATTTTGTGGTTCTTGTTGCTTACAAAACTGTATTTATTAATTTAAAAGTAAAAATTTAATTGGTTTTTTAAATTTAGTATTTTATTATAGAAATTGTAAAAAAAAACGTCACAGTTGTGCTTATAATGAATCGTAAAACATAAATGAGATATAAAGAAAATTTTTTGACTTTAAACGTACTATCTACTTAAATTTCAAAGAAAATAATTAAAGTCAGCTATAATAATTTCAACGTAAATTATAACTATCCACAGTCAGTTTCTATGGAATGAAATTATTTGTACATGAGAGCCGCACAAAATTATTTAAAATACGCTTGATAGCTGTAATAATTAGTTAAACAAGTTCTTTATTTTTTTTTAAAAAAAAAAAGGTAATACATTTAAGTCTTTTTGAGTAATAGAAAAATTTTAAAACACTGAAGCAAATATCTTAAAACCTCAATATTGAAATATGATAAAATATCTTTAGTTATGTTACAAAGATAAGCAAATCCCAATCACACACATATTTTCGAAAACAAAAAGGTATTGAAGAAGCTTCAGAAAAACACAGAAGTTTCTCCACTTTTCTGGAAAATAGCGTCTGATAAGCTTTCTTTATATTTTAGGTTCCTTGGAGTTCACAAAGGAGATGTCGGAACAGTTCAAGGGTACAAATAGGTTCTAAAGTTCAGTAACCTCACAACTTTTATCATGTTAGAGTCCTAATGTCATCTAAGTTAATTCCACAAGAGTAATGCCCTACAACTAGGCAACTATGGAGAGAGCGTTCAACTTCTTTTTACTTAAAAAATCAAGTCAAGGACTTAACCGTGTAAGAATAGTCGATGTTGTCAGAATCTATAAAGTAATTGATAAGCGATAAAGACAAATATCATATGTTATTGAAGACTCCACTTTAGATATAAATCAGCTGATAATAAAAAAAATACCACCCAAGAAAATTGTTTATCTTTAGAAGTATTTATACTTAGTGACTAAAAATTCCAGAGATATTACAGTAGCGACGAGTAATTGAAAATATGTCATGCTTTCACCGCATTCATGGTTAGTTAAGTATATTTATTTAATTTCATACACACCACGACGAATATAGTTCTTCCATCAAATTAAACGTTATTTTATGAAGTGATCTGAATGAAAAATTCTTTTGGGAATTTTGCTCATCAATTTTCATTTTAAAAATATTTCAGTACAAATTTCATATGAGAATATGGTATTCTTATAGTCACGAAAATTTTACAGAATTCACAATAATTCCAATAATATATGATAATTTAATACTTATTAAGTGATTTAAGGTCTAGTCGGGAATGCTCTGTTGGTTTGAGTCGCAATCGGGGTCTTTTGGAAAAACTGAGGTTACCATATGTGAAATCAAACTGAACCTTTAATGTGGAAGTTAGAGGAATGAGAGGGAAGATAAGAAGAGGAGATAGAAGTGAGAGAGAGAGAGAGAGTTATATATAGTTCAGATGTCCTTCTTAGCACTTGTTTCTGGTTCAAAATCATGCCAATAGTCTTCGAGCAGCTCTAATACAAGTTGACAAAAAAAGAATTACGAAATATACTTCAAAATAATCTGAAAATTACTACACCAGAACAACGAAAACCAAAAATTTTACAGAAGTGTTCAATATATGTCAAGTGAGATTATAATTTGTGTTTACTTAACGTCCCACTGAGATCAATTGAATTGAATATTAATGTCGCACTGCTCAGCTACACGAGGGCTTTTGGCGACGGGCCACGTAATTTTGGACCATGGTCAAGTGACGTGGACGACACCTGAGCTGGCACCCCCTCTCCTAACTACCACACCACACCAATGGGAGGACGTTTCAGCTCTCGACAGATTTAACGTGCATCGCTGCCCTACACGGCGGATCTTTAGTGGTACTGGGCTCGAACTCGTGACAAGGCAAGCCACGATCCGATACCTATACCACTCGGCTACCGCGGCCACCCCACTGAGATCAAACAACTACCCATTGGTAACGGACTTCATAATTTTGATTTAAAGGTTACGTTGCAAAAACGATACTTCACTTCTCGACACCTACTGTATTGCTTTAATTTACACACCACGTTTTTGAGGACTTTGAAGTCCTATTAAATTTACCGTACAGCAGCCTTCTTTATTCAGAGAAGCAGGCGTTCGTTGCAGTTAGGACTCAAACTCGTGCACATGAAATGAAATGAAATGATTTCCTCGAAAACAAAATCTCGCGAGTTATACTACTACGTTAGGGTGACCCCGGGTAAGATCATATCAACTTACAAAAATGTATTGATTAAATACTGATGGTTTAAATATATGTGATTAATTCTAACATAATAATATAATGGTATCATTTTATATTATGATCTTCTTAGTATAAACTCAACTCTTTTATGTATTCCCACACAGCTAAAAAATTAAAATTTCAATATAAGCAATAAACAATACCTCAGATTCCTCTTACTTCATATATATTACTACGCAGTAGCGCACTGAGAAATTTTTCAAAGGGGTGTCCAGAGTCTCTCAAGTCCATCATTCTTGTATCATGCTCCTTTTGATTTGGTCGGTTTTCGGAAACAAAAACAGTAAAAATCTGATTATTGAATAAATAATTAGCATTAATTAATAAAATTAATCATTAATAACAAATGCTTAGTTAAATTTTACGTACTATATACTTAGAATTATAATCAATCGGAAAGATTATCAAGGGCTTTGGGAGGGGTCCGGACCCCTAGGACATCCCCCTTGTATGTGCCACTGTTACTACGCCAAATTTCATTTTGTTTAATTTGACCAAATGCGGCTTGTGTTATCATTCATAAAAAGGAATTTTGGCCTGCAGCACCCCAGAAAAATCTTAGTCTTCAAGGACCTCATCCCTATAGAGCTGTATGGTGATACTACCCTTATCAAAGGCGTATACAGCTACTTAACATGATGTCTTTCCAAACAAGGATTCTTTTGCCACCAAACTGGTCGATTTCCCTTATGTTGGAGGGATGATGCCAAGCTCCACATTCTATCCAGATGAAGATTCTCTGAAAATAATTCTGCGTGTGTGAGTGTGCGCTGAATCTCAGCTAATTAATAGAAAGAATACGCCGTCATTTTTGGAGTGTTCGGCACCGCGACAAATGGTGTCTTGTGTGATGTGCTCAGAGAAAGACGCATAACTGATCATCGGGTGTGAAAGGTTTTCTTTGTGTACTGTTTGTCTGGAAAGTCTCTTTCCACGAGAAAACTCTGTAACTGTTGTCTACTTATACTGTCGAGTACTTAATGACAAAGTAATGGTCATATGCAAGGGTCTTTGGAGGCCTCTAGGCCGGTACTCCTAGGAATAGTACCGATTGCTTGGAATTGATTCCATAACCTTGATGCCACTTTCATCACAGTTTGAATCCAACGAGCCATTTCCACTTGAGACTGTTTAGCTTCAAGCCTACTTACGACTCTTCATTTCAATCAATCATCTAAGCAATTATAAGAACTCATTTTCACTGCAAGCAGTCAAACTTATAGGTTTAAACTAGGGTTTCTGAGATTTCTTGGTTTTTTCCATTCCAGGAATACTTCAAAATTTAAAAACAGGTTATTTTTAAATAATACCAATAATAATTATATAAAATAAGGGAAATACAGATTTTTTCTCCAATTTTCGATTCAGCTTCAATTGATTAATTTTCAGATTTTTAAATGTTTGTATTTGTATTAAAAATTAAAAATGTATGTCATATAACTGTTAATAAAACTGAAAAGGTTTAAAAGAGAGTAAATAGTGCATCAAGTATATTTTCATCCATGTTCCCTGTAAAATTAGTATAATTTTGTGAGGCAGACACACAGAAATTTCAAACTCTACCTTTGTACTCCAAAGAAATTCCATAGATGTTTTGATAAATAATTTTCAAATGAAGTGTTAGTAACGAAGTCTGCAGAAAGTTTTTGAAAGAATAAATAATTATTCTGAAGAAAGAAATTATTATAAATTCGAATATATAAAAGAATTTACTTAATCTATATTAAATAAATATGTCACATGTCTGTATTTTGTAGATGCTGTTACAGCCTCGATTTTTCATTTTCAACTTTATCATGTACACAGAAGAAAAATCTTTCATCCAATGAAAAGCTGCAATTTTTTTAAATGAAATTTATCACTTTTTGCACTAAAGACAAAAATTGTTAACGACATAAAAAAAAAAAAAAGTTACAATTAAAATTTTGTAAATTAAAAATCTTGGAAAAAAAATTCACATTTAAAAAATAATTACTAAAATTAATGTTTCTTTACAGACTCACACATGTGTTTGAAAATTAATCAGTCAAAGCTGAATCAATTATTTTTCTAATGTTGCTACTAAGAGAGATAAATATTAATATAAATAAAGGGTGTTTTTTGAGAGGTATATAACTTTAAATTGCAATAAAACAACGATGTATTATTCGATTGACATGAATTTTTTTTTATTCAAAAGATAATCTTGTGGCATTACATTTTAAATATGATTTCTGGCATAGGACTGCCACGGCTGGCTCGGATGTAGTCCAATTTTCGATGACCTTTTCCAACATTTGTGGCCGTATATCGGCAATAACACGGCGAATGTTGTCTTCCAAATGGTCAGGCGTTTGTGGCTTATCCGCATAGACCAATGACTTTACATAGCCCCACAGAAAATAGTCTAGCGGTGTTAAATCACAAGATTTTGGAGGCCAATTCACAGGTCCAAAACGTGAAATTAGGCGGTCACCAAACGTGTCTTTCAATAAATCGATTGTGGCACGAGCTGTGTGACATGTTGTGCCGTCTTGTTGGAACCACAGCTCCTGGACATCATGATTGTTCAATTCAGGAATGAAAAAGTTAGTAATCATGGCTCTATACCGATCACCATTGACTGTAACGTTGTGGTCTTCATCGTTTTTGAAGAAGGATTCCACCAGCCCATAAAGCGCACCAAACAGTCAGTTTTTCTGGATGTAACAGTGTTTCGACATACACTTGTGGATTAGCTTCACTCCAAATGCGGCAGTTTTGTTTGTTGGCGTAGCCATTCAACCAGAAATGCGCTTCATCACTAAACAAAATTCGCTTATGAAAATCGCGCGCGACCATTATTTTCGAAATAAAATTGCACAATTTGAAAGCGTTGTTCAGGCGTGAGTCTATTCATGATGAATTGCCAAACCAAACTGAGAATAAATCACTTGACAGCTGTTAAATCGGTCGCCATCTTGGAAAGTAATGCCAACTTAAACTTCTCTCTATACCTGGAAAAAAAAACACTCTGCACTTGAAAATTTATTTGTTGCCGAAGATTGCTTAAAAATATTCTCACCCAAACGGTTTGGGGGCTCATTCCCTTCTTGAAATTGCTGATTCAATTAAACACCTCACAATAAAAACTAGTATCCGAAAAAAGTTTTTTTAAAAAATTAAACAAATAATAGTTTTAAGTATAGATATTATTGCTTACATTATCCGCATAAATCAAGATCTCGGAACTTTGGTCAGATTTACAAGCGTAGCTAACCCTTAGGGGACCCCGTATCAAAAATTCCTTGGGGTCCTCTTTTTGAAAAATAAATAAAAATAATCGCATTGATAAAACTTATATGAAAATGTCAAAATAAGTATATATAGACATAATGTACACTCATGTCCAAAATTATCTTTACATACCCAAAAATGATGATATTCAATGAAATATCCAATCAATGTGATCCGTATTTGCAGGGAATGTGTGAAAATCAAGCCTAATTACATTATCCAATCAAAAGTAATCAAACGGTTTGTGATATACAAATCTAGGCGTTACGTCATCCAAGGGTAAATCAAGCGCTTTGCGCAAACTGAATATTTGAGTGAATTTCTGCAACATAGAGTTTGATTTCAGTGTGTAGGGACTCAAAGTGGTTTGTTATGGCTTCGAGGTATCATTTGGAAGAATCTGTAAAGTGGCGAATTATCGGCCGTTTAGAAGCAGGGCAGTCAATCACGGAAACAGCCACATGTCTGAATATTTCAAGACAGACAGTCTCTAAGCTATGGAAACAGTTTCAAAATGATGGAACTGTTGTAAGGAGGCCTGGACAAGGTCGGAAACGAATGACAACTGCTTCTGAAGATCGGTATCTGGCATTAACTGCCCGTCGTAACAGAAAGGCTACTGCTCGCCAGTTAAGTTCAGAGCTTGCAGCCGCCACTGGAGCTGTTGCATCACGGCAAACAATATACAGAAGGCTTAACGAAAAAGGCCTTTATGCCAGAAAGCCAAGGGTATGTGTTTTACTGTCTTCACAGAAAAAGAGGGATCGCTTTAATTGGTGTAAAGAACATCAAAACTGGACTGAACATCAATGGTCCCATGTTCTCTTTACTGATGAGTCGCGGTTTAGTTTAACAGGTGATTCTAAACGTGTTTACATCTGGAGGGAGTCAGGAACACGAAATGATCCCTCGAACATTGTGGAACGTGACCGTTTCGGTAGTGGAGGTGTGATGGTATGGGGGGAAATAATGATCGATGGACGTACGCCTCTACACGTGTTCAGAAGCGGATCTGTGACAGGCCAGATATATCGGGATGAGGTCTTAGATCCTTATGTAAGACTTTTCAGGGGTGCATATGGACGTGACTTTTTATTTATGGATGATAATGCTCGTCCACATCGAACAAACCTCGTTGATGAATTCCTTGAAAGTGAAGACATTAAGCGAATACCTTGGCCAGCAAACTCTCCTGACCTTAACCCAATAGAGAACTTATGGGACTACCTTGGAGGAGCTATTGCACGTAGACATCCTCCTCCTAGAGATGTAAATGGCCTGAAGACTGCATTGCTGGAAGAGTGGAGTTTAATTCCCCAGACTGTGATTAACAACGTCATTTCCAGCCTTAAAACACGTTGTGATATGTGTGTACGAGTCAGGGGAGATCATATTCCATATTAAATTCGTACAACTTAATTCTTTTCTGAATCATTCCTTTTTTTTCTTAACTCTCTTTGTCACACTTTATTACCATTTTTATTGTTTAATGCTACATGTGGTAATCTTCAATTTTTTCTTTTGCATTTATGTGTCATAATGTTATGTATCATTCCACGAAAATTCATTAAATTATAAGTCATAGTCTCTGAGAAATCCGTGAATTTATGCATGTAAACATTATTTTGGACATGAGTGTATTAAAAAACTTTATTACTTAAGAATTAACTTAGTTGTATAAGTAGAAAAATTGACTTTTGCTTTCAGAATCAACTTAATAATATAGTATTAATATAAAATATAAATTATATATATATGCATATATTATATATATATATATATATATATATATTTACTGTTACTGTCTCCAAAATTTTTTTGAAAAGGGTGTGGCCGCGGTAGCCGAGTGGTATAGGTATCGGACCGTGGCTTGCTTTGTCACGGGTTCGAACCCTGTACCACTAAAGACCCGCCGTGTAGGGCAGCGATGCACGTTAAATCTGTCGAGAGCTGAAACGTCCTCCCGTTGGTGTGGTAGTTAGGAGAGGGGTGCCAGCTCAGGTGTCGTCCACGTCACTTGACCATGGTTCAAAATTACGTGGTCCGTCGCTAAAAGCCCTCGTGTAGCTGAACAGTGCGACGTTAATATTCAATCAATGAATCAATTTGAAAAAGAGTACTGTGTAAGCTTAAGTCCGAAAACCAATTTTGGACTATGAAAGTTCTAAAATGATTTTTAATAATTTTTAGCTTAGAAAAACTTTCAGTTGTTGCACTTGTGACGGGAAGAGTATAAAATAGTAGGCATGCTATCATATATAACATCCAGGGAACTGGAGGTGAGGCTACTGAAACTAAGTACCAATAATTCTGCGAGCTTTTTGATAGAATGGATTTTCTCAATTTTGGATTTTAAACAGCTTTTTAAGAGGACTTGGTACCCTTTGTGCTACTTTCTTTCTTTATGTATTTAAAAATTATATTTTAACATTTTATATAGTGTTTCTATTCCAGAAAATGATACGAGATAAAATGTTTCACATATTATTCACACAATTTTAAAAATTAAAATTTTTTGAAGAAAATTTGGAAAATTTTAAAATTCTACTCCTTTTGTAATTATTAATTTTTTAGCCTGAAATTTTTTTTTTGTAATAATCTTATGGATGTTATAAACAACTTTAGGGATCGATTTTACACTAACTTAATTCGTTTTTGAGAAAAAAATAAAATGTTGATATACATGCTAAAATTCAATGAAAAATCCAATATCTCTCTTACCTTTTAAATTTTTGTGTAAAAAAAAACTTATTCAGTTTACAGCAAAATGGATCTCTAATTTTGTTACATGTTTTATATGCAACACACAGCAAAAAAATGGAAGTGATTGGTAAATAGTTGAGGAAGGAGTATCATTTTGAATGCACTGTTTCGAAAAACACAAACTGAGAAAAACCACTTTAAAGTTTATAGTTCTGAAAAAAAATTGTAATAAGCCTAAATAAACTTAAAATACAACTTTTAAGATATTAGTTATATGTTCTTGAAAATAATTGCTTTTTCGTATTTTTTCAACCCATACACATTTTTATAAATGATCAATTTTAAGAAGGTATTAATTGCACACAAGAAAATTCAAGAAAAATGTTAAAAAAAATTTTTTTTTTCTGTCACGACAGAAAGTTTAGCTTTTTTCTTCACATAATATTGAAGATTACATTTGTACGAAAAACACATCAGGAATAAGAACAGAAATTATGAAATTATTAATATAAAATGCCTTGATTCAAAAACTTTACATGCACACATTTCACAAAGAAAAATTACATTATTGTATTGCCTCGAAAATATTCTGCTTTATATATTACACATTCTTTTTTTATAGTTATTATTTCTCTTTATAAAATAGATTTTTTTATCATAACTTTTTTTTTAGCTTTTTTTTCTAAAAAGGGGGCGTGGCTGAATTGCCTAATTTGTTTTCAAATGAAGTTTTCTTCAACTTCTAACTTTCCGACTTGCACAAATGATATATCAATCGAAAGATAATAATGCAAAGAATAAGATTAAATAAAAATTAAAAAAAACGATAGGTCGGTCATTTTTGGGGTACCAAGTCCTTTTAAAGCACTTAATTGTTCATAGATACTATGTAATTTATTAAGTACTTTAAGTAGCGCACACAGGGATTTTTCAAAGGGGGTCTGTGGTCGAAATTTCACCATTCTTGTATCAAGCTCCTTTTGATTTTGTCGATTTTCGGAAACAAAACACAGTAAAAAACTAATTTTTGAATAAATAATTAGCATCATTAATAACAAGTAATTAATTAAATTTTACGAACTATATACTTAGAATTATAATCAATCGGAAAAAATTCAGGGCTTTGGGGGGTGCGGATCCCCTCCCTTGTGTGTGCCACTGAGTACTTATCATATTCAATAGCTAGTTTTATGACCCTTTTTTATTTCTTAGTTTAAAAAGGATAATTGTTTATCCGGTTGTGTAAGATTTCGAAAATATTGCTAAGATCAAGGAAACTGAAATCTTTGTCGGGTTTGGGATATTAACACAGCTAAGCAGCAATAATATAGCATTGATTTTGAAAAATGATTCTGGATCTGAAATGCTCTCGTCTTCTAAACTCATAAAAAAAGCGGATTTTCTTCTCTTTCATTTCTGAAGGCATGGCATTACACTCCATTCATTTGCAAGATCTCCGGACTCGTTTAGCAAACAGCTGAATGAATTTTGATTTTTTATTAGTGTCAGTCTGCTCGGAAGATTACTCAACAGAATACTAGCCTTTCGTACGTTATTTTTTCATGCTGTAGGTTTACAGAGTAGGGTCTATTATTTATATAACCAAGAAAAAAATGGTCACAAGTATTTCATAAAATCATACCTCTCTAATATAGTAATTATATATTTATATTCGTCACGTTTAGTTCAAATTAAATTAAGCTTACAAAATGCACTCATTGTTACTGAGTAATTGTTTCGAATTACGAATAAGGTGTCATTTCATAGTGACCATCCATTTTGTACAAATCTAGCAAATAATTTTTAAAATATTGATCAAAACATGGATTAAACCTTAATTATCACATGATATGAATAATTGTTCAGTTTAGTATTTTTTAAATTATAAATGAAGAGCTTGCTAAATCAAAACAGTTATAAAAATGAAAAGTTTCTCTGCTTTAAAAAGTTTAAACCGTAAGACACATTTCTGAAGGCAGCTTAGTTTCTCAAAACGTTATTACAGGATGAGAACGTTTATTGAATTTCAGCACAGCAGCATAACATTGATCTTTGTATGGAAAATAGCGATTTCTACTTATCTCACACAATATTAACACAAATCCGCTATATACAAAAAGTGGTGAATAACTTAAAATTATTTTAAATATAATTAATTTATTGTCTTATGTGTGTTGAGGCAATATCTATGTGTTCTTCATTTAATTCTAATTATTTACTGAAACATGTTTAAATTTAAAATTCATCATAAATGTATGCAATTTTTTAAACTGCGTTTTTTCTTAGTTTCATAATACATGACTTAAAAGAACGTGGAACGTATAATTCCTTTTTTACTAAAAAATAGCCCAGTGGCTGAGTGGTAGCGTATCGCGCTTCCACACCACAAGTCCGTAATTCAAACCCCGGATTAGGCAAGGTCGAATCAGCCTTTCATCCCTTCACAGTGGGTGCATAAATGAATATCAAGCTTGTTTGGGAACAAAACAGTGGGAGGCTCGCGTCAGACAGATCACATGAATGACAGGAATATCTACTCATGCTCCTCTGAGCCCAAGGTTATGAAAATCGGGAAGGGTACAGAAGGCCTTGGCCCTCTATGGGCTGTTGCACCACTGAGTTTGCTTTTATATATACTATCTATTTCACATGGTCTTACAAGGAATTTCACATAACGTTTTAACCGAGTAAAAATAAAGTCGGATGTGATATGAACTATATCGTACAACATAAGGAAAAAATGGGGAAAAAATCTTACCATTACAATCCAAATAAGTCAGATTTTTTGACTGTAGGAAAAAAAGCTGCACTTTTTGGGAATTTCTTTGTAATATTTTCTTTGTTTTAATTTAGTTTAGTTTTTCTTTATTTTAATTAGTTTTTAATTCTGTTAATAATAGATCGAGTTGAAACATTTTTAATTATAGTATAATTATTAAATATTTGCCGAACCAGTAACACACACACACAAAAAAAAATTTTTTTTGTGTAGAATCTGAAAAGAAATAATATCTTCAATTTAAAAAAAAAACTTTTTTAAATTTTAATTTTAGTTTTAACTGTACGAGCCGTTCCTTCCCTCCCCCACACTCACACAATTCACTTAAAAATGCATTTACTTAAAATGGAGTTTTTAAGCATGGTTATCCTCAGAATTTTTCGCGTACTTATTAACAAATATAACTAAAAGTACAAATAATTTGAGAATATGTTTTATTTTGTACATAGTTTTTACAGCAGGTTGAAAAGTTTTTGCTGTTGTAAAAAGTACTTAGGAGAATTTATACACACACACACAGAGAGAGAGAGAGAGAGAGAGAAATTAATGTAATTGAACAGCTTGCCCCCAAATTTCAGATCTGATATCCAAGGGGGGTAAATAGCAGCTCGCGGCCTACATGTCAATAATAAAGATTTGCTTTCATTTAAAATTCACATGTTTCAGTTTCAAACTATAAAAGTATCCAAAAATAATCATAGTCATTGGTGAACAAATTAGTACTTTATTTTTCATACTCAAATTCTGGTACAATATTAATTCATTAGTTAATTGTAATTATTGAATAATAAGTAACAAACAAAATAATAGTTCAACACCATAAAAAAAAGGAAAATTGCTTGTTGTGTCCCTGTAGCGCAATGGATAGAGCGTTGGACTTCTAATCCGAAGGTCCGAATTCGCATTCTACTCGGAATGGCCTAATTTCAGAGAATATGATTTATGAATGAATATAAATAGTAACAGACAAAAATAATAGTCCAATACCATATATAGATAGGAAAATCGCTTTCTATTTTGTCACTTAATATTATTATTCTGTCATATGTTTATACATATTTATATTAATTGCAATTATTTAAGAAAAAATAACTAAAATAAATGTTTTCTTTGTTGACCTAAGTAGGAATTGACTTAAATTTTTTTTATATTACTTGTTTCCGATTCATTCATAAAATTGTTTTTCTATTGTAATATATCTACTAACTCATATGAAATAATAAATTTCTTTTTACGTTCATAAATTAAAATTGTGTTACACATTTTTTTTATCCTTTAAAAATGTTATACATGTTACACAGTGCTCTTCAAACTTTTCCGACTCACAGAACCCTCAGAACTATAAGGCAGTGGCGCACACAAGGGAGGAGTCCTAGGGGTCCGGACCCCCCAAAGCCCTTGATTTTTTTTCCGATTGATTATAATTTTTAGTATATAGTACGTAAAGTTTAATTATTTGTTATTAATAGTTAGTTTTATGAATTAATGCTAATTATTTATTCGATAATGAGTTTTTTACTGCATTTTGTTCCCGAAAATCGACAAAATCAAAAGAAGCATGATACAAGAATGGCGGACTTTCGACCCTGGACCCCCCTTGAAAATTTCCTGTGTGCTCTACTGCTAGAAGGTGTTAACAGGAAATCCCATGGATAAAAAAACACGCAGCAAGGCTGTTATTAACCTCTCCTGCGCCCAAGGTCCTTCAGATTGTTACGCCCCCGGATCTAGAAAATTATAGAATAGTGGCTCCGATATAACTATATATTTTCTTCAAACAGGGGAACTAAATATGCCATCCCACGAAAATCGAACTAAATCCTTGACTCCAAGACCTTGCTCTCTCCGTGTAAGAGAAAATCTATTTTGATGCAAAAGGAGATTAAATATTATTCTTAAAAGTAACTGTATTCCATTAAAAAGAAATTAGTGGTACAATGCGTATAAAATAAATTTTATTTTTTTCATCTACACTTTTTTTATACATGCGTACTTCACTGCAATCAAAATGACATTAAGAAGAATTTCCTGATAATCTATCAGTTGCTTCCCCCCGAAAAAGAAAATTCTGGCACAATACGGTTCTTATTTTTTTTCAAGGTTACACAGTAACCCAACAATTTTCTATACCAATTTTTTTTTTTTTTTTTTTTTGCATTTTCTTGTGACTCATATCATTGGGAAGATTGCCGCCAAAATTCTGATGAGGAGGTACGTCCCTAATGTGGGGACAGGCACTTCGTAAATTACATGCCACTTGCCGCTTGCCACCTCTGGGAACAGATCAGGACAAGTCGTTTCATGGATTTACCAACGTTCCATGTGTTTGTGTGGAGGGGACGTTACTCTTTCTCTTATACACTCTTGCCCCACTGCTGGGGTAACGAAATCAGGGTGAACGATCAAAAATAATCACAGTATGGTCAGCTAAAATTTATATCCGTGGTTGAAATCCACAGTCAAGTGAGAAATTTCTACCTTATAGATTATTTAAGCCCATACCATTCCCGGGAACGAAGTATAATCCTCGGGAATACAAAAAACACGGAAATCTTACGGTTTCTCGGGAACCTGGGTTCCTGAGAAAGAAACCCTGATTTAAACGTAATATTCACTAAACTGCAGGCAAAACTTTAAAATGCTTAAATGGTCAATTTCCATGTAGTGCTACAAATCTGACGCTTAACACCATTAATTCCAAACTGAAGAATAACACTGCTACTCGTTCTTCAAAACATATACCTTACGAATTTTATCAATTTCATTGATGGTAAATTTAAATTATTGTGAAAAATGTGTTTGAGATCATAATTTTGGGCACCAATGGTCAGTTAAATATTTGGAATACATCTCGGCAAATGTCGTAACATTGAAAAATTAACCGCGGTTCACCGATCTTTATATATACTAAGTTTTTTGAATACATGTTATTACAAGCGAAGCGAAATATTTTGAATACCTCAACAAAAATAACCATTCTCAATGAAAATATATCAACTGCTTTATTGTTAAAAGTGTCAAATGAACTCATTTTTCCTCTTTAAAAGGCTATTTTTAAATTTTTAACTAAATGTGTTCTATCATATATTTTTATAGTTATTATTCACACGCTTTAGTCTTTTCATACTATATAGGCATTCAGTTTTTTTTATAATGTCAGTCTTATCCATACCGAAGTCATATCCATTAAACTTTTGCTTCAATTTTTCGTATCCTAATCATCATTGTATGAAATTTCGAATGAATAAGAAATAGAGTATCCGTTTTTCATTTGATAAGAAGGGTTCAAGGAAGATTTTACGCTGTGCAGGTGCAATTTGCTTAGATAAATTTGATAAGCCTACTCGTTAAGTCTCCTCTCACCTACTTTTTGGAAAAAATTCTATCAAATCGAAGACATCGTCTATGTTGGATCATAGTTTAAAAAATTGTGCTGAAACAGAATGAAATGGGAATTCAGATTTAAATCCTTTTTACTCAATACACACGTACCGAAGAACATGCAAAAAAATTGTGTACAAAATAGGTTGTACTATGAAAAAAAAATTGAAGAATGAGAGAGAGAGAGAGAGAGACTCCAATGAATTTGGACATTGAAAATCAGCAAAAATAATACAATAAATCATATAAAATTTCGTGCTAGAATCTGGAGTGTTAAAATTTACGTGTTATACATTTTATTTTATAAAAGTTACACAAAGGTTTTAATATAAATTGTGACATGCGTGCAAATAACAGTTTTCAATTACTGAGTTTATTTACTATTTAAAGACTTTCGGTAGCATTAATAAATTTGTATCTTCTCGAATTTTATTTTAATTTTCATTCACATAAAACAACAGAATGTATCAAGTAATATCGGACTTAAAATGAAGATTTCGAAAGAAAAATATTATTACATGTATTGAAAGTATAATTCGGAATAACCGATGGAGTACAAATAATAAAAAAAAACATTCTATTGAATTGTGCAAATTGAGTAAAGTGGTTTTGGAGATGTGGTTAGTGCAATACATTGAGAAAAAAAAATCTTTTCGCAATTTGGTTGATCATATTAAATAAAGAAAAACTTATTGGAAAGAAGATTGGAATGTATTTCTTTGTTCGTGTTAAGTAAGAAAGAGTGTAAAATATTTCGAATAAAACAAATTTGGGAGTAGTTATTTTAATGAAACTAGTGTAAAAATTCTGGATTCTCTCTCAGAATGTATAAAAACTCAAATGTTAAAAATTTCCTTTGTTTAAAAAGTATACCTTTCACTTTTAATAATTATTAGATTTAAATACGTCCCATTTAAACAGTAGAAATAGACAGCATTTATTGTTTATAGTTTTAAGTTAATTGTTATTAATACTATAAAAAGCACAAAGATAGCGCGAGAACAAAATCACAAGTGATAATAGTAGATCTAAATCTTAATTCCAATAAGAGTTTAGATTAGAATAAAGTGGTCTCTGTGTGTGTTCGTTAAATGTAAGAGAATCTCAAATTCTTGTGCAGGACGTCGGGGACAGGCAGGTTACAATCAAGACATGGGTTTTTAATAACCTAATGGCTATGGTTATTTTGGAGTCGAGGAGCAAGTTCAACCCCTAATTTCACGACATTCTCATCGTTCGAAATAGTGGTGGGATTCTCTACGTGTTAAATTCAATTGAGAATAACAAAAGTTTGAAAAATGTAGTGGGGAAGTTAAAAGAAACATACCTAATAAGGTGTCATACTCATCACTTCGACTATTTTAAATTACAAGGTTGGCCATTAATAGCTCTCTTGTAGTTTTTTAGAACGACCTTGATTCACAACCAAACTAAACCAAAATCAATTAGGTTATAGGTATCTGAATATGTTTTATATTACATAAAATTCCACCATCAAAAACTTTCTGTATACTTCTAGTGCACCGTTAATTAAATCAAGTAATAATAAAGCGTCACATCTAAGTTGCATAAATTTATCCTCTATATATACATATCTTATGTCTTGTACATCAAGTTCGTTATTCTGTCCTCTCTTATTTTCAGAAATCTTCTTGAAAAGAAAATCTAAAGTTCTAGGTGTGCAGTGAAATCTGTAATTGAATATTTATGTGGAAGTTTTATAGAAGAAATATAATTATTTTACAAAACTTTTGAAGAGGAAATATCTAGCAGCAACTTTCCGTAAAATACGTATCTTATTTTTAGAACTCAGGCCCCACTTTTGTCCGATCAAAAATTAAACATCATTCCTTCTCATTGTAAAATTCGAAACATCCGCGAATATTATAACTCTCTTTATGCCGAATAAGTAGATACGTATTTTGCGCATCTTGTTTTGAAATTACTATCGCTGAGACAAGACTAATACCTCTAAAATGATAGAAAAATAATACGTTGTTATAAAATGAAGTATCTTTACAAATGTGAGCAAAGGCTTTGAAACTGAAAGAAGGATAATTTATTTCAAAAAATTACTAAATTAGTGAACAGCAGCGAAAATGATCGTTATGATGCCATACGCTGCCAAAGCTGCTATTGAATAATTAGTTATGTCACTTCACAAAAATATGTAATTAGAAGTACTGAAATAAAACATGTGCGATTCAATTTAAATGTGACTGACTTACTAAAGTCTTCGATTTCTAAGCAAGATTTAAAAAAAAAATGTTAATGGTGAAGCAAATCCTGTCTATATGAAGTGAAAGATCTTTAATAATTTGGGTAAATTTCTTTTCCCTAAGATAAAATTGATATTATTTTTCATAGTTCAAAGGGACTAAACTCTGATGCCAATGGGTAATTTAATTACATTAATGCATACAGTTAATTAAGTTTAGTCAGGATATTTTTTCATTAAGGTTGCCAGCTTTATTTAAAAAAAAAAGTGATTTCTCATCTTAAAAATATTCTAAAATTCAAATTTTGAAAAATTCCTCTTAAAAATGTTCATTTATGAAGGTTTAAAAGAAATGAATATACTCTACTAAATCTGAATGAACGTCTCAACCAATCTGACTAAATAAAATTTTTTTCAAAGATATTTGCTTCAAACGACAGACAACTTTCTTTTTAAAAAAAATAAAATTTAAAAAACATTTTTTTAAAAATAGATACCAGTACGATAAAAAAAAATGACATTAAATGCACTAATTTTTTGCAAAAATATCATGGACTCTTCATGTTACAAATCTCTTAAATCCAAAATTTTGTGCAAATGTTTTTAATTAGCAAATAGTATTCAAAATCATACTTACAATTACTGTCTTCCTGAAGCTTTAAGGGGGCGTATGCTAGTTTATAATCTTTAATAATCGATCCATGTAATGTTCTGAAACAGAGACATATTACGAGTAATTCTATTTTAATTTTAAGCAAATAACATCAATTCAACAGATAATTTATTGAATAAAAAAAAATACAGTAAAAAAATTGAATACTTTAAATATAAAACTGGTTAGTAAAGATTTTGGTAAAAAAAAATTATAAATCAAAAATTGTTGAACATATCGCATTTTCAAGTATATATAAGGCTTCCCTAATTCTTTTTTTTCGAATGTGTCTGGAGCTAATAATTGGATTTGAATGAAATTAAAAAAATAGTTTACTTGGGCAATTCTTTATTTAATCTCGGAAAAAACTGAATTTAATTATAATATATGCTATAATAATATATAATTATATTGTATAATTAACAATATTAGTTTAAGTAATATTAATTATTCTATCAACTTCATAATATAGTTCTCCTTGGGTTATTAAAGGTGATATTAATGTTATATGCAGGAGGAGGGAGGAATTGATGCAATTCTTAAGAGTGTCCATTTTTTTTTTCTGATGATAGTACAAAGTGCTGATGTACAATTCATCTCGGCAACTTTTTTTAATTTTAGTTATCCATTTTGAATCTGATTTAATATCTGGTGGAATTATTTTATATTATTACTAAAAGAAAAACAATAAAAAAAAAGTATAAAAAAAGTCTTAAACTAGATTATGAATTTATGGAGTTATGTCTTCACTAAAACGGTAAATAATTGAAACTTCTGTATCAATAGATCTAGGAATAGTAATTAAAATTGCAAGATTCCAATAAAATAATGAAGGGGGAGTGAGTTTTTCTGCATGTTAAATTTAAAGCTACATTTTGAGCATTAAGTCTCATTTGTGTGTGCCGTTTTCTGCGATGATATCAATTTTCAGTTTGAGACACCCAGAATCTTACTTTTTGAATCATTTATTGAATTGTATTATATGTTCTTTCATAAAGGCTTAAAATAATATTATTTTTTATATAAAAAGTGTTATATATATATCTTTTATTTTAGTGATTTATGTGAACTTTTCTAGTTATATCTTCAGCATTTTTTGAAAGAATCGTTTAGTACCGTTAAAACATCTAAAACATAATATGAGATTTCAATACAAAATATTCTTCTACAATAATTACGGAGGATTCGTTTTTAAATTACATGGATTTGATACATCAATTTAAAAATGTTTATTATGATCTTCCACAACCGCATTTTTCTTCTGACTGATATATTGCATATAGAGAATTCCGAATGTACTTAAAACAATATATGATTAACACTGGACTTAATTTTCTTTGTCTGAGTGTGATGTTCGCCAAAAAGCTTATTTAAAGTGAAACTAATCGCTTAATATGAATTTTAAATTTAAGTTTGCAATATAGGAAGCATGATTTTAAGTGAAAATGATCGAATGAAAGCATTTTCTTTTTTTCTTATAATGGACAAACAGATCTTTGTTAAACTTAGAGTAAAGATAAAAGAGAATACTTAACGTTTGGCTTCTGTTTCCCCCCTCATTTTTAAAAGCAATTGATAAAAGGAATTTCGACAGTAAATAGCAACACTAATCTACAGGTTTCATTTTCCTTTTCCGATACAGAGTTTTAAAGATACTGTTTCACTTTTTTAAAGTTATTTAACTCTCACTTGTTGTCGAATAAAAGCATGTAAAAAAATACGCTTACTCAGTTTAAGATTTTTGAGCTTTTTGCTAATAAATATAAGTCTTTTATTAATGCTGTAATTGCCAGGTTTTGGTATAAATAATACGCTTATCCATTAGTACAGTGAAGGGTGAACTTTTTTTTATTCACGCTTCCCCCAAAAAAATATTTTTTACCCGCCAATATCATTCGTAACAAAACGTATTAAAAATTAAGAAATAACATGTTTTGAAAATTCTTTGAAACAAAATACAATGAATGAAATTGTAACTCCCTGCACTTCTTCTTTTTTTTATTTTTGAAACTTAAATAGAAAATCAAATAAGCGTATTTTATATTTATTAGAGCGGATTCCATTTCTTGTTCATGCCAAGTTTTTTAATTAATTTCTTTTTAAATTTTCTCAACAATAACTTCCAATTGTAAAAAAAATATTCCTATTTCTGTAAAAATATTTGCTTGTGAAAAATGGAACATGCCCTTGAATGCATATTTTTAAGACTTTTGAATAGAAAACTGAAATAAAGATAAATGAAAAAGATGCTTTCTGGGTTCCCTATAAATCAGTATTGCAATTTAGGCTGAATGGCTTATTAAAGTAGATTACAGAAGCAACACGATAACTATTGGCAACGCATTCATGATATTGAACCATGAAAAAGGACAAGGCCTGGGAGCTAGTTGAGTAATTGAGATGGTAAAACACTCCACATATCATCTCTTCGCCTACGGGAGAACTTTGAGCACTGACAGATTTAATGTATGTGGGAGTCCGAATAAATCTTCGAATAAAAATCAGACTCTTCAGAAGGCGGGATTTTAGATTGGCGAGGTGGTTTGTCTAGGGGTAAGTATTTAAGGGTGAGTGATGAATTATTAATTGAATCTAAGTCATTTAAACACAAATACTTCATTTAAGTAAAAGAGAATTTATTTAAAGTTAAAGGGAAATATTTACAAAAGGGGATAATTACAAAGAGAAAGACATGCAGGAATTAGGTTAATTAAAAGTTGAGTTATACCTTTAGAAGACGGGGAAATAAACCTTTCTCATTCTTGGATGTTAGGACTGGTGGTGCCGCGCTGGGCGCGGAAATGCGGTAAAGACGCGACGTGTTGAACAAGCAGTGGTTAGTTGGCCTCTGCCGAAAAATTATTCAAGCCGGTGCTACGAAAGCTCACTAGATGGCGCTGCTTCGGAATGCAGTAATAAATAAAATTGAGATTTATGGTCCTCTGAAAAGGATATGACTCAACCTTTTAACAAATGTTTCAAAGGGAAAATCCTACATGTATAGTGCACATTGTACACCAACTCTGCTACACGATAGCGTTTGGAAGTAAGAGTCACGAACTCGCAACCCATCCGTTGCACTACCAATACATGTGTATATGTATTAAAGTTAGCTTCAAAAAAGGCTGAATTCCATACTGATTTCTAGCCAAGTGACTCGATTTTTCTTTAAAAAAGAATGTGATGCTGCTTATTATAAAAATGCTTACGTAAGTGAAATTCGAAATATAATGTTGATATCTGGCAAAATTTCAACTACATGTATTTATTTAAGATATATTTGTCCATTTTGCGAATTATGAAGAAAGAAAACATTATATCGTTATTACTTTGGCAATCTTTCTCTACAAAAATTCTTTTTTTGAATACCGTAGTGTCATAAAGCTAAATTAATTTGCTTTTTGTTTAAAATTATTGCTCTGTTTTAAAATAATTTATGTTTATTTAGCATATTGCCATACGCGAATTTTAGAAATTACTTTTAAATGAAATTTAAATTAACAAGAAATTCGAGGGAAAAAATATTTTCTTTTGTGTTTTAAGGTTAGAGTAGCCAAAATTTAAAAATTTAATTAATAGCAGTTACAAAACGTAAGAATTAATTAATTATTTTAAAAACGCTGTGTAAAACTCTTGGGGAAATCCATCAAAAAATTTTCTGTAACGTTTTTCTTGTAACACTAGAGACTTACACAAGGGGAGGGGGGCGGGTTCACAGACCCTATAGATGTGTGGGGGAAATGGCCCCACAAACCGCAAATTATTAATTTTTATCATACTTTGGCGTGTTTTTTAGAATGTACCCCCTCCCCCTTACCATGAGAGAGATCAAAGTACGGCACTTTGTCATCGAAAAATCTTAATATAACGCAATTTAAATTCTAATTAAAATATGCTTAGTAAAAATTTTCATAACAATTTAAATCATACACCTCGTGGTAATATAGTAAAATGCATGTTTGACAAGTGATTTTAGCTAAAGTAAATTCGAAAGATACTAATAAATTTCTTTATTTCAAAACGCAAATACTTTGTAACAAAATAAATAAATAAAACATTTTTGATATTATGTCATCAAAATTCGCAAGTTTTTTAATACATAAAAGCAAATATCTTTTTAAAACATTGTCTTTGAGAACCACCAGTAACCTTTTCCCCACCCTCCATATCCTGATGTAAGATACAAAAGCATCTTGCTGGCGAGACATGTCCTTAAAATTTTTTTGATAGTGCAAATCCATCGTAAAAAAAAATACACCTTCTCCCTAAATCCTTTAAAACAATATACGCGAATTGCCGCATTGTCGTAATCTACGTAAACAGGCATGAAACGTTTGACCTTTAAACGTAAAAAAGGCATGCATAAAAACTTATTGTAATTTCAGTTTAACTCCAGTATAAGTGTTAGCGTTCTTTTGTCCTTCAGCGGTTCCCTGGCTCTTTCATGTGCACTATTGTGATCGAAGCCCTAACAGCTGAGTACGCGGCCTTCACAGAGAGGCACCCGAACATCACTTATCGCGGTTGCAAAACCTCTCTCTTCTACCAGTGCCTTCGATAATAGGTTTCACGATGCAAAACTTATCTTTCTTTGAACATACATGAAGCTATCTTCCAGAGTTTTCGTCTTTTATTTTCACACTTCCAGTGTTTATCAACGAAGGAAGAATGTATAAAACACGCAGATGGTTTTTTCCTATGGTTTATTATGATTGCATTATATATTTGTTTACAGTCTCTTATAAACGAAGAGGAAAATGTACATTAAATGTAACGTAATTTCTTTTTAGTTAATCTTGATTACATTCTATTAGTATTATATATAATTTTCCCACTTCTAGTAGTGTTAATTACGGAAGGAAAAATATATAATGAATGAACGTGTAGTTTTTCCTTATGGTTTGATATGAATACATTCTATCAGTTTGAAGTGTCTCATAAACGAAGGAAAAAAATATGCAATTAATGTAGAGTAGAGTTTATAGTTGTTCTTGATTACATTCTATCAGCCTTATATATTTTAAGATTTTTATACAGGAATTTACTTTCTATATTGTGGAAGTTTGTTTTTGCGTATGAGTACATTCAAGTACTTTATTTAAGCACATTTTTTAATTAAAATAAATATTATACACACACACATACACACACACATACACACACACACAATGGCAATAAATATATACCAATAACATGGTATTAAAACAATCTGATTTGATTTGATTTTTTTTTTTTTATTAATGCCGCATTTTGAAGCTACACTAGAGGTATTTGACACGAACCTCATAATTCTGAGCCACGGCCAAATGACGAAGACGACACCTGAACTGGCAACCCAATCTCCAAGCTCCTTCCACCCTACACAAACGTGAGGACTTTGAGCATTGTGACAGATTTAAAGTGAACCAGCTCTTCTACATGACAGGGCTTCTGTGGCATCAGTACTCAATTTCACGACTCCACAACACCAACTCGGCTATCGTGGTTGATATTAAGAAATATCAACTAAAAAAATTAAAAATTTCTGTACACGATATAAAAGCTAAGATAAAAACATGGAGCTTTGCATGACTGATTCATTGGGAAAACTTAACACAATTAACGTTACGGTTAAAGAAATTCTAGATGGTTAATAAATATTGAACCCGTATTTGCTTACAACTTCTTCAGCACATAAAGAAGACATTCTTATAGATACGTGTTAAAGAAATTGAAATAGTAAAAACTAAAAATCTCCAGACCATATGATGTGAAAAGCAAAAATGTGATATTTGCTGCTAAAAATGTTGAATTTTAACCAGATAAATAACGGATACAGGAATTGGACATAAAATTAGTTATTCAATACGTCACAATGAAACATTATCGGTCAAATATATAACCACCATCTATAAGAATAAAATAAATTAGAAAATACAAAATGAATTATTTATAAAACCCTCTGTACGTGATAAAACATATTTTTAACACCAAAGTAAAGTAAAATTTCGAACGAAACTCCAATTTTTTTTCTTAGTTTTATAAACAGCATTATTATTTACTCTCTACTTTTTGAGTAACAAAAGAAAAACGACCCAAAGTTTGGGTTTTATCTCGTCTAAGAAGCCTTACCTTCAAGTTTTTAATCTTATTCCTTAGTCTCAAATCCACACCTACACGCCTTTCTTTTAATCAACGGTTTTTACGTGATCATATGTCATCGATAAGTATTTAACACACGTTTAATTTACAGACAAAGAAATCATTGATATTTTAAGTGGTTTACCTCATATTTTTGAGAGAAAAAAATATTTCACGAAGCGGCAGATGTTTCTGAAGAACAATAGAAACAAAATGAGCACAATAACGAAAAAGTGGATTTAATTCAATCAATTGCGTGGCATAATATTGATATCGTATTTTTTAAGCAATTAATTGAAAGTACTTAATCATAATATGTTTAATATTTAGGCTTGAATTTTTGCTTTTTTTTACAATGGTTTTATTAACTATGTAGCCCTTTTATAAAGTAAATGTTTCTATCTAAAAAAAAATTTTTTTTCCTTTATTATGAAAATACTCCATAAATTTTCAACATGTAATATTTTGTCAATACCTTTATTAGTAATATTTCTTCATGAAAGAACTCACATTTGTGGCTTCTATATCTTTACTGCTTAACATGTACTGAACTTTTATTAAGCACGTAGAGTTTTATGCAATTTTTAGTTATATAATTTTAATTAAATTTCGATAAATATTAATGCGCTTTTTTTTTCTCATTGTAAGTGTATAACACGCAAAATTATTAAAAATATAAAAATTAAATTTTTTTTTATTGAATTTTTGAATTTATATTTTCATTGTCAATCGGTTAAAGCTATGTATTTTATTCTTCTCTGATGTTGTATTATTTTATATTTTACACTAAAACTAAATTTCATTTTGAAATTAGAACAGCTTTGTTTCTCATTGAACATGTTTTTGAAAAAAATACATTTACTCACGAAAAGTTATTTAAGTAAAATATTGTATTTCAATACATTTTAAGTAAAAATGATCTAATTTTTTGTTTTTTAAGTACGCTGTATACCTTATAAATTCAAATTCATTTAGTTCAACTAAATAAAATGAAAACTTAATCCGCGCATAACATATATTCAGAATTTTCAAACTATGCTTTTCTCGTTGGAAATGTTATAATGTCCAATTATTATTAACATTTTTTACTTATATATACTGGCTTATATATACTTAGACTTACATACGTATTTACTTTTACTTCTTATTTACTTATTGGCAAAAAGCAAATAATTTTTTTTTGTTTCATACTTAATTTATTAGAATTGCTATTAAATTTGAACGAAATGCATGTGTTAGGCCTCCTGTAGTTGATTATTTATGAATAAAAATCTTGCTAAATAATGTGAAACAATACTTTAATGGGATTCTTTTTCACTGTTATTAAAAAAGTGGTTTTAATAAGAAAAATTAATCGAAAATTAAATTTTTTATTAAAGATATTAATTTCAGTTAGCCCTAATTTCTTTTCATGTGAGTTGTAACGCTTTTTACTTGCTTAATTTCCTTCGTCATCCTTACAGAATAAGATGAGCAATGATATATATTATTGACACATAATGCCTTGAGGTAAATGTTCTGTCGCTGTCTTTACTCATCTTTCCCTCTCCTTATGAAGAAATCTTCCACCGCAATATCGCAAATTTCTTCATCACTTGTGTTATCCTTCAATAACCAAAATATATACATATTGCTAGACTTTTCCTCTGTTCTTAATATACATAATAGTGACAGTTAAAGAGAAATAGATCGTGTTACAGTTATATTACACAATTCCGTTATTATTCATTCGATTGACCAAGACAAAGCCCAAAGGGGTTACTGGGATTAATGATCCGTTTTTGGACTCATTTCATTCGAAATGAGTCCAAAACGGAAATATTCTTAAAATCATCTTTACTGAAAAGCAGCTCATTCGACAAAAGCATAGAAAATAGTTCAGTTTCAAAATTACTTTTGATTGGGGGTGGGATTCAATTTTGTTATTTATTCTTTAATTAAAGTTATTGTTATTAGTATGCTTCAACTATTTTTAAGATAATTATTATAATCTCTCTCTCTCTATTTAATAGCTTTATCCTCACGTTATTTAACCATAGATTTTTTTTAAAGAATAGTTTCTATTAGTTTTGTTTTATTAATATTGCAGGAATATTTTGTGATATAATTGTGTTCTGAATTTAAATAAATTACAGCGTGCAGCTGAAATTGCGTCGAATTTAAATTTAATTGTCCATAACATTGAAAAACTGCTATGACTACTCTATTCGTTTATATTGAATAAATTTTTCTTTTTAATTTTGAAAAGAAAATACTTGAATTATTTCAAGGAATAGTAATTGTATGTAATTTTTTGACCTACAGTGTTGAGATTTTTTTTTTTGATGTTACTGCTTTTATTGTACTAAAAATGAATTTTCTGTACTTCCATTGTCGGATTCTTTATGTAAAGAAAAAAAGAAAGAAAATGCACATTTTAAAAGTTTTATGTGGATGTTTTGAGCTTGTAGATCCCACCCATTCTAAATCTCCTGCATATTTTTTAAAATTATTAAAAATGTTATATACTTGCAATATTTTTACTGATTTTTAGCAAAATTTTTTATGTTTATTTTAATCCTTTTCTTTATTATAGTATTTTTTTTCCTATTACGTTATTCATAGTGTTCTATAAACACATTATTATAAAGAGCTGTAACTACGTATGTAAAAAAAAAACTACAGGAGATAAAATTCTCAAAGAAGCCCTCGAAATAGTAGATGTATTACTGATCTCTAGTACCTACTGTATCAGGGTCAGATTATCAGCCGCAGCGGGGTGAAGAATTGAAGCTCCGACATGGGCCTCAAATTCTTCTAAGCCTAGAGGCCAGCCGTGGGTTAAAACGACCCTGGCTCAAGCATAAGCGTCTTAAAAGCTCTGAGGCGAAGAAAGGCTGTGTAGCCGAAGTTTGAATCTTCTGAATGGGTTTTGAAAAAAGTTTCAAAAAAATTATTTTAGGAAGATAGGTATTCAAAAATGAGAAAAGGCATAACTACGTCCTTTTTCAAGGGAAGGGAGGGGAGAAATTGTTTTTTTACTAGTTTCTTTAGAAATGTAAAAATATATAACATTTAATTTTTTTGTTTGAATTTCTCAAAAAATGTATATGTTATCGTCTTTATAGGGTTTAATTTCAATAATTTTTAGAAACCTTACATTAAAAGTCCGTGAAAATAATTTATTAGTTTTATATTTTAAGTACATTTATGTTTGATTCTAACATAATTTGAATAAATTATATGAGACTTTATAAGAGGCAAACTACATGCATTTAAAGTTTTTATTACACTAAAGATTCTATTTCTTTTTACTTCGCTTTATCGCTTTTAAATTAAATTTGTTTTCTAACAAAGTTCTTTCCACATATGTATATAATATGTGTTTCGTCTCAGCTAGCTCTTATTTATAGAAGAAAATCTATAATTATGAAAAAAAATCTGTTATTCTGCAGCATTAAAATAATAGTGTGATTGAAATAAATAAACATTTAATAAAATAAAAAGTGTAAAATAAAAAAGTATATAAAGCTTAGAAATGAACAAAATTATTAAAATGATGCAATTAGTAGGAAATATTAAATTTTTAACAATATGTTAACAATAATTTAACAATATGTTATGTTTAATGAATATTAACGCCTAACTGGTGTTGCATTACGATGGTTAACTTATGTATCTTGTAATTATGATATAAAATTTACAAAAAAAATTTAAAAATTACATAGCTAAAATACTTAAAGAATTGTCCCTCTAATTTTGTTTACTGGCTAGGAGCCAAAATATTATTCTATAAGGTTCGTTTTTACTCTTTTTGCTTCAGGATTCCTTTTGGCAAATATTCCTATTTTCTTATTGGATTTGACACTCTTATATACAAAATTTGTACTAGCGAGATTTTCAAAACTTAGAGACATTACTCTTTTGCTCTATTTTTCAAAGTTTTAAATACTGTTCAAAGAATCTTTTAAAAAGAACATAATTTTTTATTTATATTTTACCTATTTTGAAATTGAGAATGTTTCAGAAATCCATTTTTATTTTGAAAGTGTTTTATTTGTGGTTCCTATCCAAACGTTTATTTAGCACTTAAAAAACAAATTTACTGTCTAAAAATACTTGTAAAATATAAAAAATTAAAATTTGCACTTTTATCTTTGCACCATGAACATCTTCTTATGTGGATATTATATTCAATCTGTTTCATTTTTAATGACGCAATGTCTGCCTTATACGAGATAAAGATTAAATTTCACCCTCGCATCACGTTTGTTTCAAATAAATAAATTAATACTCAGCGGCAAGTTCCAAGTTAAGTTTGATAAAGCGGCTTTTTTATTTTTGTATTGTTGAGGGAAACATATTCTAAAGTGTAATATGTCGCATTTAAATTATATAGTGTGCTGTATGTATATTACCAGTTAAGAACATGCAATAAACCCTAAATTCTGTTTTTACCTGAACTAATATTTATATGATTTTGATTTGACGTGAATTAAAAAAAATTCTTTCTTCTTTTTACACGCTTTTTTTTTGCTTAACACAATTAATCAAAATTATAAATATATATATATATATATATATATATATATATATATATATATATAGTCTAATTCCCTACAAACAAGAGATAAACATTCATCAATCACATTCGAAAAAAACACAGACAGTAAAGAGATCATAGAATGAAGGACACTAGATAAAAATTATAAAATGGATGCTGCAGTATTATAAACATTGCTGACTTAGGACAGCTAATATATAAAATAATTTATATAAAAGTGGGGTTGAACATGTTTCTTGGCCAGCCAACCTTCCCCCTTTATGTAAATAATACTGAGCAAAAACCTATTGAAAGTAATGAATAGGAATATCTAAATCCATTACAAGATAGAGGTAACTTACCTAAAAATTGCACTTGAAAATGCAAAGCTCGTGCTAAATCTGAGTGCAATAAATAAGTTATTGCCAGATTCTGGACCCTAATGCAGATTTAAGGCATGTGAATGGCTGAAATGTAGCACTTAACAAAAGTATAAAAAGAATAGAAACAAAAATTAATAAGAGAGTTACAAATTACCATAACTTTAGTGACACTAGAGAATATATGAATTAAATAATAATAAGTAATTTTAACTAATACTAGAATATGGAGGTAACTATAATTATGAAATATGTAAATTTATAGTATTAAACTATTATTAATCTAAGAATTTTTAATCCTTACAATTTTGAATAGCTTTATTCACATAACTATTAATAAAATTAATTGAGTATTTCTGATTTAAGCAATATTTAGTTAAATGTTTATAGTTATTTATTATTTCTGATTTTTTGACACCAGAAAATTATTGCACTGTATATAATTAATAACAATATTTCTGAATATAGAAATGTGTAAATTACTCTCCCAATGCGAAACTTTTATATAATATTGAAATTAAAATCTTCTCTTTTATGGAGAATAGAAAAACTGTTTTTCTTATATATATGTGGCATGCAGCCAAAAGCAAAACACAGTCTTCGCGCGCAGGCGCAGCTAATGAGAACTGAAACTGTGGAAACTTTTGAACTAGTGAAAGTAGAACAAAAACTTTTAAGACAGAGAAAGAGAGAAAGAGAAAAAGGAGAACGCGAGAGGTGCGCGAGCAGGCGTTACCTTCTGTATATCATCGTCAAACTTATCTGTTAAAAACTACCTTTTTAATTAATTTTTGTTTAATGTTAAAATAAAATAGAAGATAGACCAACGTATTGGACCCCTTGTTGTCTCCCACAAATTATGGGGGCTCGGCCGGGATAGATAAAATTTCGATTTTGAACCAAAGTCTGGACAATGAACAACAGCGTCCGTGAAGGAGACGCTCCGCCATTTTTCGGAAACTTCGTTCAACCTGTGTAGAGGTTGAATTTTTCAACTTCATTCCGCCTGTGTAGAGGTCGGAACAAATAACAAAAATAACCTGTGTAGAGGTGTATTTTTCAACGAACCATCGACAAATATTCCACCTGTGTAGAGGTCGGAACAAATAACAAAATAACCTGTGTAGAGGTGTATTTTTCAACGAACCCTCAAAATCCCGCCTGTGTAGAGGTTGGAACTAACTCAGTGTGAATAATCCGCCTGTGTAGAGGCCGGAACCACAATTTCAACTATATTACCTGCGAAGAGGTGAAATCAGTGGAATCAACGTTTTTATTGGATACATCGTACGTGCAAGCAACAAGGGAGCCAGAGAAAAAAAAAGGTAGGATCTTTCTAAATTTTTCTAAAATGTATAAAAACGCTCTTAAAGAGGATCTCATAAGAGTTGTTGAGAATCTAGACGGTACTGTAGAGAGTACTGACACTATAGTTAAACTAAAGACTAAAATTGAGAACAGTAGTACATTTGAAAGTGATCCAGATTTCGTTAAAACTTTAATTCAAAACTGTATAGATGAGAGAGTATCGCGAAACGAAAGAGAGGTAACTTTAGGAAAACAGAAAATAGAGCTCGCGAAACTACAGTTAGCACAGTTAGAAAAAGAAGTCGAACTTCAAAGGGTTAAAAATAAAGCATTAAGTTTAAATCCTGCAGCAAAAGTCGAAGAAAAACAGTTCGAAACTAACATAGAAAATATGATAAAAAAGTATAAAAACTTTATCTCTTCCTGTTCCCACCAGATCTGAAAATTTTAATCTGTTCTTCCAATCATTAGAACGCGCATTTTTAACCAAGAAAATAAATGACGAATATAAATCTGAAATTTTAATAAATCTTCTGGGCGAAAGAGCTCATAACGTCTTACTGTATATTAAAGAAGAGGAATTAAATGACTATGAAAAACTAAAAATCTATAGTACTCAGAGAATTCCAATTAACCCCTCGCGAGTGTTTAAACTCATTTAAAAATGCTGTAAAATCATCAGGCGAGACATACATCCAATTTGCTGCAAGATTGACGGCAAACTTCAAATATTATTGTTCGTTAAGAAAAGTTAATTCCTTTGAATCTCTATGTGATCTTATAATTTCTGATAAATTATATGAAACTTTAAATAAGGAAACTGCAACTCATATTGGCATTCGAGAAGCAGAAGATTGGTTTAGGCCTATTGATTTAGCTAAAGAGTGTGATATTTATATTTCATCTAGAAGCGGATCACATAAAGAAATTCCTATTACTTATGGATATACCCAAGACCCCTTTAAAAATAGATCACAAAACTTTAAACCAAAGATTAAAGAGAACTATCCCCAATATCTTGAAAGAAAATAAAAATTGCTATATATGCGGTGATTCATCTCATTGCGCAAAAGACTGTGAGAAGCGTTTTAAACCTAAAGAATCTAATGATCACATCCATAATAGAATAAATGTGAATACTTTGAAAATCGAGAGCGAAAAACAAAATAGCGAAGAATGCGCAAATCTTCAATACGTAAACATTTTTGTGGAAAATCAGCCCGTAACAGCATTGATTGATTCAGGTTGCCAGATCCCAGTTTTAAATTCCTCACTAATTAGAGTGCAAACACCTTCCGAAGAGATCATAACATTAAGTTCATGTTTTGAACAGCGTATGGTAGAAGTTAAACCCATAAATATTTCTCTTAATCAACACTCTACTAGCTTAAGTGTGCGAACGGCGATATCACCGACCTTGACCGAAGAATTTATTATACATCCCAGTGTATATTCTGAAATAAAAAACTAGGCCACGCAAAGAGCGATGTTTTATTAAGTGAAAGTGAATCCTCTTTGAGTGCAGATTGTGGTGTTTCTTTTCCAAATGTTTCTGTTTCAAATGTGATAGAAAACTCTAGTTATGATTTGCCATATGTTAAAAACTTTAATACTAGAAATGATTTGAGTTCTCTAATTAAGGATTATAAATGTAATAAAATTAAGAGTACTAAGTTAAAATTGAGTATTGTAAGAGAAAAATGTTCTGATATACACTGCTCAAAACAATTAGGGGAGCAAGCAAAAAAGTGAAGAAAACCGTGTGAGACAGCCACGTATTGGCATACAATGCATAGTACACGCGTATCAATGCGCAATACAGAAAAAGCTGTAAAAAAAATTTGGAATTAAGCTTTAATTCTTTGAAAATATGGAAAAACATGAAAAGATGATTTAGGGCAACAATTTGGTTACATGTAAACGATAAAAAAAGGTACTGTTTAGACATGATGCATGAGTTTTAATAGGGCGTGTGTGGTCTCCTCAAACAGCTAAGACTGCTGCACACCTGTTTGCCATGGATGCGATGAGGTTATCGATCAGACTTTGGGGAATACTGTTCCACTCCTCAAGAAATGCAATCTCCAAGTCTCGAACAGTAGCAGGCGGCCTTGGTCTCGTAGCAATGCGTCGTCCGAGCATGTTCCAAACATGCACGATTGGATTCAGGTCAGGAGAGCACGCTGGCCATTCCATACGCTGTATTGTTTCAGCTTCAAGCATGTTCTCCACCAGACGAGCTCTATGCGGTCGGGCATTATCATCCTGGAAAACAAAGGAATCTCCGATGGCTACAGCGTAAGAGATGACATAAGGTCGAAGTATCTCGTCTGCATACCTTCGGCCCGTCAAAGTGCCATTCCGAATGATATGCAGGTCCGTACGTCCGCCTATGCTGATTCCACCCCATACCATCCAACCAGCTCTTCTGTATTGTGATCTTTCACGAACGAATGCGGGGTTATTTCGAGTGCCCCTGTCCCACCATACAAGAACACGTCAGGTGTCACTCTCTAGACTGAATTGGGACTCGTCTGTAAACAGCACTTGGCTCCAATCATGTTGTTACCAATCTCGATGTTCAGCAGCCCATCTTTTTCGGGCCGCACGGTGGTGTGGGGTCAACGGAATGCAGACCATTGGCCTACGCGCATAGAGCCCTCCCTCATGAAGCCGATTACGTGCTGTTTGGCTCGACACCCTTCGTCCTGTTGCCAAGAGCAACTGTCTTTGCAGCTGCGTAGCATTCTCTGTTCTGTTTCGACGGGCTGTTAACTGTATATACCGGTCATAACTTGATGTAGTGGCACGTGGCCGACCTGCCCCTGGTCGACGTCTAACATTTCCTGTTTCTTTGAATCGATTCCACATCCTTGCAACAACACTTCTGGCGACTCCAACAGTGTCCACGACACTACGTTGTGTTTGCCCGGATTACAGTCTGCCTATAACACGCCATGCCATGGATTCCGGTAAATCACGTTGTTCAGACATTCTCAAGTAACCTTGCCTCAAAAAAAAAAATACTGCGCAATCGAATTTCACAGTTACGGCAATAAAACAGACGTTTTTGCAACATCCCGATTTCTGCCCTTATCTCCTTTTTCTCGTTTTTGACGTCATGAACTTTGATTTGCATATAAAGTTTTCTTTTCCGTTTCCTGGTAGTCTTTACATTACGGATGATTCATTTTATGTTACTTATTGGTATACATCTTTGCTTACTTTTGTTAAAATCATGTGCTCCCCTAATTGTTTTGAGCAGTGTAGTATTGTGTAAGAAAGCCAATGGTGCCATGAAAACGAGTTCCGTGGAATTTATCTCCCAATCTCCTACCCCTTCATCTATGAATAGTAATTATCGACGGTTTGTGTTGCTCCGAAAAATTTTTGAGCCTTGGCAGTGGAAGCGAAGGAAAAAGAGAAATCGTTTTGAACAGACGTCCAGAACTCTACAGAGGAAAATATCGATGCGTTCAACCAAAGATCAACTTGTTAAAAAAGACGTTCTTATGGCTGTGAAACACAATGTTTTCCTGTGGAACCTTCCGGATGTCGAAGAGGTGCCTTCACATGATGGAGAAACTGTCTAGTTCAGAAAAATTATGATATGTTTAATCTCTATATATTTGTCGTATAGTCCTTGTCTGTTCCGTTTTTTTTTTTTGTATGTTTCAGATTCTCCTCTGGTCTCCATGGAAGTACCGCTGCGGACAGCGTACGGTCAGAATGGCCGTTGTGGCATGCAGCCAAAAGCAAAACACAGTCTTCGCGCGCAGGCGCAGCTAATGAGAACTGAAACTGTGGAAACTTTTGAACTAGTGAAAGTAGAACAAAAACTTTTAAGACAGAGAAAGAGAGAAAGAGAAAAAGGAGAACGCGAGAGGTGCGCGAGCAGGCGTTACCTTCTGTATATCATCGTCAAACTTATCTGTTAAAAACTACCTTTTTAATTAATTTTTGTTTAATGTTAAAATAAAATAGAAGATAGACCAACGTATTGGACCCCTTGTTGTCTCCCACATATATATAAGAAAAACAGTTTTTCCATTCTCCATTTTTTACATATTCAAAATCTTTTCCAATGATTTCACAGTCCATCAGGTCATATGCCTTTTTTAGATTAACACTTGATTTTTCTTGTTTCTTTTATTGCATGTGTGTCTAGATCTTCCCAGATTGTAACTTCAATTCGTATAAAAATGTTTTATCCGAAAACTCATATGTAAATCTCATTTTTAAATATAGCTACTCACACAATTATAGGTACTCCCAATTAGAGATGACATACGAAAAACAAGATTGTAAGGTGATAAAGTGGGATTATATATCTTAAAGAAATCCAATAGTAATGGCTTTATTAAATTTAAAGATGAATATCAGATTGTAGCTTTATACAATCAGTTTTAAAAACGGAAAGTAATATGTTAACGCTGACTGAAACTATATTATCAAAATCTCAATGCATTTATATCTTTTTATTTCTAGAAATCTTGAAAATTGTTCACATTAATATTCTTAATCTAAAATCCCTCTTCATCAAATCTAAAAAAAATCGTCATTTAGATATACATCAAATTCTTTAAAACAGGCATGTCTTTTCTTTAGTCACAGACAGAATTGTGTTTAGCCAACGCTTTAAAATGCATAAAATTATTTTAATTTCAGATTCATTTCAAACGCTCTTATAGTTAGAGATATTATATTCAACGGTTGTTTTTCCCCTTGAAAGAAAGACGCATATTTAATTGAGTGATGAAGTCTGCTAAAACTCACATCATGCAAATAATTTAATCACAAAAAACTTTGACCATTACGAAATATATAACACTTATCTCAGAAAATTCTATACTTCTCTCTCGATATTATTATCTAAGCTTAGACAGAAGTCTTAGTCTTAGTGTCTTGCAGTCAGACTCATATTAATAAAAGGCTATCAAATTACGGATACTTCCTACGGTTTACAATTAAATGTATACTAGTTTTGAAAGCATGCAAAAAATTTTAAACTGTGCGAAAGTTAAGTATTCAAATGCTATTTCAAAATTCAGACGCTTACGTCTGCGCTATATAAAATTGTTTATTCAGTCACATTTTCCACGCACTAAAGAAAACTGTTGACTTTCACTACAATAAAATAAATGAATATATTTTTGGACTTTTAAATAAGTTTCTCAACTAGTAGCAAATTATTTCTCTAGAGAGAGAGAAGTTAAGCAAATTTTTATCCAAACTATAGATAAATAAAAAAATTCCAAAATATAATGTGTATTAGATTTACTTAAATGTATGCAAATTTTAATATAAAAAAGAAAAGTTACAGGTATTATAAATAGATTTATAGTGATTTTATAAATAAACAAGCTAGATAATTTTATAGAAATATGAGTTTTCCCTTAAGCCTTGTTTTTTTATATATAAATATTGCATGTTTTGCAAAAAAAACATATTTAATCGTATACATTCAGAATAAGGAAAGCTCAACAAAAATTCAATATTTCAATATTAAAAAATATGCAATATTCAAAATGTTGATTTCATTATTTATCTACAAGAACATTTTAAAAGGTTTGCTAAAAACAATTCATTAGCTTAGGTATACTAGAATGACTAGAAATCTGGAAAAATTATGACCATTTTGAATGACTTTGGCATTGAATGTTTTTATGCAGTTAACTAATAAGTTATTTTAATATATAAATACCTCCAACTTGAAAACTATCAGAAGACTAACACATAATTTATTTAACTGACCTAAAACTATATATTTAAACAATTTAATTAAGCAAAAGTTTTGTGCGCTATACAGTCGCTGAGTGAGGTACATGTAAACTATTAAGATATTCTTTTTTCTAGAAGTAGGAAATAAATCTCTTTCTAACACACAATACTTAATACTTATTACGAGGTATATAAAATGAAACTTTAGCTTAGAAGAATGGTATTCGTAATTAAGATTTAAAGTAAAATATATGTTAAATTTAGAATTTAAATTTACGTTAAGTGATATCGTTATACATGTATACGTATATAAGTAAATGTGTGTAGGAATATATCGTAAAGTTGTAATTACATGACTAAGAAACAACTGAGATGACTTGATAGAACTTAGTCAGCAAATTAATTGATCTTTATGTAGATATTGTTGTAAATTGCAGCTATTAATGTTGATTTGTTTGGTTTTAGGAGGCAAAATGTATCATAGGGAAGATAGAGTCTCGTAATGTGTCCTAACTCTTTTATTTGAAAGGTTACAGCCCCGCTGTTTATGGACATGATACTATGTTTTATGACACCGTGGTGAAAATTACGTGGTCCGTCGCCAAAAGCCCTCGTGTAGCTGAACAGTGCGACGTTAATTTTCAATCAATCAATAAGACACCGTGGTGAGGTGGAAAAGAAATTTTCAAAAACTAGTCACATGTCTCTCACAAACGATTCAATAAGTGGAAGATTATTGCACTCGAGCAATGCTGCCACAGAGAAAAAAGTGGAGGACTTTATCCTATTAAACCGAAGAGCAACCACTCATATGACCATGAATGAGATCGATATTAGTAAAATCAGTGAGTAAAAAATTATTCATGTGTCAAAGGTGTCAACACGCTGTGTTCCACGACTATTGACTCATTTTCAGAGGTAAACACGACGTGACTTGCTAAGAGATATGTTGAATCTTATGGTTGTTGTTGTTGCCAATCCTCCAGGGTCTGACGAAGTCAGACAAGATCAATTAAATCGTTAACTCTCAAAAAGTCGAGCACAAGAAGGGGATCAGAGTAGATATCTTTGCTTGTGAGATTCATGCAACGCATTATGTATTCGGATGAAGCCTGGTGTTCTTGACACCTTGCACAGGTGGAGAAGACCTTTTTGCTCTCTGAGAATGAGAGGTACTTGATGTGACCACTGGCAAGACGAGAGAATGTAGTAAGGGAGCAACTGCGTCACACTTGAGGGCTAGGGTCAGACCGGGTCTATTACCTGCCTATCAATGATGAGTGTGAGAGGCACCCTCCACTCCACCAAATTTTGAGATTTTTTTTATGAGTATAATCCCAGATAGGTAAGGGTGGATGTGGAAGGAGTTGGAAGATTACAGCCCTCCTCAGCTAGTTTGTCGGCCATTTCATTGCATTAAAGTTCGACATGAGATGGGATCCACTGAAAATGAATAACATGGTGTAGCGATATATGTTTCAGTTTGTGTAAGATAGAGACAGTGGTTTTGTCGCCGACAACAAATCTTTTGTAAAGGTGTTGAAGCGAAGTACGGCTATCGGAGATAAATCACCGAAATTCTTCTTAGTGGAGCTTATGGAGCAAGATGAAGTGGGCTTTTTGGTCTCCATGTAACTATGAATGAATCCTTCATGTGTCGTAGACCAATGAGTAAAGAGTGGAAGCACAGCGACTCACCTCCTCCAAGAAAGATAAGGTGCAGAAGTCTGCAGGGAAGGTTATGGTGTCTTTTTTTGGAGGGGAGGGGGGATTGTCATGCTGTCATCTAAACAAACTATCTTGAGAAGATCCAGAACATCAATAGGGCCTATTACTATCCATTTCTTATTTAATTGAGTGATGTTCTGATCAGGAAAGAACGTGGAAGTATGACCAAAGGGGTCCATCTTCTTGCCGACAATGCTCTTGCTCATTCATTTCAAGATGCGGTTCAAGATTCAAGCTATGTGACTGAAATTTTGTCACGTCCACCGTATTCTCCTAATCTCGTTCCAAGCGACTTTTTCTAATTCCCAGAACTCAAAAATCACTGCGGGATTGAAGATTTTTCAACACAAATGACGACGTTCAGGAGGTGGAACAATGGTTTTCAATGCAATCTGCTGAGAGTTTTAAAATGACGACCTTCAAAAGGCAAGGAACGTTGGGAGAAGAGCATAGCTCTGGATGGTGGCTCTGTTGAGAAGTCTTAAGGATGACAAAGGAAAATAAGTTTCTACCTCAATTATTTTGGCGGATAAATCTTTGTGATACTTATCCATTTGTATGTGCTTACCCCTAAATCAAAACTGAATAAATAAACGAATAAAGACTTTTACATTTTTCATTTAAAGCTACAAATAGATATATCCATATTTCGCTTTTTGGAAGAATTATTATATACAAGATTTATTTAATAGGAGCTTAACTTCTCATGCAAGGATCATAATTGATATATCCCCTGCAGACAATACCAATATACACTAGCATCAGCTTATTCTGCAAAGCAGTTATTTATAATCATAGCAAAATTTAAATCTCTGTTCGTACAAACTGAAAATAGAGATGACATACAGCTTTCATAGCCTTTCAGTACACCAGACTTGTTTATTTTTTATTTTAGTTTTGTCGAGGTCTTGTTTTTGTCTAATACACTGCTCAAAACAATTAAAGGATATTGTAAGTTTTATATAAAATAAAGATATAAGTGAATTTTTTTTGCCGAAAATGGAAGAAGAGAATCACAAATGCAAATTTTTCTGATTTTCTAACTGTGGAGTATGCTAATTTTGAGTTCGACGTCAAAAACGTCGCTTCAGCGGCAGCGAATGAAATTTGACTTTCAACTGAAATGAAGACAAGGATGATCGGCATTCAGTGACTGCTTTATTTCGATGAGTACGATGTCTCAGCGAAGTCATTTAACCGATTCAGAAGCTTGGAGAGTTGTTGGTAGGTTAGAAGGGGGCCAAACTCAAGCCGAAGTAGCGCAAGCCATTGGAGTGTCACAAAGTGTGATTTCCAGGATCTGGAACCGTTTTTTGGAGACTGAAAGTGCAAGCCGAAGACCAGGACAAGGTCGTAGGCGGGCAACAACGCCCAATGAAGATCGTTATTTAGTGTTAACGGCTCGGAGACACCGAAATATGAACGCTACTCTTCTCCAACAACACCTTCGCTCGGCTACTGGCACTACGGTTTCAACTCAGACTGTCCGAAACCGGCTCCATGGTGTAGGTATGTATTCTCGCCGACCGCTGGTATGTGTTAGACTAACATCAAGGCATCGTCGCGACCGCAGGGAGTGAGCAACAGAGCATGTGAACTGGAGGAGAAATGAATGGAGCAGTGTTCTTTTTTCTGACGAGTCCCATTTTTCTGTTCATCCGGATAATAGGCGTATTTTCATCTGGAGGGACCGTGGCAGTAAGAATAATCCTGCGTTCGTGCACGAACGTGTCAGATTTGGCGGTAGAGGAGTGTTGGTGTATGGTGGCATCTCCATTGACGGGCGCACAGACCTCTACATCATTCGAGATGGACCTCTGACTGCTCGCCGATATAGGGAGGAGATCCTCAGACCTATTGTAGTCCCTTACGCTGCAGCAATCGGAGATAACTTCATTTTAATAGACGATAACAGTAGGCCACATCGTGCTAACCTCGTGGAGGATTCCTTTTTCGAGGAAGGAATCGTACGAATGGAATGGCCAGCGTGTTCTCCAAACATGAATCCAATAGAGCACGTTTGGGACGCTCTAGGAAGACGAGTCGCTAGCCGCCAACCACCCCCACAAACTCTCCAAGAACTGGAAAGAGCTCTTCTGGAAGAGTGGGACAGAATACCCCAACTCGTGATTAATAGCCTCATTGACTCCATGCCTCAAAGGTGCTCAACGTTGCTGGCCGTCCGTGGAAACCATACCCCCACTGAAAATGATTTCCTTTGAAGAAAACACCTTTTCTTATTCTTTTTTCTCATATGCACAAATTGTGTTTTTTTCCTTTTGTACACAAATGCGCAATAAAATGCATTTTTTTCTGCCAAACATGTGTAATTTATTCTCATACAACCTACTACGTCTGTCGACCATGTATCTCAATCAGCTAAAAAAGTTTCCCAGCCACAAGATCCACCTAAAACCGCAATATCCTTTAATTATTTTGAGCAGTGTATTTATTTGATAAGCAAATAATTTATTTGTTGATTAACCATAATTATTACGATTTGATATTACTTCTCTCCTACTTATGTTAATACAAAAAATTTTGAGAAGCCTCATTTATATTATTTTTCTTTTTATACATATTTTATATATAAATATTGAATGAATAAATTAGTCAGGAAATTAAAATACTTAAATGAAATTTCTTTGAAAATACGAGTTTGCCATCGAAAAAAGTGTTTTGTTTCAAAAAACTATTAAACTATGTTTACAATACGTAAATTAAGGTATATGTTTACACTGTGGATTTATTAAAATGAATTTTGGGAGAAAATAACACTCTCGCAATTGCGTAATTAGTATTCTAAGTTTAATTTTGAAATTTGTTAAGATACTTAATCAAATACAAATAATATTTACAGTATAAAAATACACACACACACATATATATATATTCTTCCCAATTATATTTTGATTGATTATCTTTTTAAGGCATTTTACAGCTATTTTAAACATTAGTTATTCTCAGCAAAGATAGTATCTTTAAATGTTATATCCCCAGAGAGATTTTCATTCAGATTCAACTGAGTTGGCATATAACACACATTCAAACAGTATGCTGTCTATAAGATCGATTATGATTAATAATCAGTTCACTTGAATTTTGGGACTTGAACAATAGAATTCTGATCGATTGTCTGTTCAAGGGAAGATAACAATAAATGGAACATCAAATGTATCAGAAAGTACTGGAAGAAAACTAGCATTCTGTACAATCTGTAAAACTAGATATATTGTAAGAAGGTGTGTTTTTGAAAACAAGGAATCGATATGGCAGAACATATCAATAAATATCTGTGATTTTTATTGCTTTTGTGACATTGTAAAAGTTGTCTTAGGAGACCCTTCAGCAGATTTTTGCTCACATATAAATTTACTTCTATAAAATTAACATTGATGAACACACGCACAATTATACTATATATATGGTCTCACAGAATCAAGAGGAATAGGCTTTTGCTTGAAGTCAACCTATCGCTATTAACTGACCAACAAAATTAGAGATTCTGATTACATTCAGATCAAACTTCACGCAATAAATATGTCGTATGATCTGATACTGTACAAATGTTCTGCCCTTTTAGACAATTTTGAATTTAATAGGCTTTCATCTAGCATTTTCGGACCCACTAATGTAATTCTAATGTTGCCTATCAAATGACTACACCTAGAGTCATTGTCACATTTCCTCTATTGTTTGTTTTTATTAACGTCACACTTATAAGCAATACTAAGAATACTGGGGACTGCATCTCGGAATTCTGAACTGGAGTCAACAGACGAGGACAAAACCTGAGCTGGCACCCCCTGCCAACGACAGAATTTCAAGCTTCAATTGCTTAACTCACATCAGCTTGTGGGAGACTGTATGATTAATGTACGAGGTGATGTTTTTAGATTATACTTGCTTTATTTCACATACTTTGGTAACTGCTCTCGGAAGGACGCGTGTGCTGCCAGGGGAGTGCGGAATCGGAATGCTTGCACAGGGTCGCTGTAGTTGAAGGCTAATGCATGCGCAGATTGCATCTTAGGTGCCAGCGCGAGTAAGCACTACTCACAACTGCTGGAGGTCTCGCGCATTCGCAGATCGCAATAAAAAGCTTACGAGAGTGAGGAGTTGAGAAACTCTACAAGCGCCACTACACGACGGGACTCTAATGAAGGCAGGGTTCACATTCACGACTTGATGAAAACAAGTCGGTTATGACAGCTTGGCTACCGAGAACATTAGTAAATTACATATCTAACAAATCCATTTTTAAACTATGTTTATCAATTCAGTTGCAACAAAATTGATTGCTTATTAACGTCTCACTCGAAGCAATTCCAGGTCTATTAGGAACGGATCTAGTTGTCTTGAACCAATGTAAAGAGACAAGGACGGCACCCTATTTTCTTGACTTCCATACCAGGTCAATATGAGAGCTTTGCAGCAAATTACATGAGCACAACCCCAATACACAATGGTATCCAAAGAGTCAAGACTCCAGCACAGGGTTCTTCGTTTACGAATTTGTTACTCTGTCTTCCAAGCTATCGCAACCTCTGATCGAAATCAAAGAATGAAAAACGACTTCTGAGTGGACCTTACTTTTTGAGTCCATCCCAGACCAAACCAGAAAGATCGACTTTATTTTCGGTCCTACCACTCTAGGCAGGTTTTTATTTTTCATTCATATTCTTCAGTAAAATTTACAGAAACTCTCAAAAATCGTCTTCTTAAAAGTAGGTTTCGATATGATTTATTATACTAAGATAAAATAAATATGAGATGCACATAATCAAGCCTAAGCTTTCATAAGTGTTTTGAGAAATTGTAGAACCTATATATTAAATGAAAAAAAAGCGCATACAGAATTTTATTATATGTTATTAATGTGAATGTCACAATAATATTTATTAATTTTTAATCAATGTATAATCCCGTGTGCAAATAGACTTTTCAGAAAAATCTGAAAGTGCTATTTTGATTAAAAATCGTGTTTTTCCTGTATTTTTATGCATTTTATAAGTGACTCTTTTTTTAAAATCACATTTTATTATCCTTATTTTTTTTTCTGTTTCTTACCCCTATAAATTTGAAATATTTTTAACCTTTCATTTTGAATGCATTAATACGTATAGCTATGAGGTTGTAACCGGGAAGTACATTTATATTTGAGGTTAAATTTATGACGCCTAAAAAGAGTCGAGTAGCAAGGGAAAAAAAATCATTATTTATTCTACTTTTGCAATTGGTTATACAGAAACTGTTGAACCCTGAATGGCCTTACACAACTTTGAAAGTCACAACAACTACTTGCTGTAGTTGAATAATGCGATAGTGAAAAAAACTGAACGTTTTTTTCTTGTAAAATAAATCTGAAAAAGTATTACTTATGTGTTTTGTTCTTCTGCAGCAGGACTAATACAATGAGGCTAATTCCCATAAATATAAATCAACAAAGATAACAATATATACAGTCAACTCTTAATAATTCGAAGTTGAAGGGACTAATGAAAAACTTCGAATTATCAAGAGTAAAAAAAAAAACTCCCAAAATACACGAAGAGAAATTTTTTTCTAACAAATTAAAATTTGAAACTATATAATAAAACAACAATTGTACATATGTATAAAATTATTTTAAAGTATTTTTAAATAGTATGTAATATACAGTATAAAAAATATTATACAGAAATTAATACAGTTATGTATTAAAAAATTATTAAAATAATATATACACACACACATACTGATTTTTATTAAATAATACATACTAAGTTCATGATTAATGTTTTTTGATTAAAAAATCTGTTATCTTTTTTTGTTTTATGGCATTCAACCTAACTTTGTCGATAGATTTTTCAAGAATAAATGAAGCTTGTAAAACGTCCCCGTCAACTTGATTTTGAAAGAAAAAGTTGTTTAGTTTGTTAAGTGACCCTTTAGCTTCTGTCAGAGTTATCGGAGTCAACTCATCCGATTCGTCTTCATCATTTTCTGTATTATTGGGATCCAAAGCCACACAATTTTGCCTTTTTTAGGGAAGACAGAGACAACAAAGTTTATACGCTCCAACCTGTTTGCTAGAGGACAGTACGTGATAGTGAGTGTTTGAACTGTCGAGAGTTTTACAAGATAACTTTGAATTATATATCGCGTGTTGTAGTCTGGCCAGAGCCACAAATTTTACTTCGAAGTATTGAGTGTACCAAAACGTATTGTTTTAGTTCGAAATATCAAGAGTTTTTCTAGGAGCCGAGCATATACTTCAAATTAGCGAGAAGTTCGTATTATCGAAGGTTTGAATTAGCGAGTGTGATTGTATATATACATTTTTTATTTCAAATGTTGAGATTTTAATGGATTGTTATATAAGCCTGAGATGAGTTTTCTAGACCCATATCTAGCCTTAGTAAGTTTTTAATAAACACATAATTTTCAAATTCTCTTATTATGAAAAAAAGAAAATGCAAGAGAGAGGGAGGATATTTAAGTTTCGTTTTCTAACATAGAGTGAATGAAAATAGAGTTAAAAAAACAATTGTTTTCAGTTTCTAATATATAATAATCTTTGCATTTCTTAAGACCCCATAACATGGTACAATAGAGTTTATATGTTGGAAATTCTTTCTATCAAGAATTTATTACGGCATTTTAAAATAACGATAAATAAATTTATACATTCCTAGTTAAAACATTTCTGAGATGTACACAGTTTCAGTTTTTAGTTTAAAGTACGAGTATATGGATAAATAAAATTGAAAAATCAATTAGTTTTTTGGCATTCAAATTTTGGGAGAAATAAATAGAATTGGGGACCTAATTTATACTTTAACGAGTAAGTTCATTTTCCAGTTTGTGACTTTTTTCGAGGAAATGTTGACTGTTCAAATAAAGAGTACTTCACATTTTACTAAAAAAAATAAGAATTTATGTGTAATCTTTTCTCCTGATTACGTCACGACCGTTAAGAACAAACACAAATATTTTTTTTTCCTATTATTATATATGAATCTCAATTATATAAATATGAAAAAGAAATGCTTCTCTGTCTGGATTATTACTATTATTTGATCGTGAAAATAATCTCTTACAGATTATTTTCGCAATCTGGTATTCACTGAGATTAGCTGTACGTTCAACCTCCTTGTACTGATCAAATTTTAAAAGCTTTAAAGACTTTTTCATTGCAATTTATTTCAGTAATAATCAACAATAATATTAAAAATAGTGCAAATCAGAGCCAATAAAGAATAATCCCCCTTTCAGAGGATTGATTGACAAAACAGTTAACTCAGTTTTTTTTTTTAAAAAAGAAGTATTTTAAGCATTGAAGTGTACAGATATGTTATTTTATTTAAAGACAACCTGAAATCATAAAGGAAATTGATATCAGAACTAGAAAATATATATTATAATTCAATTTTTATCAATACACACACACACTGTAACTAGCAGTTCACATAAGTCGTAGCGTAGTAATATGCGCTAGAAATATCCATGACTTAACATCCATTCGACAACCAAGCATAGAAGGCTAAATACGGACTTTGCGTATTTTATACGGAAAAAGAATGGACTTATTTGAACAAAAATAAGAAGTATTCTAAAATAAAGATAAGTATTTTCAAAATATGGTATAAATATTGAATATTTTTCCTGTAAGAAAAAAGTATTCAGTCTTGAACTTTTTCTTTAATTTTAAATGGATAAGACCTCAACGTTTACAAATTAAATGCTCCCATCTTCGGGTACCCGTCAATTTTGACATTTTTATCTGCGAAGTCATACAATTTTGATAAAATCACTCATCGCTGTGATATATATAATGAATCCTTACTGATTACTTATATATTTTATTTAGAGTATATTTAGTAGCTGTTCCATGAAAGTTAAAACTATTGAATGTTTTAAAATATATATCATTACATCAAATAAAGAAATCAGCGTAATTCCTATTGCAAAGCTTCAGTTATACTAATTAATACTTTTTCTTAACCTTTTGTCATTATTATTGATTATTATGTAATTATACTAATAATGATGAAAAAGTAAAATTGATAATTTCCCATTAAACATAAAATTTCCTTCATTAGAAAAGAAAAAAATACTCCTTGATTTTATCAAGATTTTTCATTAAATTTTATATTACAGCTTTTAAACTCTTATTTCTTTCAAAAATAATTATTTAATTTCAGACAATTATTACGTCTATTCAGACAATTATTACACGTCATTAAATATAATGCCCATTCAATGAAAATTGCTTCGAAAATGATATGATGCATTAATGTTTGCTTGAAATAAATGTCAATGATTGAATAATAATTTGATGTTGACTGATTTTTTTGTTTTTGGAAATTAAATATAATGAAAGAACATCTAATTTATTGCTATCAATTTAACGCGTCCTTATTTCCACTCCCTGTAGCTCTGCGGTTGAGATTTTTTTTATCTGGAAAATTTGAGTTTCTTAGTTCCAAACTTTTTCCTATGTTAATATCAATTATCTCTCTTCCCTCTGTGAAAGGAAAATGTATCTCTCTTCTTTCCGTTACAAAATCGAAAGTGGTTTTTCCAGAGTATTACGAAATTTGCTATCTAGACAAAACCATAGTACAATCCGCGCTGATTTATTTTGAACTTCCTGAACATCTACGACCGTCTCGTCTTCGGTTCTGCATTCATTTTTAGGGAGGAAAAAAATAGGTAAGATTATTTTTATGTTGTGTTTTCTGCATTATTTTGGTCGCTTTCTTGAATAATTTATAATAACTCGTGATTAATCCATGTTATTAATACATTTCCTTGATTAACCTATATCAACCAATTTTTTTATTGGTATACATTATTTAATTCTTTCCAAAAAACCTTGGGTTTTCATCAACTTAAAGAAGTGGCCGTATAAATGGCAGATGAAAGTGCACTTTAACATTTGAGTTTTTACCTTCTTAAACTTGATAATTATTGCAATATCAATTTAAAATTATTAATACACGGAGAAAATTCAGAATTTGTGAATTAAAAAAAAATTGATGATACTCTTATTTTTAGTAAATTTTAAATTATTGTAAGTGAAAATATATGGAACAAAAACAAACACTCCTTTGTCCTTGTTGAATGTTTTCTCAATAACAGTTTCTCATGCCAGTATACATACTGCATAAATAATATCCCCATAATACTCCCTATATGAAGAATTTCTTGGTACTATTTGCATTAAATTAAATTCGAGGAACTGAAGGATGATTGAAAGAAAAAAATGCTCATTTTCCATTTGATCATTTGCTTGAATTAAGACATATTTCAAATTAATGTTAATTCAAAAAATGTGACAATGGTTACATTTTTTAGATGAACTGTGCTTTAATCCTTTTTAAAGATATTATATTCGTAACTATAGGAAATATAAAGGTTTCTCTTCATTTTTTGATCTTTTTCTTATTCCATATTAACCACAGTTAATCAGCATCAAAAAATAGTAAACAGTAAATTAGAATTAGCTTGCAACCAATTTAAAAGATTAACCGAAAGAAAAATGAGCATTTTCAAGCTATCTTTCAAGATAAACAGCCAGTGCCATAACTCTCGTAAAACCCTCACAATGTTCACTTACAGTGGCGTAACGGAGAATGTTAGGGCCTCCCGCCCTGCTAAGTCAGGTTTTGTGCTTAAGCCGAAGCTTGCAAAGGTCATCAGGCAGACTTTAGGCTCCATACAGTCCTGGGCCCTCCGGCAATGGGGGGGGGAGTTACGCCACTGTTCACTTGGTTTTTATTTTAAACTTAAATTTTCAGTTTTGATTTTTTGATTTAATTTGCTCAAAATAACATTCATCATGCAGAATAAAAAAAACACTATTTTTTATTGTTAATTTTTTAAGAGTGTAATATTCCTAGTTTTTTTCACACATTTCATAGTCTGATTAATTCGTAGGAGTAATAAAATTACACCTTCATGATTCTCGAAAAATGTAGAGTAAAAATCGGGAAATTTTAAATATATATTTAAAATGATTTTTTTTTGTCGGATATCTTTTTTAGGATAATTTCTTTAGTTTAGTTCAAGTTTCAAGTTCCAGGTCTTAGTTAAGATTTAATGATATTATCTCTCATCACACACACACGAAACAAGAGATTAAAATGGAATTTTTAATTCCCCCCAGACTTTATCATCAGATATGTATTTAGGAAAGCATTGCAAAAAAATAATAAATAAATAAAATTTAAAAAAAATCGATGAACTTCTGTAGTAGTAGTAACGCTCTCTGCCATCACTCTGAAAGCAAAGGAAACCTTTCTATTATGTAATCACTTGTTTGGCGCGAATCCGAACTGTTTGGCGATCAAAAAGCGCCGTATTGAAAAGAAAATAATCAGTGGCGAGAGTTCGGCAACCCACTAACTACTGCTGCCTGCAGTCTCCTCATTGGCATCTTTCGTCTTGGAGCTTAGATGTACAAGTAGAGCTGTGCTCCGCGTCTTTCTTTGGATCGGGATGTTCCATGATTTCGCCGGACATCTGACCGTTGACATTGTCATTTTTTTCCGTTATACAGCATCGTGATTATTACAATTTCAAGGTTGTGACCCTGATTAAAACGTGACGTTTTAAACAAATCCCGCTGTATTTTAAATTCAGAGGTAAGTACTGAATTATGATACATTTCGTTGAGGAACTTACTCTTCCTTGCTCTTTTTTTGTGTATGTGTTGACGTCTAGTGATATTGCTGGTTACATATGTAAAAAGTTGCTGAATATTTATCAAGGTAGCGTATTATATTGAAGTTCACAAAAAATACACACAAAAAATTGATGATCACTAAAAATACCTTGGGATATTATAACTTTTTTTAGTTCTATTTAATGTTAGTCCGTTAAGTAAGCTTCTATTGCGCATTTTATGTAAGCCAGTCATTTAGTTTAACAGTTGTGTGGATGATGGTTATTTTTAGAGCAGCACAGCATTATCGTATAATGTTGCTCTTGTTGATCATTCTATTTAACGCAACATATGGAAATTAACCCCCCCTCCTCGTTCGAGAATGAGTGGGTGATTTCTGTGCGCAGAGTCTAGCGCTATGCTCGCGAATCGATACTGATCTGACATTCAGCATTTATATTACATAGTAAGAATATTTTGAAATTTCAAAAAGTTATAAATTGCTCTTACATAAAATCATTGTAAAAAATTATTCTTAATAAAAGTAGAGTTATTGACGTTATTTATATATGAATGCTGTGTGATAATAGATTGATTGTATAAAATTTAAAAATCCTACTACTGATTGATCGTGAAAAAATTAGCATTTCTTGTAAAATGTAAGCAAACATTACATTTTTTAATCACTGGCTTTAGTATGATCGCATGGATTTAGACATTTTTAATTAACACCTTGCTTAATATTACAAATTTTGACGTGTGGGAAAAACCGGTTAATAAGTTGAATTTTTCTGTTGATCTTCATAAATATTGCTGTTCTGATGAAATCTCGTAATATTGACGATATGGGTAGTAAACGATCTGGGCCATGTAAAATTCGTTCGTTCGTGTTCCATGTGATATATATAGTGTTAATATCGATTTTTTTCCTACTGTTTCATTGTTTTACTTCTAGTTGTAGTAATAAAGATTTTGCTTTGAATTCAGTTTGAAATTTATGCCAACGTGTTCTAAGTTGACATTTTTATTACTTTGAGAAACTAATATTTTTATAAATATATGTATATATTATTATTTTAAAAATTTATTAATTTTCCGAGAATTTTGTAAAAACGGTTATTATTATATGTGTTTTTAACTTAGTTTTATTGTTGTATATTTTTTAAGCTGTTATAATAAATTCAATTATTTTAGAATTTTTGTGCATAACTTTAAAAAAATAGTCTTTATGTTGCCATGTATTTTTCTGAAGGAGCTAACCTCGGACAGTTCACTAATTGTTGATTGCTTGATTGAACATCAATTTAAATGAGTTAAACTGATCATTAAATCGTTTAGTTGGAATTTTTTATGCGTGTGTGATGCACTACTTAAATATAAAATTCTTCGATTTTTGTGATATTCATTGAAAATTGTTAACTATAAAGAAATTTTATATTTATGAAAGGCATTTAAATTTGTTTCATGTAATGCTAAAATATTGCCAATTAGTAGCAAAAAAAGAGCAATGAATAAGTGTTTTAGGCTTCAAAAAAGTTTCTTGACATAATCTGTGTGCAAACCAAAAGAGCTAAGATAGAATAATGCCTAAAGTAACTTTTTGAGTTATTTTTTAGCACATGCATACAGATATTTAGATACGTTGGGCATATATTTCGATACTTCTAAATATAAAGTTGGAAATCCAACAAGATATATATAATTACCGGTTTAATATTTAATATTTAACAAACAAAATTATTTATTGAACTACTTTTTTGAAGGCAGAACGCAGTTTTCTTTCTTTGTAACTAAATTTTGTTTAATTGTTCGCTATTTTTTTATGTTAACAAAGAAAATGTTTTTTAATTATAATTTTTGAGGATATTTAAGTCTAGGATGTTGTAATCGTGATTTACTTTCATAATAAATACCGCAAAACAATGTTATTTCAATTGAATCAAACTTTACTAAATTTATTGAGTCAACATCTCACTCTCGTTACAAATTTTTTTAGGTATTAGTAGGGATTTTAAGAACTTAATATTGTTCTGGAATTGATCTGTTGAATGCAGAGAAAACGTGTTTAGACGTTCCTATCTCAAAAGAATAGTTCTTTTTATGACTGGGCATTCTTTCAAGAAACCTTTTTGGTCCCATAGTTCTCGGATTTTGTGAAAGGCCTTTTGATTACAATAAAATTTAAGCGCTTTCAAGGACCACCCATATATTTCTTCATAGAAATCCTTACTTAAATAAGGGTTGAGTCCGTCGCTGACATGGAGAGGGATATTGTAAATTGCATCCTTAAATCGGAATCAAATTAACCGGTTCATAAAATATAACGTAATAATTATAACTTGAGAACAAAAAATATTTTTTTCAACTATTTGTTTAATTTTTGTCACATTTTATATACGCATCCGTTTTTACCCAATTTAAAACTAGCTTCAAGTGAGAAAAATCAATTTATTCAAACTTTTCCAATTACGCCTATGTTAAATTTGTAAATTTTTCTGCATTACCAATAAAGTAATTTTAAATTTCATATAAATAACATAAAAAAATACTTCTACATTGAATTGAATAAATCACCCATTTTCACGGTTCTCTATGAATCGACGAACAGATATTTGTATCGTATTTTGAATGATTGTTACGAGGTAACTCAATTTTATCATTATGATAAAAGCAGCATCTAACGGTAACTCAAAATACATCCCACTCCTTTTTGTATATTTACAGTTATTTAAATACGTTAAGTACTCATATTTTTTATTTATAGTTTTCAAACTTAAGTAAATTTTATAGAACCAAGTAATTGTTTTCATTTATAGATAATAAATGTTATAAACATTACCTATGGTAAAATAACTCCTGAATTTCATTAACCTTTTATTAGAACCTCTTTGAGCTTATTAGACTATAAAAAATCTGTAACCCCTTTCCCTAAAAGTGCAGGTGTTTCGTGGTTTTATATTTTTACATTAACAATGGGATTAAAAAAAATCATTCCTTTTTTTTTTACTTATCCTTTAGATTAAACTGATAAATGGGAAGCAGATGTTTTAAAATAATAGCATAAAAAGCAGTGTTTGGGCAAATAAGAAGAAGCCATAAAAAATAATTAATTTTTAACAAATGTTCGAGTAGTAAATCAAGAAACTCGTTTATATAAATTCCGTGGTTTCAATTTTTGACCTTGCAACTAAATGCCAGATTAAACAAAATCTAGGTTTTAATCTAGGTAAGAGAGATATAATGTATCAATTACTCCTTTTAAATATTTACTGGTTACATCTAAAGAAACTCTGGCATCTCTTAACATCAATTGTTTAATAATCCAATTTCTGTTTTATACTTATTCTTTTTTTAGGAAAATCCATATTAATATTAATTTGTTTACGCATGATTGTTTAATAGTAACTTGTGTATACAACATGTATTTATTACGAAAAAACTACTTTTTAAAATTTTTATCGATTAAAACTAAATATGCGTAGTAAAGTCAAAACCTCTTCCATTGAACAAAAAAAAAGAGAGAATGTGTAAATTGTATTTAAAATTGATAGTTAAGGAAATATATTATCAGAGGTCCTCTTGATAGCATATTTGGTTGATTGCTTCAAAAACTGTGACCCGTAACTAAAGGGTAGCGGGTTCAGGTCTCGTCTTTCTAAAGACGATAAATTTATTGGGACTCAAAAGTCCTCAAGGTGGCATGTTATGGAAGATAAGAGAATGAGAGGTACCAACCCGGGTGTCGTTCTCGTCACTTGATAGTAATTCAAAATTGCAAATTCTGTTGCGAGTAGTCCTCGTGGTACAAGTAACGCAATGTTAATAAGCAATCAATATAAATGAAACCTTATAGAGAAAGAATCCGCCTATTTTTGAATTCTTATCTTGAATACTTGACATTCTATATCATATTATCCGGTTCCCAGGAAATATATATTTAAAATTAGTTTCGAAAACGGAAATTTCATTTCAGTAAATAACCAAGTAGTGATGGATTTTTTTTTGAAATATTAAATAAGATTTTTATCCAAACATTAAGAAATCAACGTAATGAGTGCCCCCATAATGAGATGTACCTATTAAGCTATCTCTTTAATCAGAAATTCTTGTATTGGTGAACATTTTTAACCTTTGGTAAGCAAGGATGTAAAATTGAACTTTTTGTTCCAAATCTGTTATACTGTTCATAATTGGAAATATTTAGCTATAAACTAAAATAGATAGTATGATTTTTTTCCCTTCAGAGTTTAGGCTTATAAAATATACTTTACTTAGGTTTTGTTGAATAGAGTTAGGGTTTGTGCTGCTGAATGTATTTGAAAAACTATCTATTAAGTCTGTTGAATGATGAAAATAGTATTGACTGATCTCGCAATTAAAAAAAATTAAGTTTTAAAGCATTTTCACAATGTCTTTAAATAAAAAATGAATTTTTCATTGAATTGTATTGAAAAAATAAGGAATAAATTTTCAATGAAATAAGAAAAATATATTTAATTAAAATTCATTCTTTCATGGTCATTCATTGGAGAATGATAGTTTTCTTTTCTGATTGAATTATTTTTCAGTCACGATGACACGTGCGTGTAATATATGTAAATTCTTTTGATGTTTGGAAACGAAATTTATCTTGTAATGTAATTTGAAAATTTTGGTATTCCTAGTAGAATAAATCTTGTATAGTTTCAGGGAATACCTTTTTATATCGCTTAAATTTGAACTACCTGACTATATGAATGTATCACTAATACCAATTAAACTTTAATAATGTTTTATATTTTTCTATAGGGTGTTTTTTTAGAGGTATAGAACTTTAAATTGCAATAAAACAACGATGTATTATTCGATTGACATGAATTTTTTTTATTCGAAAGATAATCTTGTGGCATTACATTTTAAATATGATTTCTGGCATAGGACTGCCACGGCTGGCTCGGATGTAGTCCAATCTGGACGTCCAATTTTCGATGACTTTTTCCAACATTTGTGGCCGTATATCGGCAATAACACGGCGAATGTTGTCTTCCAAATGGTCAAGCGTTTGTGGCTTATCCGCATAGACCAATGACTTTACATAGCCCCACAGAAAATAGTCTAGCGGTGTTAAATCAGAAGATCTTGGAGGCCAATTCACAGGTCCAAAACGTGAAATTAGGCGGTCACCAAACGTGTCTTTCAATAAATCGATTGTGGCACGAGCTGTGTGACATGTTGCGCCGTCTTGTTGGAACCACAGCTCCTGAACATCATGATTGTTCAATTCAGGAATGAAAAAGTTAGTAATCATGGCTCTATACCGATCACCATTGACTGTAACGTTGTGGCCTTCATCGTTTTTGAGGAAGGATTCCACCAGCCCATAAAGCGCACCAAACAGTCAGTTTTTCTGGATGTAACGGTGTTTCGACATACACTTGTGGATTAGCTTCACTCCAAATGCGGCAGTTTTGTTTGTTGACGTAGCCATTCAACCAGAAGTGCGCTTCATCGCTAAACAAAATTCGCTTATGAAAATCGGGAACAACGGCGATCTCGTTTTGGGCCCATTCGACGAATGTACGCCTTGCTTGATCATATTTAAAATGTAATGTCACAAGATTATCTTTCGAATAAAAAAAAAATTCATGTCAATCGAATAATACATCGTTGTTTTATTGCAATTTAAAGTTCTATACCTCTGAAAAAAACACCCTATACTTCGTGAATAAAAAAAATTGTTCAGTATTAACCTACGGAGTGTTTATAACAAATAAAACAGAATTTTCCTTATGTGTAACTTCAGTCGATGGTAAAATTTGTTCCATAGTTTTTCCTCCGAGACTTGTGTGCAAAATTAGAAAACGGTTATAGAACGCATTTCAATTTTCCCGCGCGTCGAACTTTTCCCCACTGTGATCCGAAATCCTTAATCCATGTGTGCCGAGTGGAGAGGTTTGTGAAAATTCACCTCGTCCTCCTTTTTTTAAAACAGTAACCTCGTTGTCGATCTAAAAGTAGTGAATGCGTGTAGTTTGACCTTGATGCTCTGTTAACAACACTTCCTGGAAGCATGCGAATAGTAGTGATTTCTTTTTCATTGAGAGATTTTCTGCAGATTTTGGTTGAAGTAACCATTGCCTTCTTGTTTGGGTGAATGTGTCAATTTCATTGTACAGTGATTGCCGTTTATTCAATCACATCCGGTCGTGTTCTTTTTCATTAAACGGTTTTTTTTTTGTAGTTTATAAACAGATAAATTGAAACATTATAAATCAATGAAAATTGATCAAGTTTTGATTATTTTCTAAACATTGGAAATGTTTGATTTCAGTCTTCTTCCATACTGGAATTTTTTTTAGGTAATTAAGCTTTAATGACACGGATTAAAAGAATTGCGTTCAAATTTCCACATTCTGTAAATTATTTTTGCTTATGCTATCTCTTCGTTCATTGTTTTGCTTCATAAGAAAAATCAATGTTTTTTTTCTGTATATATATATAGGATTTTTTTTTCTATTTTAATTTTTGGAAAAATCTTAGTTTCCCATTCATTTAATTATCTCGATTTGAATTGAATCATAACAGAGCTTTTCCCCTCTCTTTGCTTGTGAGTTTTTAAGGCAACCGACACAGCATAACTAGACCAAAGAAATCTTTACAGGTCGAATAACACCATTCGACCGCTTTGCCTTCTCCCTATCACCAAGTACAATATTGTCAACTATTCCCCTCCTTCCAAGTTTAGTAAACCACCTGCCGTTCCTCTCCCTCCCCTCTACATTTTTCGTTTCTATAGAAACGAAAATTTTCTAATGCTTGTGTACTTGGGGATCGCATTCGAGCTTTTATTGTGCAGTATAATGCATATGTGAATCGAATCTTGTTTTTTTCCGGATACCTTGAGAATTGATCTAAATTGGGCGAGTTTTAGGTGCTTTGTGAGATATAAAGGATCTTTTTTTTTTAACTTTCGTCACCATGCTGGGTTTTTTTGTCCTCATGTTTGCTACGTTATTTTTCTGTTGGATCATTTTTTAACACTAAAAATATTTATGTAAGTTTCAAATTCATCCTTTGAATTTCAGTGGTAATATGATGTCTGGGAAAAGCACTAAGTATTCCATATAATGAATATTATTTTACAATTGTGTCTATAATTTAAAATTAAAGTACGTTGTTGTTGAAAGTACGTATGTTGTTTCTTTATCAGAATGGGAATTGAGAAAAAAGGTTTTTTAAATATTAAAATCTATTTACTGAAAATATATAGGACTCGATTCTTTTTTATTAGGAAGTAAAAAAAATGTTCTGTGCAGTGGCGTAATGGAAAATATTAGCTCCCCCATGCAAAGTCAGGATTTGGGCCCCAAGACGAAAGTTGCAAAAGTTATGCACTTCACGTCAGTCAGGATTTGGGTCCCCTAGAATCCTGCCCCCCCCCTCGTGATTCGGGGGTGTACGTTATGCTTCTGGTTCTGTGTGTGTGTTCTGGAATGATTTTGAATGGCTGTATAATCGGTTGATTGTTTATGCCGCAACACGAAGGCTATAGATGACGAACCTCGTCATGTTGAACCTCGGTCAAGCGACGAGGACTACACCTGATTTGTCATCTCACTTACTAAACTTCCATACCTTGACAACGTGAGGATTTTGAGCCTCTACAGATTTAACGTGCCTCATCCCCTCTTCGCTGCTGGGTTTTTGAGTGGCACCGGAACTCCACAGAATTAACACCGGCCACGAGTTCACGGCCATGACAGTTCAAACACTACGCAAATGGCTTAAAAAAGATGTTTAGAACAAAATTACAGAATTGACTTCCTTATAATCATCGTCACTTGACAGTGGTTCAAAATTACGAGGTCTATCGCCAATAGCTCTCATGTTGCTTTAATAAACATTTAACGTTAATAAACATTCACTCACTCACTCTTATAATCATAAAGATGAAATTAGTTGATAAAAAAAAAATATTTCGATTCCTTATCTCTTTCATCAGCGCTACTTAGTCAAACACATGCTCTTGTGGATGTGTTTATTGTATTTGAGATTATAGCATTTTTCTTTTTTTTTAAAAAATAGTGTTAAGCAGGTAATCGCATCACATGTGTTAAGAAATCAAATGCAGAGATAATATGGCTCATTTAAAAGGCAGATTGCATTTTATTTACCTCTGTCGAGTGGCTCTTGTTAATGAAATGCGTAGTTCAGGGCAACTCAACAACAAAAAAAAAAAACTTATTAAAAAATAAGCAGTATTAATGATATTAAGAAATAAGTTGAGAAGATCTAAAGAACCCACATCTTAGAAGTATTATAAGTCTTTTACTGTCAATTCATGCTTATAGAAGCATGATCCCATATGCTGCAAAAGATGTGGTCGTAGAACTATTTTAATTAAATAGTGTTTTGAAATCGAATGCTGCAAAAGAGATGTACACGTAGAACTATTTTAATTAAACAAAGTGTTTTGAAATCGAGTCTTTCTCACAGGTATTGTGAAAGTGCTCAAGACTTTTCTCTTTTAAACAATAGTCAATTTTGAAACAAATCCATGTTTTTACGTCATTCAAGTTAGCTGTGTTTTTGAAAAAAAAAGATGAACAGCAAAATTTATCAATATAATTGTATTATTGAAAGGAAACCATTAGTTTTAAATGCCATCGAACAATTTATAATTTAAAAATTTTAAATGCTTTGTGAAAAACAAATGACAGCTGCTGCTCGCAGATGTTTCATAATAATGCTCAAATAATGCTTCCAAAAAAAAAGAGAAGATATTTATTTCACATGCACATCTGGCAAAAACATTGCTTTGGAAATGCTTAAAAAATAAACCCGTTGCATAACTTTTGATAATTTAAATACCTTTTTTTTTACCCCCTACTGACAATTCATACAATACGTCATTGGCGGGAGCTATTTTTACCATTCACTAGAGTTTATTCTATAAATTTGAAAATTTATTTTTTCTTCCTTATGAAAAGAAATTCACACACACTGTCTGTAATATAAGTTCCTCTCTTTGTGTTTCATTGAGCAACGTTTTGTTATAGCTTTCTTTGTTGGAAACATGTTTGCCAAAAAAAAGTTGTGTTGTTAAATGAATTAAAATTTAAAACTGCAGAAAACAGCTGTTATCACTAATCTAACCCGTGATGAACATTTGCATAAAGTCGTTTCTCCTATGTTACTATGTCACAATACTGAGATATTCTCCGGGCTTGCTATTGAGCACTGTTTCTTTTCATCTAAGTTTCCGCAACGTGATTAAACAGTGATTCAATGGATGGACGATTCTAACAAATTCCATGCGGGAATGAAGTTTATACTACTTTTTTATGGAATACATCTACTTCAGGCTGTCTTACACAAATGTACGACCCTAAACCAAACGCGGAGCACATTTTCAATCTGAAAGAGTCTCGATTTTCATGAAAACTTGCAATATTTGTAGATCATACACCTTTTATAATATAGCTTTTTTCGAATTTCAGTATATTCTATAAATAAATTTTGCATTTTAACATGTAAATTTTGCATTTTCTGAATGCGAAATTATGTTAAATCACTGTGAAAGCGTTTTAACGCAAAAATTGTTGTTTCCTTTTAACAATGTTATCATTCCAAACAACTCAAAAGTATCGATTGACATTGCAAATATATGTTCACAAATTCTCTTTGTTTTCTAGATGACTGTGAAGTATATACAGTGGTACAAACAATTGAGGATACACCTTACTTTTAGTTGATAAATCCAACTTTCAATCGAAATAACACATTAACTAGAAGTGCAAACGTGTTTTTATTTTCACACGTAACAAAAGGGTTAATTTACAGTAAAAATAACGAAAATGAACAAAAAAATATCTAAAATTAAAAATTTCACAAGCATTTGAAATAAACATAAGCAGATCTTTACCTCAAAAAATTGAGGATACACCAATGAAATTTGTGTCATATGACATACAAAGACAGTGTCAATATTTGGTTGCATGTCCTTTGGCTTTTATAATGTCCTCCAAACGTCTTGGTACCGATTCGACCAATTTTTTGGTGGTATCTGGAGATATTTTATCCCATTCTTCTTGTAATACTTGCTTTAAATAGAGGCTTTGTTCCTAATTTGGTGTTTTTGGACCGCTGTTTCGAGTGTCGCCTACAAATTTTCTGACATTGATGTCAGGAGACTGTGGTGGTGTGTGTAATTGCTGTGACCACATTTTGACTTTACGTGCCGTATGTTTGGGGTCGTTTTCTTGCTGGAAAATAAAATTTCCATCTAAACCCAATTTTTTTGCACTTTCTTTAAGATTGTTGTTGAGTATATCTATTTTAAGCTTATGATCCATTATGCCATCTATAAAAACTAAATTTCCTACCCCATTTGTAGCCATACAACCCCAAACCATGACGGAGCCACCACCATGATTAACTGTAGGACGTAAATTTTTTTGGATCCAAAGCGGTGTTCGACTTTCTCCAAACAGTGCGACGGCCATCACTTCCAAAAATGTTGAATTTACTTTCGTCACTAAATATAACTGTAAACTTGTGGGTTCTTTTCTGATCGTGTTCGCATTGTTAATTGAAAATAATTGCAGACAGGGTTTTGTCCCACTGTTTATTCCACACCTTCTATGGGACATTTCTTAAAATAAAGAATATATTGAGATGTTACAAGATTACGATACATCGTTCAGCCGTCTCTACTTTTCACAACCCCGGTTTTCTTCGCCACCTCTCTCTCTCTCCTCCGTTCCGACCTTTTCTCCTCTGTCCTTGCCAGATCCTTCTCTTTATATCGTCTCTCGTTCGACCTGTTGCCAGGTGCAGGCAGCGGTTCCTTACACGCCCCACCTAAGAGTAAAATTTGCCCCTTGTGGCTGATTTTACCATTTCAGACACCAGGAACAGAAAATTCACAAACCGTGAAACAGAAAATCTCTCCACAAACAGAACACACAATAATTGCAACAGTCAAAAGTCTTGATGATTGTTCTAGTCAAAGTTCCTTAAAACAAACACATGAAATAATATTAATAGTTCACCCAATTGAAATAAGTGACTATGTTCCCAGAATGATCTAAACTGTAATGGGATTGCAAACAGAAAATAGAAAACACATTATACAAAAAACCACTAAATATATACAATACAGTCCTTATCTTAATCTAGACAATGCATCTGCACTCCTATGTTGTATACCTGGCCTGTGAGTAATGGAGTGATTCCATCTCTGTAACGCCAGTGCCCAACGGGTTAGCTTGGGACTTTGTGGAGTGGTTTGATTTAGGTACTTAAGGGGATTATGATCAGAAATGATCTCCACCTTGGCACCATAAATCCATTTGTCGAATTTATTCAACCCGTATAACACTGCCCAGGCCTCTTTCTCGATGCTTGCCCAGTTCTTTTGCGTAGCATTGAATTTTTGACTAGCAAAAGCTATTGGCCTGTAAATTCCTTCGGTATCTTGCTGTGTCAGACAGCAACCAACCTTTATCAAAGTTTTTCCTAGAAGAAAAATTATCTGACTTTTTCTCCCCAAATAGCTGTTTACCCCCACTACCATTAAAACTTCTCTTTTCACTATCATTCCATTTAGCTCTCTCAGGTTCATCGTAGGATTTCCCTTTGGAAGCATAAAATATATCACATTGTTTGCCCAAGTCCCTGGGTTTGTACCATTCTTCCCCTTGGAGCACACCAATATGGGTCGCCGTCTCAGAATCCAACATTTCAAACATTTTATCTGCTACGATCAGTTGATTAACTGACTCAAAATCATTCGCACCTCTTAACTTACAGTAGTATAACCACATCGATGTTAAACGGGACGCGAACTGAGAGAAAGTTTCGTCAGAGTTACGTTTGGCCTTTCTAAAATTTTCTAAACATATTTTTGGGTGAGGGTTCATACTCCTTGAGTACAACCTGTTTTAAAGACTCGTAATCTTTTAATTCTTCGCCTAGGTTAACTAATAAGTTTGACACTTTGTCTCCTAACATGCATAACAAAACCTTCGGTTTTAACTCGTCGCTAACCATTTCACTAGCGAAAGCCTTTTCAAGACTAGAAAAGAAATAGTCCCACCCGTCTGATTTATTGGGTACCTTTACAGTTAAGAGCCTAACCATTTTAACTATTTCATCTAAATATTTCACACGTGAGGTTTGACCATTATTTTGAGTAGCACTCTGATTAGCGTTCCTAGATAATTCTATTTCCAAGCGTAATTTTTCAATTGATAATTGTTCTTGTCGTTTTAGTTTTTGCTGCTGTTCTGTCTCTAATCTTTCGGCCGTTATAACTTCCAATAACTCTTTTGCCTCTTCCTCCTTGTAATATTTACTAGAGATTATTAAATTCCTTAAAACAATTTTAGACATAGACGGATCAGGTGACTCATCTAAGTCCCGCGCTAATTGAATTAAGTCAATTTTCTTACTTCTAATGAGAAATGCCATTTTTAATCAAGCTAAACCTAATGCCAAATTACCTTCTGACAAATTTAACTACAAACACTTAAATGACCTAGTACTATATATTTAACAAGCAAGAAAAATTCTACTCGTTTTTTCTAAGAGTACTCAAATTCCAGAAACACAATACGAAATATGTTTACAATAAAACTTATATGAGACAGTTATTTGTTACTAATCAGAACGCAGAACCTTTTTCAAAATAAAAAAACACAATTAACAACATACTTTAGCTACATTACCATAGAATTATTTCTCAAATCATAAATCTACTCTTAGTTTCTCTTTTTTAATTAAAAGAAGAATCTTATGCAGGAAACAAAAAAAACCAATATACATATACATCCTAAATTACGAGCAAAGGAAATAACCTCAGATTGCATTAAACGATCAACTAACTGACAAATTGCAACACTTTTGCTTAAAATGAAAAACTATCATATAATATTCAAAAAAAAAAACATGCCATATTCTGAGTCATAAATAACCTACAAAATCTCTTATTTACAACATTTTAACAGGAAGTCCGTCTACTTGAAATACATATACACATTTTTTTAATGGATATTTTTCACCCACTCAAACATACATTTTTCGCAACCATTATTTCAAGATAAATTAATCTCTAATTCTTTTTTTTTAATTCTGCAAACTGAATTGTTATGCAAAACACTTTCTATACCCAGATTTTAATTTTTGAGACAACTTCAAAACAGTAAAGAATGATGATAAAAAAAAAAAAAAAATTATAGTTTAACACTAGAACTCTAAATACCATATTTTACAACATTTAAAATGATACCCTATCATTTCTAGGTAAAATAAGCACACAATTTTCTTATTTCATCTACACAATAATCCAACAACATAGAATATTGCAATAAACCAATGAAATTTTCTTTTTTCAGATATATCTGCTTTTTCTATTTTATTTTTTAAAAAACAAATTAAATATGACTCTGCATCCCATTACTCTTTTAAATATTCACACAATATTTTAACTTAGGGGAACAATAGCCACTTACCTCGACATGACCGCTTTTTCTGTACTTGAACACTACTGGGATTTCCTTCGTTGTTTTCAGATCACGGCTCCATTCATCAGAAAATGAAGAAAAATACGACATCTGTTCGTTCATAGCCCAACTCGGCAGGTGATGGTAAAACTCCATATGAAGAAGGTCTTGTTTTTTTTTTACTTGAAACTGCTGCAGGGCAATTCCCGGGATGCACGTGGTCATCAACTTGAAGATACACTGCAGGATTCTATTTCCTTGTTAAAAATTTCCTTTCAAACCGAATATCCACTAGAACCTTGTTCACAATTATGTAGCACGAACACCGAACAATTTGAAATATTTTATTCTTTTAACTTCTGCTCCATTGCATCCCACTTCTGACACCAGTGTAAACTTGTGGGTTCTTTTCTGATCGTGTTCGCATTGTGAATTGAAAATAATTGCAGACAGGGTTTTGTCCCACTGTTTATTCCACACCTTCTATGGGACATTTCTTAAAATAAAGAATATATTGAGATGTTACAAGATTACGATACATCGTTCAGCCGTCTCTACTTTTCACAACCCCGGTTTTCTTCGCCACCGCTCTCTCTCTCCCCCGTTCCGACCTTTTCTCCTCTGTCCTTGCCAGATCCTTCTCTTTATATCGTCTCTCGTTCGACCTGTTGCCAGGTGCAAGCAGCGGTTCCTTACAATAACTTTCTTCCAAAAGTTATCTGTCTTCAATTGATGAGTTTTTGCAAACTCCAAACGCTTTTTCTGATTTTGTAAGCTTATGAAAGGTTTCTTTCTAGCAACTCGACTGCTATATCCAGCATGTCTAATCACATTTCTCACAGTTTCAGCACTTACACTTCTGCCCATTATTCGAGAAGTTTCTGCAGCTAATTTGACTGCACTTAGCTTAGGATCAATCTTGATATCTTTCAAAACTTTCCTTTTAGCTACATCACTCAGAATACTTTTCCTTCCTCTTCTACTTTTATTCTCAATTAATCCATCGCTTTTAAATCTTCCAATGATTTTCTGGACACACGAGTGGCTTCTACCGACAATTTTAGCTGTTTCACGATAAGATTTTCCTTTCTTAAATAACCTTAATATAAATTTTCTTACATCAATACTGGTCTCTCTCCGAGGACCCATTTTCCATTTAAAAGTGCGACTTTAAATTCACATAACCAACTTCAAAAGATAAAAGTAGCAGTCGAAAAAGTTTAAGATAAAATTGGCCAAACTTAGGCTATTGTAGTAGCAAGCAGAAAAAAATCTAGTGGTAATTAAACAAACATTTCATTGGTGTATCCTCAATTTTTTTAGGTGAGGATATGCCTATGTTTATTTCAAATACTTGTGAAATTTTTAATTTTTGATATTTTTTTGTTGATTTTCGTTATTTTTACTGTAATTTAACCCTTTTGTTACGTTTGAAAATAAAAACACCTTTGCGTTTCTAGTTAATGTGTTATTTCGATTGAAAGTTGGATTTATCTAGTAAAAGTAAGGTGTATCCTCAATTGTTTGTGCCACTGTATGTATCTCTCTCTCTATATATATATATATGCGAATGCTTTAGGGAGCTTTCTTTTCTATTTTTCCTTCAAAGCGTAATTTTTATTATTGTAAAATAAATTTAAAATGTAATCTCTATTAAAATGCCACCCTCTGAGCCACTCATTTGTCAGAACAACAAAATGTGGTAGCTTGTGGCAGATTTCACTGTATTAATTCCATATAGCACATTAATAGCTAATAATATTTTCAAAAACATGATTCGTATACTCTTTAAAAGAAAATTTCGTCTTCATTGGAATTTTTTTAAAAATGATTCATTTTCTCAAGGCTCTTTAAAACCAGAAGTTATACATTAAAGATATTATGCCGAGGTAGCTAAACGTAGCAGTATTAAAAAAATGAATGCACTTGTACGTAACTCTATAATCCTTTGAATATTTTTGTTTTAATGATCAGAAATGACAAAATAATGTTTAATATTATTTTTAATTATATTTAATGTTTAATTATATTTAATGTTTTAATATTAATTTTCAACATAATTCTTAAGAATTCTGTACCTTGGAAATTATATTTCGTTATGAATTATTTCTTGAATGAGAATCTAATGCATCGTTATTGGCACGTTAGAAATCGTAGTTTCAATCCGGTATTACTAGTTAAATCGGACTTATTTCAACGGTAATGTTAAAGTTGCTATCTGTGTCAACTTACGTTACCAAAATCAAACTTTTTTTAATGTAAAATAATTTAATCCAACGCCTCTGCCCTAAAAATAAGGCTTGTATTATATATATATAATATATATATAGGAACTATTAATTGTTCATAAACGAATTTTGAATATATATAACTATTTGTGAAATGTAATGGAGTAAGTAGTACTAAGTGGTACAGAAAAATTTGGGAAAATACTAACTTTTTATTGCCTATGATGTAGTAACCGTCGTATATAAAAGAACTTTTAAGTAACTAATCTCTTCTAATTTGAGTAAGAAAGATAATTCAAAGAAAAAAAATATTTAGAAAAAAATTGCGGAAGTATAATTTTAAATTCATCAAACAAAACTGCAATAATTTTTAAAACAGTGCTTTTATGATATAATGATGCAATTTAAATCTAAAATTTAAAAAAAACTCGTTGAAATAAAGAATAAAACTTATCTTTTCTTTGTGAGAATATTTTCATCCAGTGAGATAGAAATAAAATTTCTCTCTACTTGGCACCTCATACGTAACATTTAAGTCACTTATCTGTAATATTATTAACATAATTATTAAATTAGTTGAATATTAATGTATTTAATTATTCTCTTAATTTTATTCATCTTATAAAAATTTTGGAGCTTTTTTGTTACTTAAGAGCATTATGTCCTGCAATTGAAATTTTAACGAACACTATTAATCCATTCCAATTTTTCTACGTAAGTATTAAATAAGAGGATCTAGCTTCAGACTTGGTTTTCTTTTATCGCATAATAGTTTGTGTTAGTAAAACCACTTGAGTTATTAGTCTACAAAAAGCCAAAAAGTGATCTTAAATTTGAGACCGAAAGAAAACTATTTCATGCATTGCAAGTTCAAAACCGTAAAGTTTTTCCCGTTTCAAATAGTCAAAACCCTTCATTAAATCGTGACATTGGATAATCGTAAATAGATGCTGAATTTCACGGAACTAAATTCGGCTGTGACATTCTTCCCATTATCATTCTATGACAATAGATTACGGATACAGATTCTTCACTCCATTTTCCATGATGATTGTTTGATAGATACCCGGACCTGGTTGTCGACTTTTTAATATTTTTTCGGACTCAATATCAGAATCGTGATGGCATGATATCGGAACTTTAGTCATAGGTGGAAACAAATAAGCGTTGAATTAAATGTGTCAAAAGTGTATATGGAATGATATTTAGTTATTTTATAGGCTCAAAGCATTCACACACACAAGATTAATTGCAGTTTTAGTACATAATACATTTCTACAATTTACGTTAAACAGTTACTGAAACACACAGAACATTTTGTTAGTTATGTAATGGCCTCTTGTGTAAGTGCATGGTAATGTTTCCGATGTTTAATTTTCAGCAAATAATTTTACTTTTTATTTCCCCTTAATTTCTTAAAAATTCTGCAAATATATTTGACTCATGTGTGCTAGTAACGTATTTAATCACTTCGTATATGTACAATTAATATTAATATGCATGCACATATGCTGTTCTTTATTTTCTGATCGAAAAGTATTAAATACTAATTTACGAATAAATAATGCACTGATTATCGTAGGTTAAAAAATAGGAATTTAGTTTGCAATAATTTTTATTTGGTTTTTATACAAGCGATAAAAAACCCATCGTAGTTCAAATGCTGATTTATCAGTGAACAAAAATGTCTTGAAAGAAAGAAATAATTCTCTCTGCCGTTGAATCATTATTAACCTACAGTTATGACATTAGTTTAGCTAATTTATTGCATCGTTGAAAAATGTGAATAATTTTAAAACTTATTTGAAATCTTTACACTGATCTGGTGTTATCTTTCTCTGGTATCATCATCTTGTAAATATTTTCGGATAAGAATTGTAACAAATGCATGGAAGGATCATTACTAAAGAGCCATTTGCGAATCTTTATTTCATAGCATTTTATATTTAAAAACAGCTCGAAAATGGAAGTTATTGTAGAATATATACAAACTATTGAAATTAATATCATATAGAGAGCTTTCTAGATGAAAACATTAAAAACTAAAATACATATTCTATTACTCAGAAAAATGACTACGTATCTTCATAATTACAGATGTGAGATATATAGGAAAGATTGGAAACCTTCATCTCTGATGGACTGTTAAATTAGGTCTTTCCAATGAATTCAAAGTATGCGTTAAAATTACTAGAATTATCTTTTTCATCGATGTATTTTAATTTTTAACGATATACTATCTGATTATCACTTACAATTAAAATTTCAACGAGTCATAAGGATATATATACATTGATGTGCTATTTATTCTCATACCTCTGTAACTCCATTAAAGTTACAGAAAGAAGAATCTGCTTTTTTTTTTGCTGGAACATTAACTTTTGACATCTTTCGCCGCATTTGTGGACATTTAGTTTTTTTTTTTATAATTATTACTATCTTTAGTAAAAATAACAAAAATTTGGTAGTAAAAATTGTTCTCACTCCAGAATCTCAACTAGAAATATACAAATCTTATGTTTTGTCAGTACTGATAACAGTATTTACGTTGTACAGTTAGGATTATAAAAATGGCGCAATGTAATGCTTGGATTACCAGTTTTGTTGGACTATTTGAACTAGTAAATATTTTATTAAAAAATATCTGCTATATATATATATATATATAGTTTTAATAATTAGTAGAAACTTAAAAAAGGAATTGTCTGTTTTTTACTTACCAAGAAATTTACGAACGTGCACATATATGTACAATATCGTTCGATTTGGTGTTTTTACTAACTATATTGAAGACGATATGCAGTGAAAAGTATATAGTCTAAATTCCCGTTAAGTCCCATTTTTTTAAAAAAGATTTTTAAATAATACTGTTCTCAAAGAGCGAGCGAGAGAGAGAGAGTGGTTAATATATTCTGTAATGGCATCTCTGCAAATGACGTTAATTTCCGTCATTCGTCGCCAACGGTTAAAAAATAAAAGACAGAAATTCCTGTCATCAAAGTGAGTGTGTTAACTCTCAGTATGGTGTCATTGGAGATGCAATGTTCTGACTATGTGAAATTTTAGAGAACAAAAGTCTTAAACTATTTTTAGTTAATCTATTCACATCAATACCATTAGTAAAACACCTGCAAATAAAGAGTATATTGTGGGTGCTGTAAGAAAAAATAGAATGTCTAGGGCAACTGAAAAGCTCGATACAGCAATAGATTTACAAAAGCGTGAACGGGGATCAAAATTTCTAAGTCTCTCTCCCTCTGGAAATATTTCTCTCAAAAGGTGGCATGACAATACTATCGTTCTTATACATCTTACTTCAATATGGAGCCTTAGGATAATATACATTAGGGATCTTCAACTCGTGGCCCGCTGAAGACATTTTAGTGGCCCTTCATTTGAATCTGAGCCAATTTCAGTAAAATTTCCTTGCCTGTTTTTTGTCGTAAAAAATGGCATTTTTTCTGTTATTCTTGATGTTTAAAACATTTCACTATGTGCTTGATATCCATTTGAGATAAAAATTTCTTAAAATGACGAATTTTTCAAAAATTTCCTTGTATCACACACACACACACACACATAAATAATTTTAAATATAAAATTCAGACTATATATATGCATAAAATATCAGAAGTTTTAAGAAGAAAAGGTGGACTTTTATCTTTAACATGGAAAGTATTTTAATTCGACTTCCATTTAACGTTTTTGAAACCGATATATATATGTATACAAATCTGTAACACCATTAATTGTAGTCTTGTATAAAACAAACCTCCCTTTCTTATTTAAATTTCCTAAATACATTTTTTTTACAGTCGTGTGGGCATCGGATCTTTGTAAATTTATTGATGTGGCTTGCGGATCATTGTGAATTTATTGATATGACCCTCGAGCGGTAAAGGTTAAAGACCTTTAATATACATGGTTGGTACCGTAAAAACAAAAAAAAAATATGTATGGATAACAAGACTTTTTTTTACTGGAAAAGTGTATAATAAATTCATGGGTGATGTCTGATCTCTCTCTCAATGGTAGCGCATTATCTTCTCTGTTTAAAAAATCGAAAATTTTACCATAACATTGCTTTTCATTTTTTAAATGTATCCATAGTTACTTCATGGATTCTTTTCAATCAATAAAACATCTAAAAATGGTTCTAAATTTTAAAGCGTTCCGTAGCTATCACAATAAAAAAAAAATGGCGAACGAGCCTGAAAATGAGGTCTGTGTGTGAAAAACCACTTAAAAAATCCAAAAGCCTGATTAGAAGTTTATCTTGATTTAAAAATGGACAGGATAGATCATTATCCTAAAAAAAAAGGATTGAACAATCCTTCAAAAAATGCGTAAGAAGAACTCGTTATATTTGTGAGAAATATGAAGAAACTTTATGCCCGGAATGCGTGATTTGTAAATAACTATTAATGCTTATTATTTTTTGCACTTTTGCCACCCCCTTCCTATTTATTTTTGCCTTTTGAATTCTTGTTACAAAATGAATAAATCGTAATAAAACAAACAAAAAAATTAAGTCATTTTTTCCCACTCTAAAAAATCGTCCCAAAAGAGTTAAAGTAAGCCTTCTTATAATTATAGCTTCCACAGAAAAAATGCAACATTTTCAAGAACAGATTTTAATTATTTTATTTGTGAGAAAAATTTTTACGGATAAACACTGTCATTATATAAAAGTACATTTACGCACTGTCAATTTTAATTGAGTTTCATTAATTTTTAATTATTTACTTAATGTTATTTAAATCAAGGTTCATAATTAAACAATAACATTAACAATTTAAATGAACATTGATTCTCTTGATAGATTGGGGCAACCGCGTTGTCGAAGGTTTTGTAGAAAGTAGTATTACTCCGTAGTCAGTTTTCTACGATGTAGTATATACATTTTTAAATGTATTACCAGAAATTTCTTGTGTGTGTGAATGTGGTTTTATCAGACTATATATATAAATTTGTTAGCTTTATTATAGTTTGGGCATAATTTAATGTGGTCGTCCTCCTCAAAAAGGTTATACGCACTTAATGTATTGAATAGTGGCTTCCACACACTCCACAAAATAATGTCTCAATTTTTTAGCTAAGTAAATCAGTTTTCTTCTGCCCGTCTTTCAACGGAAAATTTAGCAGATTCAATACAAGCGTACAGTATCGGTAACTTATCTAAGTTCAACTGAAAGATATGTGTTTTAGCACCGGGGTATTAGACTCAAAATAATTTAAAACAAATATTTTGGAACATTAAAATATATATATGAAAATTTGTGATATAAAAACTTGGAGGTGTGTCGGAGCTGATTGTATTATAACAATGTGAAACGAGAAACTATTAAGCATATTAGAAGTTATTTGTGCCGTCACTTAAATGGTTATATTGGACTTTTTCTGATTTTTACCAACATTTCTCATTAATATCTATCAATTTCTCTTAAAAATACTTTTTTGATTATTCTTTTCTGACCACCATTCTTTTTCTTTTATTTCCCCCCCTCTTTTCTCTTCTAAAGGGATTCTTGTATGGTAATCAGTATTTTATGAACTATACTGACCTCCGAAAATTAAGGTACAATCAGTCTTTTGACATAACCAACTATATCTTATTAACAATTGTAGATTAACAAACTTGGAAAGTTTACACTCATATAACAAAAGTGGGATATTTGTAGTTCCCTCCGAGTGCTATATAAATGTTCAATTCATGGAATAAAAATAGCGTTGGACATAATTGTTTAATGTGATTTTTTTATTGAAGTTACTTATGATTTTTATTGAAGTTACTTATGATTTTTATTGAAGTTACTTATGATTTTTATTGAAGTTACTTATGATTTTTATTGAAGTTACTTATGATTTTTATTGAAGTTACTTATGATTTTTATTGAAGTTACTTATGATTTTTATTGAAGTTACTTATGATTTTTATTGAAGTTACTTATGATTTTTATTGAAATTACTTATGATTTTTATTGAAATTACTTATGATTTTTATTGAAATTACTTATGATTTTTATTGAAATTACTTATGATTTTTATTGAAATTCTTTACTTATGGTTAATAAATTGATAGTTTATTAAAGTCGCACTCAGAAACAACTCTAGTGTTATTGGTGACAGGCCTCTTCATTTTGAACTTCGGAGTAACGAAGCCAACACCTTGGCTAGCATCCCACTCTCCGAACTTCTGCTCCACGCGTTCACCGTGAGGAACTTTGAGCAACAGATTTAACATATATTTTTCCTCTCTGCGCGGGGGTTCTTGAGTGGACCATGTTCGCGACCATGACCACATGGCTACTGCGGCCACTTTTACCTTTTGGATTCCAGTATTTAAGTAACGTTTAAAAAATTATTTATTTGCACGTCGTACTTATTTTATTATATTCAGTTACAATGTATTTGCGTGTATAAACCATGATTTTTTGGAACTTTTTTAAATTTAAAGTAATGGAATCGACTATAAAATTCGTATACACTCAGTAGGGGTATCTGAATGCATATGCCTTGCAGCGAGTTGTTCCTCAAGAGTAGGAAACATAAGTCGATCACGTGCTGCCTTTTTTGATTTAGGTATCTCCCTTAATTCAAAATGTATTTTCATCCATTCTCGAATTTGTTTCTAGTTTCCAGAGAAATGCAGAACAGCAGAATTAATGTTATTAAAATTTCCAGCAAACGCTATCAACTGTGTTTTGAAGTTAGCCGTATTCTCTTCTTTTGCTCATTTTCCAAACTAAAAGAAATGGCTCAGAAGTAATATTCGTATAGATAGTACACAACAAATGATTTTTAAAAAAATGTCTTAAGGCTACAAGAAATAAAACTGCCGTCGTTAGCGTCTGGCGTTTTATTTTACATCAAGTTCAATGGAAAATATTTTCCCCATTTTATCGGTTTCGCTATATTTTTGCCCTCATAAGTTTGAACATTATAAGATTTTTTCCCTCTTAAATTCGGCTAATATGCGGGATTTGAATTTTGGGTAAATTTTTTAAGAAAACAGCACTCTACTTAAAAAACGGATCGGCAGCCTCGACAGTTTTAACGTGTGTATCAGTCTCTCTACACGGTGGGCCTTCAGTTACACCAAGATTCAGATTCATATTTCTTCGGCAACGAGTTCAGGACCATAACCACTCAGCTACCACTGCCACAAACTCTTCGAGTTCAACAGGTTAAACAAGGAGCTCTCTCTCGTCTTGGATTTAATTATGCGGCCTTAGTGACTGATAGCGCGTACGTCAATCGGGCCTTTGTGTATTTGAAAGTAATTTTTATTTTAAGTGTATGTATGTCAGTGGCTTGCACAGACTTCTTTCATGGGAGGAGTTATATTTGTAAAAGAACGTTTACGAAAACACTCAAGGGAAATCTTTATGCTAAAAATTAAAAATTTGTTGGTCTGTGGGAGGGGTTTGAACCTCCAAACCCCACCCTTGCGTACGCCACTGATGTATGTTTAGTATTTTGTTTTGACATAATTTTTCCATTTACAGAGATTTATAGTAAGGGGAAAAAGTCCTAATTCCTCCTAAATCGCGTAATACGGAAAATGAAGCGCTTTTATTCGTTAAATAGAGTGAGTGAGTTAATATTAACGTCGCACTGTTTAGCTACACGAGGGCTTTTGGCGACGGACCACGTAATTTTGAACCATGGTCAAGTGACGTGGACGACACCTGAGATGGCACCCCCCTCTCCTAACTACCACACCACACCAACGGGAGGACGTTTCAGCTCTCGACAGATTTAACGTGCATCGCTGCCCTACACGGCGGGTCTTTAGTGGTACTGGGATCGAACTCATGACATGCCTGTCATGGTTGGATACCTTAACCACTGGGCTACCGCAGCCCCTTTCGTTAAATAGAACAAAACCTTAGAATCTTGTTTTGTGACGTGAAAGTTTGGTGGAAGAGGAACCAATTCAGATACTGTTCTCGTTTCATGGCCGTGCTTCAAAACTTTGAGAGTCAATTCTCATATAATTCTAATACGAAGTCAGCTTTAAAACAAATGTTTTAAATAATTATTTCTGCTCATACTAAATATTGAACTCTTGATACTGATATTTCTGAAAGGAATGAAACCTGCAGAACATGGTATGTAATATTCATAAATATTTATAAACGCAAGAAAGTATGGCGCAGTTTAAATTTCGCTATTATAGGAACATAATCGAAAACTTCTATTGTACTGGTATAAAAGTATGTGAACTCTGTTATGTGAAAGTTTTAAGTCGTCCTCTTTCATCGTTGCCATGTATTCATGAGGCACCGAACTCAGTCGCGTACACAAGGGTGGAGTTTGGGGGTTCGACTCCTCTATGATCCTACAGATTTGTAATTTTTACCACCGAGATTTAACCCTTAGACTTTCATCGTGTTTTTTAGAATGTAACCCTTCTCCCTTTCATAACAGAGGTGTGTGTTCGCTCTCTACTGACTGAACTATTTCTACTTTACAGAAATAAAACTCCATTAAAATAGTATTCCTACTTTTTTAATATTTGACTTCAAATTCCTACTTATATATTATCTGAGAACAAATTCCTACTTATATATTATGTGTACAAGAATATAGTGTAATGCAGAATTTTCCTTGGGTTAATAGAAAAAAAGATGATTGATATGTAAAAGGCTCCACACCTTCTCTTCCTCACACTAAAATATCAAACGCGGAACATATTTACTAAAATGGTACCGCAAAATGGAACAAAACTCTTATAGAACATGGTTCCAATATACGTTATAATTGTTCTCTGATATAGTGCAGTATACGGTTCACTGTATACGAAAGAGTGAACTGAAAACCTATATCCCGCAGAAACAGAAAGATGAGATAAGGGAGAAAAAAGTTCCAACCTTCCCTTCCTCATACAGAAATGACCTCTTCTATGTACATACCAGGCACTGAACTCTTTCTAATCATTCCGTTGCCTGAAAGGGGGAGCAGAACTTTTATAGAACATGATTATTTTCTCTTAAAGGTTTTCGGCCTCGTGCATATTTCTGCCCCAAATCCATCTCGTTCTGATCTTATTATCGAGAAAAGTTTCTTTTTTCGTTCGATCTTGATAATTTTCCAAGAGAAGAAACCATTGTTTTCCTACATTTTGGGGCAAAAACCTCTCTCTCATAACCCCGTATGTACGATCATCGATCCACATTCAGCAGGAGGTACATGTTTAGAGAGCACTGATGGGGAGGGGATGAAAGGGGTTTTCCGTTGGCTTCAACGGGTGCACCGCTGATTCATCTGAACTGAAGTGACCCACCTGGTGCCCTTTGTCGTTTCGGAGTGGTCACGCGTAAGTGGAACACGCTGTTTCCGCCCCCATAGCGTATGTCCTCAGACAAACTTTTGGCAGGAAAAAAAAAAAATTGATAAGTGCGGGTTGTGACACACAAGCGGTGCAACGGTGGGGTGACCCAGGAGTATTAAGGGCTGGTGAAATCAAAGGCAGATGGGTTCCGTTGAACTCTACCTTTTTTAAATAAAGCTTCTGCTGAAAAGCTGAGTTATTATAACCAAGGATTAGTAATTGCATAAAATGTATATTTCATTTTTTTATGATCTATGTACCGTATTGACTCGCATCGAAGCCGCCATCGATTCTAAACCGCACCCCAAACTCTCTACACGTTTTTGGGAAAAAATGTGTAAAATGTTCATCAATATCCGATACTAAAGAAAGTTTTTAAAAAAATTTAATGAGAAATAAGAATTTAATAATAAATTTATTTTACCAGTATTAAAAACTTTCAAATACATGCATGAACCTATAATTGATCTTACCACCAGTATCAAGTTTCACAAGTGATTCGTCACTCTCACTGTCACAGCCGACTTCGGAATTGGTGCCGGCATCGCCATTTTCCCACACAGTACAGTCTTCCGTGACATCCAATGCATTTGCTATGCAATACTTTTTTTTTAAAAAAAAGAATGCGTTTTAGAATGTAAATGAATTACTAAAGACTGTTGAACACTTATAAACAAAAATTATATGATTTTGGTTACGCCATCAACGTGTATTTGTTTTATCCGTGTCAAATTTTCAGTGGCCACTGCTCTGTTTCAATTTTTTTTTTTTGTTTATAAAATTGCGTCCCTTTTCATAGTGAACTCGTCTATACCTTCCATAGTGAATGTAGGCATAGTGAACTCGTCTTGATGCTATTACCGATATCTTTGGTGATTAAAGAAAGCGTATGCAAAAAATTTCCTAAATTCGAGCAGACAACGATGTTTAGAATAGACTGAATTACTGGAGATAAACTGCGGAATGGGATAGATCATTGGTGCAAGTGACCCAGAATGGACGGTTACATATTTCCTTTGAAAGGGGTTGAAACTCAATTTTCCGCATCGAACAAGTGTTTTGCCTTCGATTCTAAGCCGTACCTGATTTTCAGTAGCATTAACACTGAAAAATAGTGTGGCTTATATAGATTCGAGTATATAAGTATGGTAATTATTAATTTAGAAAATTTTATGAGGTGGTGAAGAAACCAACTCTTCTTTTTTCAATCAAGTAAAAAAAAAATGTTTACTTAAATATTGTATTATTTTTGCAATCACTATATTTATATTCTTGTTTGAATGAGTTTTAAGTACAGTAAATATTGGATACGCATTTTTTAAGTCATCCTGCATTATAAACTTGAAATTGCATGAATTTTAAAGACAATTTTTACATTTGTATTATTTATGAACTATATGTTAATAATTTAAGAAACGCGACTATCAATTTCCAAAGGAAAATTATCTGAAAAACAGAAAATGTCAAGAAATTTCAACGGTATGATTAAACACTTTCTTCACTTTCTCATCATCAGACTTATCTGATGTAATTTGTGATCTTTACACAAAATCATTCAAATATAGCAATAATTTAACAACAATAACTAAGACGGGTTTATGTTATTTTTCTCAACAATGTATCATATGCAGAAAACTATGCTTGCATGTTAGAGCGAAAGCAAAATATGATCCATAACATGACTGTTAGAAGAATGTTATAATGAAGTGAAAAATCAGTAACTCTCTCTCTCTCTCTCCTGTTTTCTTAAATATCTGCTTATCTTTTATGATTTTTAAAGGATTTATTATTTTGTGTAGAAGACAACCAGTGGCGTAACAGAGGGCCTCCCCCCTGTAAAGTCAGGTTTTGGGCCCCAAGCCGAATCTTACAAAGGATTGCAAAACCATAAAATGCCGTAGGTTTTGCCCCCCTTGATGTGGGGGTTGGAGGGTGTACGTTACGCTACTAAACACAACGATTTTATAAATTTACAAAGAAAGTTAACAAATTTTCCTCGATGTATCCAAACTAAAATCTCATTCATATAGTATTTTTATTTTATGGTATATATATATTTATAAATATATATATATTTATATAAAGCTTCTCAATGAATTTACAATGTGTGAGGAAAATTAATTCATTGTATGATCAGTTCACAATTCTAGCAAGATTCGGTATTAATGTAATGTAACGTTTCATGGTTTTTATTCGAAAATGAAGGTTGTGAGAAAAATATAGAGGCAGCTATGAAAATGTATTCAAAATTTATCTTTTTATCTGTGATTGCTTATTCAGTGAATAGTTTAAGAATTGAGGAAAGCTTTTTCAGCATTGGAAGTATGGTTAAAATATTGCGGTTTAGGTGATTAGATAGTAGAAGGTTATCTTGGCCCATAATACACACAGAAGGCAAACTGATTAAATGTCCTTTGTATTAGATTATCAGTAGATATCCTTTCAGCTAGTTGCTTCCACATCCGCCATTTTAAATTTAATTCAAAGCACTTTTAAATTGGATTTGTTGAAAGTATTATTAAAATTCTAAACGCATACTTGAATAATTGATTCATACAAAATTTGATTTTAGTGAATTAAGAAATAATCCAAAATCTATTACAAGTGGACCCCTTTGCATTTCATTGTTTTCTATTAAAGGTATTCAGTGATATAATTCAACTTCAAAATTAGCCTGCACATTTTCTATGCGTCCCGGACGCGTAGCTACTTTGCTACGGCCTTGACTGACCTTACTCAGAGTCGGGAAAAACAAGGCGGCCGAAGGTTGACCGCGATGTGCAGCCGACTTAATAAATACGGATAAACTTAAAATGGTGACAGAATGCATGTACTTCTCAGAAACAAAAATAGGCTATTATACAGTAATGCAACTAAAAAATATTGTTATCGAAAAAAAAAAACAACACGAATTCCCATCCAGGGTTGCTCCTAGAGTAATGCTGAATTATATATATATATATATATATATATATATATATATATATATATATATATATATGCACTAGGGCAGGGGTGGCGAACCTTTATAGATCAACGTGCCATTTTTTCTTAAGAAGTGTTTAATGAGATATAGACGTGCCGTCAAATAATTTTGACTTGTGATTGTTGGGAAAATAATTAAACTAAATACTAACAAAACCCAAAACTTTTTATTTACTATGGAAAAATACCTGTTGCACTGTATAGTTGTAAATGTTTTAGTTATACGTGTAATTCAAATTAAAGTAATTTTAGTGTAACTTCTGTTGTTGCAGATTGGATGACAAATATAACTTATGTTATGATTGTAAGATGTATCTTTTAGTATAACGCATGCTGAATTGGAATCATCTGATAAATAGTTTCTGATAAATGGATAATGATTTTGCTGTGGTTCACTTTTTTGGCGAGAGGATTTGTGATTTGTTTTAAAATGCCGTTTTACAGATGATGTTCTGCATACCACTGTTCCAGAACGGAAAACACACATCGCTTTCTCGCCTTTACCATATTTCTAGATTCACCAAGTTTGAAATTCTCTGCATAGTCAAATTTTGCATCCTAAGCAACTGTAGTCCATGGCGTAGCTAAGGCAAGATAATAAGAAACGAGTGTGCTCCCAGCCGATCACTCGTGTTTGTTCGAAATATTTCATAGTGAACTTTGTTATTTTGAAATAAAACGCAAAAAATTGTGAACACTAAAGTGCCCAAAATATTGTGTCGCGTGCCATTGATGGTACGCGTGCCATGGTTCGCCATCCCTGCACTTGGGTATTCAAATCTGGGCGGTATGTTGTATAAAGGAGGTCGTAAGATATGACGTGTTTTTTTTCTTCCAGAAATAAAAAGGACATACTGAAATACTGTTCCATTTATTTGCAAGAAATGTATAGCAATGCAAAAATTCGCTAATAATACCAACACATAATGCGTGTTGGGGTAAATCCTTGACATGGAAAAATTTGCATTTATTTAGTTAGATGATTTATTTAATTGTATCATTATTATTATTCCGAGAAATTTATACATACTTTATTTATAAAAAACAATTAACACCATTTTTTTTACTTACTCTTGCATGAAACAAAAGCAATTTATTTTCTCGCCATGTCCTCGAAAGGTTGATAACAGTATTTTACTATACAATTTATTTTATTTTACTCAACAAAAGAGGAATTAATATTTTTTAGGTGTAAGATATATATTTTCCTATTTTTTTTTCAAAATGATGTAAGTTAATATTGCCATTTTTATTGTTAAATTGTGTTATGTTTAATAAACTTTTAGGTTGTGTTAAATATAAAAATCAAGTACAATTTTTAGTTTAATATTCAAAGTATACATAAAAATAAAATGGTTTACTGTTTAAGAATGTCCTTGCAGATAAAAAATCTGTTAAAATCTACTTTAAATAATTACATGACTTGCAGACTCTTGAAGATATCATTTGGGCATTGGCGCACCCAAAGGGGTGCAACCCATTCCCCCCTCAAAACCCTTGATTTTTTTTCTCGATTGATTATAATCCTATGCATACAGTACATAAAATTTAATTAAGTATTTGTTATTAATAATTTTATTAATTAATGCTAATTATTTACTCAATAATTAATTTTTTACTATTTGTTGACAAAAATCGACAAAATCAAAGGAATATGTTGGATGCCCCCCCGAAAAATTTCTATGTGCGCCACTGCATTTGGATTATACGTTATATTTGCTTTTGATATAAAATCTTGTATGAAATACAAAATTTCTAGATTTTTTTTCTTTCTTTCAAAACTTGGAAATCTCCCTTGTATTGAGAGAGAATTGTTTTATAAGTTTCCAAAGATTTCGTCCCATGATTTTAAAATACTTTGTCCTCCTCCCCCCAAAATCTATTGATCTAAAAGATTATTGAATAAAATAGAGAGGAACTTGCTATTGTGTGTGTGTGTGTGTGTGTGTTAAGATCATATATGCGTCAGTCTTAATAAGTTCTAAAGCGCCCCAAAATTTTTTTAAAAAATTCGTTTTCTCACAATGTTTTTTTTTTTTTTTTTTTTTTTTTTTTTGTGTGTGTATAGAGTGAAAAGTTACTTGAACATACATTGCAGTGTAAATTAAATTTACTTGAAACAAAAAATTTTGTATTACAGGCATAGAAAATTTCAGTGCTCATAATTTTATAATATAGATCTCATGCGATTAGAATGGCGATATCTCTTCCTTCTTGTCAAATGTTTTTGCCTCTTTAGCTGAAACTTACAACGCTCAAACGAAGTCACTTTTTCTGCTTCCTCCTAATAAGATCTGAGCGACGTAGGGGTAGGTCCATCATGCTTTCTTAGAAATATTTTGAGTTTTAAAACCTTGAAACCTCTGCATTTTAAAGAAAATTATTAGGTATGAAAAAAGGAAAGAAATAAAGCAATGAGAAAATATAATTAAATAAAAAAAGAGAAAATTCAAAGCAGAGAATGCATAAAAAATTAATAGACATTAAAAAAAATTACTGAGCCAATAATAATAATTTGAAATAATTTTAACATCTTAAGTTTCCTTTTTCCAGATACTGCGCCCGGGAGCAGATTTCTCCTTGCCACGCCTCTGTTTACATTCAATAAAAGTTGCAAGAGTTTGAAAATGAATCAAACGAGAAGTAAACAGGACATTTTCTGAATTTATATTAAATTCTCATTTTGGGACCTTATCGGAACAAACAGTGCTGCATTTTATCGGATTGTAATCAGTCTAGTCTGCCATTCCCTTCTCTCCCTCTCCCCCTTTAATAGAATATTCCTAGGAGATAAACATTGATTCACGCGGATAGTAAAATAAGGCGCCATCTCTTAATTGTTTCGGAAACTAAATTTTCAGTTCTAAATTTCTAGTTTTCCTATTCTTGTTTAATTTCTCTCGCGGGAGGATAAAATTAATATTTTTAAACTTTGAGAAGAAAAGAGCAGTGAATTTTAAATACAAAATGGAATTTTTTTTATTGATAATCTCTATTTTGTTAATATTGTCCAGTAAGGAAAATTATCAAAAATGATATTTCTTGTTTTTATTGAGTAAAATGTTTATTTTTATTTTAATCTATCAAATGTATTTATTTGATTTTCTTTATCGTATCATATTATTTTGTCTTTGTAATTTGAAAAGTAATTTTTGAAGAATGTCATTAAATATCTGTCAATTTTAGGAAATATTTTATGGAAATAAGTTCGATTTTATAAAAACACTTGGTTTTGTATGTTAAGATATTTGATTTAAAATACTTAAGCATTCTTTTGTAAAATTTATTAAAATTATAAGAGTTTAGTTGAGCTGCTTCGAACACATTTTTCATCGAAGGAAAGGGATTTATTCATATAAAACGTTCGTAAACTGAGATTATTTCAATTCTAAATCTGTTATATATTACTAAACATGATTCTACAGTTTCTCAGTGTTTTGTCATATTAAAGGATTTATTGGACTGTGAGTTCCATGTCTCGTTAATTGTAAGGAATTACATTTTTACAAATTAATTTCACAGTATTAAAAATAAAATCGTACAGTAATTTAATTCATCCATATCAGAAAGGAGCCACTATGAAAAATATGAAATCAAACTCTATAATATATATTTATCTTATTGTAAATAAATTCGTCGAATGTAATTTCAAATTATATTTTTTTCCCTTTCTTTTTATATCTTGGATATTAATGTGTTCCTTCTTTATCTGCTACATTCGAAAGTCCGCTTAATAAATCCCCCCAAAAAAAAATCATTAGTTTTAAATCATGATCAAACGACAGTAATTAAATGTCTGATTTAATACAATCGAAGAGCTTCTTATTTCAAAGATGAAAAAGAAATCAACACAAAACTATTTTTCTGCATAAGGCTGTTGGGATAATAGTTGTAACTTGAATATTACTGAAACAGGGAGGTCTTAAGACACTGAGGCTATGGACATGCAGAAGATTTTTTGAAGCCCTGGGTCCCCATGGAAAAGAAGGCCTTACCTGAGATCTTTAAAAGTGGAAAGTATGTAGCATGTATTGTCAAATACTCATTCAAATGGTAATTTGAAACAAATATGTACGACTCCAGGGCCGGCTCTAGCAGTTTTGCCGCCCCGGACAAAATAGAAAATGCCGTCCCTTTCTCCAGTGCCACCCCCTCTCCCCCTCTCTATATATTGTAAGTCCTGAAAATTCAAAATAATTCGAAATTAAAGGCATAATTACTTGTAACATTGCAAACCAGCAAAAAATGAAAGGGAAGGATTTGTCTATTTAAGAATCCCAATTTCTTCGAAAAATCTATTAATGGTGAGGATTACAAGGTTTTTTTTTCAACTTTTAGAACTACACTCGACTAAAATAAAACATCTCTTGTGGCTCTCTATCTACCATAACCTCTTGTTACCCTTGTCCCCTTTTGGATAGCTGAAATCGGACATCGTAAGGCTGAAAGAAATGGTCCGTTGTGATCTCACTTCGGGATGGGGAGAAAGTTACTTGTGAAGGATGCGTAAACATATGAAATTTCATGATCTAACATATACTCCCGCCTCGAACCCTTAAAATTTCAACATAAAGGAAGACTGTAATTAAATATACAAGTACAAAATAAAAAAAAAATAAGATACGTTAAATGAAATGCCAAATTCACACCTAAAAATATTTAAGAAAATAATCAAATTTTTTGTAACAAAAAATATTTTGATCCAAATGTCGCCCTTAAAATTTGCCGCCCCGGGCAGGGTCCGGCCCTAGAGTCGCCCCTGACGACTCACAATTTTTAAGAACCTAGGCAAAAACTGACTCGACAGATGGCCGCATTCTGGTATTAGGCCTAGACATGGACAGTGGTCATTACATAATAATAATACAGTCTTAGCACTTGTACCAGTTGACATGCAGTTTGAAATTTCCCGTTTTTCGGAGAATATGTACGGGTATAATATTTGACCACATTAAAATTATCCGGATCATGATCATATTAAGACAGACTCAAAAAGAAACGTGCCCCCCCCCCAAGGGTGAGGCCCTTTGCCCGGGCCCAAGCCTTAAGACTGTCTTCGGTAAAAGTTCGAGAGCTTGAACTAAACGCGAAGCACATTTTCAGACAGAAATGCCTCAATTTCCATCTAAATTTGCAATGTTATAACTCACATACCTCTGTTAACAATATAGTGTTTTTAAAAACTTCAAATATTCCATGAATGCTTTCTTTTTCGGAATAATGCGTGATACTACGTGTTAATACGTGAAGGCATAGCCCATTTAACATTGCGGTATAGGAGAAAAATGCGAAACACATTTTACACCAGAATAAATGATTCAACTCGGTTAAAAAAGGGAAGTATGATAAAGAGTGCTGCTCTCTAAAGTATAGTGAAGCCAGAATATCATATAAAATGTTCATTTCTTTTACATCTGAAAAAATATTCCCAATTTTTTTTTTTTTTTTGGATCCTATTCCTTAACATTAGCCGAAAACAGCCTTAAGACGTCCCTGTACTGAAACGGTAATCATCTGATTTTAAGGTTTAATCCATTTTGTAAGCAGAGTTTTCCCTATTAATTACGCTGCTCTGAAGGAAACATTGAACCCTAATATCATTCTTGTTCATTCTTATGTATTGATTGATTGAATGTTAACGTCGCACTGTTCAGCTACACGAGGGCTTTTGGCGACGGACCACGTAATTTTGAACCATGGTCAAGTGACGTGGACGGCACCTCATTCTTATGTAATATAACCTCCGGAATTCAGTATGACCCCCATTTTGCTCCATCCTGAATTTGATTTCCAGGAGTGAGAAGGATTATTTCAATACTTAATTTGAAATTTAAAATATACTAATCTATTATTATTATTATTGTATATTATAATACAAAATATATTAAATGTAATTTATGATTAAATACCTGTATCTGGTGCTTGCTTTTTCTCTCTCTCTGATGTAGAAGTTTCTCGTACCAATGACCATCAGTATTTTGCCAACATGCTTGCATTCCATTTCCCAGAAAATCTCTCAAACTGAGGGATGTCTTGATTGAACCATTCCCCGTGTTGATGTGAGGCCGCGGTAGCCGAGTGGTATAGGCATCGGATCGTGGCTGGCTTTGTCACGAGTTCGAGCCCAGTACCACTAAAGACCCGCCGTGTAGGGCAGCGATGCACGCTAAATCTGTCGAGAGCTGAAACGTCCTCCCGTTGGTGTGGTGTGGTAGTTAGGAGAGGGGGTGCCAGCTCAGGTGTCGTCCATGTCACTTGACCATGGTTCAAAATTACGTGGTCCGTCGCCAAAAGCCCTCGTGTAGCTGAACAGTGCGACGTTAATCTTCACTCACTCACTCACCCCGTGTTGATGTGGCCGCGGTAACCTAGTGGTCAAGGTATCGGATCTTGGCTGGCGTGTCATGAGTTCGAGCCCAGTACCGCTAAAGACCCGCCGTGTAGGGGAGCGATGCATGTTAAATCTGTCGAGAGCTCAAACGTCCTCCCGTTGGTGTGGTTGGGGTGCCAGCTCTGGTGTCGTCCTCGTCACTTGACCATGGTTCAAAATTACGAGATCCGTCGCCAAAAGCCCTTAAAGCTGAGCAGTGCGACATTGATATTCACTCACTCCCCGTGTTGATCCGAAATTGTTCGGGCTTGGCTGTCCTATTCACATAGTAAACAACAATATTGTTGCTTACTATCTGCAGCAACAACTTTTAATCCAGCGCAGATTTTTAAATTATAATCATAATGGATTTTTTTAATGATTCGACTAATGTTTTCTTACGTCTCCTCCATATCAACAGAATATGCAAACGGGACTGATAGTAAATCATTCCGATTGTCCAACAGGGCAGCTTTAAGGCTTATCTTGAGTCTGTAAACAGTCTACAATTGTGTGGGCCAAGTTCCATCTTCAGTTCTATCGTCAATTCATTTCAATCAAGCCTTCATTTTCCGAAAAACTTTCCGGTTCACTGTTTGCTCCTATAAGAGATTTTTACGTCCTTTTCTAAGAGATCCCATTGCTGAAATCGAATCTCCAAGATGTTGAGATTTACACTTAGGGTAACTTAATACCCCGGACAAGGTCATTCAATTCTGATTGAGTGACAAGCTGAGTTTGCTGATGAACTAAATCAAATGAATGTATCATTTTTGGATGTTAATAATCCAGGTCTCAAATTCGGAGTCTTCCAAATCCGTTTCTAGCTGTAGAATATAGATTTTGAGGGCCACCATGATTGACAAAGTGTCATTGTGAAGATCTGATCTTAGAGCTAAAGGTATATTAGGATACTGAATTGTGTGTATGTTTACTTTTGCTTGAGAACTCGATAGTGGAAGTCACATGTCAGCGAAGTTCTCTCCAAACCATGGGTGCATCAAAAGTCATTGATTTACGGGTACATATGAGCCATTTGGTCAAGCTACTGTAACAAGTTCAACTTTGGATACTAATCCTTGTCCTGATTTACTTTGATTATCAAGCTGGCAAAATGATAAGCAGATAGAATTTTAAGAAGCGGAGCAAGCGATTTTCATTGTACTTTTCGAGTCAATTCACCACTAACATAGCAGAACCTATTTCGGTGGATTTGTACACTCGCGTGGCATAATAAAATGAAATTGTTAATCAATGCTTGGTGTTAATATAACATCTTTACATTCACATACTATAACTCTCTTTTAAAAAGTCGGATTAAAAAATTAGATCGTGGTATAAAATTTAAATAACTTGGAAATACGGAATCACACAGCCTAGAACACCACCGCAAAGTTGACTCTGACTCTCCGAACGCGAAATAAGCACCGAGGGAAGATAACGATACTTGACTACAGTTGTAAGAGCAATAAGAACATGTCAAAACAGGATATTTGCAGCTCAGTACACGAAGCGTTGGAAGTTATTTAGAGCGACAACGTTGCACACACAATGAATCTTCTAAACTTTCTTGCGATGGGCTTAGAGATCTCTTACCCTTCTTTCGCTTTTATCCGATATATTGCTGGTATCAGTGGTGTAACGGAGAATATTAGCCCCCCCTTCCCCTACAAAATCAGGGTTTAGGCCCCAAGCCCAAATACGTACTTTGCGTCAGTCAAGCTTTGGGCCCCTCGCAGTGCGAGGGAGTTGCGGGGATGTACGTTACGCCACTGGCTGGTACATATTTTTATTATTTGGGTCTTTTGGCGAAGAAAAGCGGCTGGATATATATTTCATAAATAAGTGAAAAAATTACGAAAAAAAAGAGAAACCCATTATTTGTAATGTTTTTATTTTAAGTTTAGGGAGACCCCTTTTGTGTATGTTACAAATATTCATGTCTTAGAGCTCTTTACCTCTGTAGCCCATCAGAAGACATAACTTTTTAAATAACCCTTCCCTTTTCCAAATCAAATTCATGGCCTTAAAATTGTCAAAGATTAAAATACGTAGGGATCACTGGCGTAGCTAGCCTTGAGTGGGCCCTGTACCTAAATATCTTGGGGGCCCTCTTAGCATTTTACGATTTTTATCTTACGCATTTTGGGACCCCGTATCGTTAGTACGGCCGTAGCTACGCCTCTGGTAGGGATACATATCGAAAAATGGTGATGTTGGAGTAAAATGGGGGTTCATATTCGGATTCAGGAGATCATGTTACATAACAATGATCTGAGAATGGTGTCGGGGCCGCAGAGCAATATTATCAAAAAAGACAGTATGAAACCAAAATATTTAAAAATAGGGGGTATCATTTTGTTATCTATTGGCATGTTTCAGTTTACACTTTAAAGTGTGTCATTATCTAACCTAATCGTGTTTCGTTTCGTTTGTGTTCTAGTTTTAACTATTTTATTTGCCTTTCATCTGAGTGGGAAAAGGATGGTATGTAGAAATTTAAAATAAAATAAACTTTTCAAATGAATAATAATAAAAAAAAATGAATGTACTTTGATTTGTGACAACCATTATTAATATTAAAGATCTCTTCCTATCCATCTTTTGTAATTTGAAATATAGTGATAAGTAATTTATATTTCATTCTCTAACTGTAGTTATTATATTATAAATGTATTTTAGGTCATGGCTGTCCTTTGTCGGGGTATTTCGCCACCCCCTCCTGCAGAACCATCAGTTCCGATGGCTGAAAGTTGGTGCTATACTCAGGTAAGTTAATTAATCACATTAATTTTTTCCCATCAAAATAATCTTTTTAAAACAGTTAAAAAAGAGATTAATGTAATTATTCCAGATTCATAAAAAAATTGATGAAACGACACTAACTGCTTTCAGAAATTTTCCAACTTGTTTAAAAATATTATATGTATATAGTGAAGTTATTAATGTTGTAAGTCTTAAAATTTGGACATGTTACTGAAACTATTTTACATTCTCTTTTTTTCAAAAACTTTTCTTTCGAAACTTTTTGCAAATTTTTATATTTTTTTGTACACATTTTGTTATTTCTTTGAGTAATCTTTTACTGAATTAATGCCTTTGCTGAAGTGTTTTCATACAGTGATTCCTGTTATTATATATAAAATTTTATGTATTGTATGTTTATGGTGTAGTTATAAAATTTTATAACCACAATTATTTTTTTGAAAGCTGAAAGAATTTCTTCCTGAGCTTCTGAGAATAAAAAATTTTGTTATTAAATAAATTCTTTGTATGTTCAGTGAGGCCGCGGCAGCCTTGGGGTTGTGGTAACGGACTGACGTGTTGCGAGTGGCTGGTGTCATGAGTTCGAGCCCTAGTGCTACTGAAGTACCACCGTGTAGAGGGGCTAATGCACGTTCAATCTGTCGAGGTTCAAAGTCCTCCCATGGGTGTGGTGTGAGAGTTCGGAGAGCAAGGGACAGCTCAGGTGTTGCCTTCCAGGGCCGGCTCTAGCAGTTTTGCCGCCCCTCTCCAAAGCAAAAAAATTATAATTAAAAAAGATAAATTATTCACATAGATACACACATATAAAACTTGAATAATTCTTGCAAACAAAAAGACAGCATAACAATATACATATTTATTATTTTAAGTATTAAAAAATGCAAAATAAATTCAAATTAAGGACATAGTTACCAGCTATTATTTCAAACAAGTAAAATGCAAGAGAGGGAATTGCCCATGTCAGCGGGTCAATTTCTTCCAAAAAGATTCTACTGGTGGTGGAAATCTGAAGCGTTTATTTTAACTTATAGTAAATACACGTAAGACTAAAATAAAAATCTTCTGTGGCTCTCTATGTTCCCAAACCTCTTATTACCCCTGTCTTATTATTTGGATTGTTGGCATTGGACATCATATGGGTTAAAGGAATGTCCATAGAGACCCCTCTCTGAGATGCCAAGAAAGTTTCTAGTGAAAGATGTGTGAACTTGTCAAATTTCATGAATAAACATATACTCCCGCCTCGAACCCTTAAATTTCAACCTAAAAGAAAACTGACATTAAACATACAGAGTACAAATTAAGGAAATAAGATATGTTAAATGAAATACCAAATTCACACCCAATAATATTCCAAAAAATATATCAAATTTTTTGTAACAAAAAAAATTTCAAATTTGATTCAAATACCATCCTTAAAATATGCCGCCCTGGGCAGGGGTCTGGTTTGTCCGGCCCTAGAGCCACCCCTGTGCCCTCCTTCACTTGACCATGGTGCAAAATTGCCGAAACCAGCCCACCTCTTGCTCTCATGTTGCTTTATAGTGCAACGTTAATAAATACTCACTCACTCACTTATTCGTGCAATAACTTCATAATAAACTTTTTATTTAGGATAAATAAATATATGTAGTTACACATTACCATAATATATTTCAAAGTTCCTAGACTATCATATTTGCTTTTATATGTAATCGATTTCAATTTTTAGATTCTGCGCAATTTAAATATCAAGAGTAGCATTTGATATTAGCGAAGAATATATGTAATTAACAATGAAATATGAAGTTTGTAATATTATTATTTTTAATTATCTAAAAAAATACTCTATTCTATTACATGTGTATGTGTGTTTGGGATATGAAAAAATTTTATGGAAATAAAAAACGAGCATTAAATTTAAAAATAAAAATGAAATTTTTGTAATTATATTAATGGGGTTTGAAATACTTATTAGTAATTGTTAAAACAATGGAATAGCTACAAAAGAGTTCAAAAAGCTTTATTAATAAGACATAGGGTCACCTACAGCAGGAATGTCCTACACGTGGCCCGCCGACTCTTTTTAAGAAATTTTTAAATATCAAGTTTTTAAAGGTTTTTCACTTCGAAATTTATTTGAGGGGAAATTTATCTATATATAAATCTACACTGTATTTGCCTGTTACCTATTCTTGTTTTAAAATAAATCCTTTTTGATAATGGAAATGTCCTTTAGATTAAAATATTTATTTTATCAAACAGTTACATTTGATTTTGCTATAATAAATTACTTTTTTTAATAAATTCCGAATAATGAAAACAATAATAATAATTCATTCTGTTTTAAATTTCCAAAAAACATGATTCACTCTTGATTCTTGATTGTGGTAGGGTACATTTATTTCATTAAACTAATTCTAAAATTAAATGTGCTTGCATCTATAGATTATATGAAATTAGCACAAATAAATAAACTGAATAAAACTGCGACTATTTTATCTAATACTAGCTGGCCCGGCGTTGGACGGGCTTTTTCAAGTTTTAAAATAAATAAAATTCAGCTTTTTATAGCAAACATGATATTTTTTTAAAGAGGGTAGAGCCATTGCAAGACAAAAATCCAAAAATTAAAAAAAAATTTTAATGAGTGCTCACATTATAAATAACTTTAATTTAATTGCAATTTGGTCTTACAGTAAAGAATGATTTCATAAAAACATATATTTGAATGCCAGAGAGGAAATTAACATTCTAAAAAGATAAATAGAAATGAGTCAATGAAAATATTAATAATAATTATAACAGAAAAGTAATAACAGAAGTATTTTTGTGCTATGGGAGCTATGAGTGAAATAACCTGAAAGAGGTAAACCAAAAGAAAAAATTAATTACATGTTAAACCGTTTTGCTAAAATATTATCATAATAACATATATTAGACTGGGGAAAAAAGTAAATTAGTACAAACTAAAATTTGAAAAGATAGATAAAATAAGCCTACATTGTAATTTAATTAAATTTTCTGTAGCATTAAATTAATATTACATGAGGAATGCATGTAATACTATCTAACATCTATTTTACATTTAATATAAAATTTAGATGTAATACAATGGTGAGAGAGAGATAAAATTTAATTAGTAAGAACCAAAATAAAAAAAAAAACCCTCTAAAACAGACCTACATTGAAAAAAACCCATAATAAACCTAATGAGAGAAATAAACCTTGTTGATAAAAAATTAATATTTTAAACAATAGTTATTTGCAATATTTCAACTAAAAATTATTGTAATTCTGTTGCAAAGAGCAAACAAATGAGAAAATAGAATGATAAATAACTACAGAGGTAATTGAAATATATATATGGACAGTAAGATATGTATAAAGCATATGATCTTCATAAAACTAAAGCATATATAACATAAAACATATTATCAGGCAAAGTTGAACCGTGATGACATGAGACATAAAATCCCATCAACACTGAATTATAAAGAAATACAAAGAAAAAATATGAAAAATCCTATCAAGCTGCATCTTTTTCTACAAAGATTTTTGGATTGCAAATGGTATAAATAGAATATATATTTCAAAAAGCAAAAAATCTGATCAACATTGATCATCTTATCTGTTCTCTTGTAATGATGAGAACATGGTATTTGTTGATGAAGGAAGAAAAGAAATAACCTTTTTTTTTCCAATCAAAGGAGATGTCATAGAAATATATGTATATGTAACAAATGTATACAATGTTAATGTATAAAATCTTCAAAAATCTATATGAAGAACAGATTGTTAGAAAGAAAATCAAACCACGATGCCATATGACAGAAATCGCATTAACACTGAATTTTAAAGTGCAACTTTGTTGTGCAATCAATCGCATCCATAGTTTCAGTGAAAACCTTCTAGGTAAATAATGTTAACTATCTTTCCATGAGAACAAATATGAGGACTTATCGGTTATCAAAGCCATGAGGCCAAATCCAGCAACATGTAGAAAAAATGCCAAAATCTAGTTAATACCAGTTGACATAAAGAGGGTAGTTTTTTATCAAATATTGTCAATCTGTTAATAGTAATTAGTTTAAGTTTATTACTATTTTATCTTATACTGCTAGCTAGGATTTTCTACTTTATTCTTAGAATAAGCAAGATTTAGAATTTGTCAATTAACAAAGAAAAGCAATGTTTTTTTCTGGCAGAAAGAAGCTGTGTAAAAGATTTTTTGGTGAATAAGTAATCATGATCTAAGATTCTGTTAGGAAAAAATTCACAAATTATTGTTTAGCTGAAAAACTAACTTTTGAGTCACAGTATCATATAACTTATGTCAACTACAATCATAATTAAAAAAATAAACAAATACAAAACTGTGTGAGACTGAAATAGAAATTATAACATTAATTTCAATTAAAAGGTTATCTAAAACAGAAATTTAAGCCCTAATTTTGATAAAATTACCATAAACAGTTCTGAACAAACAAAACACTAACAGAAAATCTTAAATATGAAAAATTGAAACAGAAATAAAATAAACATAAATAAATATGAAGAAACTGAACAAAGTGTCGAAATTATGACATTAATTCAGACTAAAAAGTTATCTTAAATAGATGAATTTAAGTCTGATTTTGATGAACCATCATAAACAGCTTAGAACAACAATAAAATCATGTGTCGGAAAATATTATACACAACTTAATTACAATATTTGCAATCTGTTAATTCCAAATTGTTTGAATTGTCATTTTATTTCTGGCACACTTATAGCTAGATTTTTTTTTACTGTCTTGCAACAGTAAAAAAAAAATACTGATAAAGAAGAGAAATAATCTTTCTCTATTTCAAAGGAGAAAAATGTCAAGAATAGCTCTTTCAACCAAATGATCTTCCTATGTAGATGGAAGTAGGCAAGAAGTACCATTGAAAAGTACTGATATTCGGGAAATGATTAAGTTTCAAGCTTTACTAATTATTGGGAAAACAACCGGGTGGATCCTAGACAAGCACACTGCTTGGCGACAAAAATTTTGGCGCCGTTCGTTTACTGACTTTGAAGCATTTAATGAATGGAAGGACGTAACAGAAAAGGAAACAAAAAGTAAATTTATAGTAAAACATGGAGCAACATCATTAAAAAATGGGAAAAAACATCATTTTGTCTGTCACCGCTCTGGGGTTTACATATCCAAAGGACTGAGGCATCTTAAGACACAAGGAAGTAATAAGATTGATGGATATTGTCCTGCTGAAATCGATGAAAAGCGATGATTTTGTTTTAATCATCATGAATGATGCACAGTGTGAGATGCTAAAAAAATATGTATCTCACATTTGCATAGATGGAACCCATGGAACAAATGGTTATGATTTTGAACTCATAACATTGCTGATACTTGATGATATGAGACAAGGATTCCCATGTTCCTTTTTTATATCAAACCGAACTGATCATTTTGTGCTTGAAATATTTTTCGCAAAAATTAAAGAGAAAGTTGATGAAATTTGTCCAACTGTTTTTATGTACGACATGGCAGAGTCGTTTTTCAATGCATGGTGCAACACATTTCAAAACAAGCCAAAACATAGACTATTTTGTACCTGGCATGTAGACCATGCATAGAGAAACAATCTGCACAAAATTCAGTCTAGAGAAATGCGGTTAGATGTTTATAAAACTTTGAGAACATTAATGGAAGAGAAGGATGTTGATGCATTTAATATAATGTTTAATGAAGTTCTTAAAAATTTTTTGGAGAATGATATGACAAGAGAATTTTGTAAGTATTTTATCGAAAACCATGCAAATTGTATAAATTCATGGGCATACTGCCATCGTTTACAATCGGGTTTAAATACAAATATGCATGTGGAAAGCATGCACAAAACATTGAAATACATTTATTTGAAAGGAAGAAATGCAAAACGGTTGGACAAGACAATTTATGCTTTAATGAGGTTCATAAGGGACAAATTAGTTGATAGACTAATTGTCATGAATAAAGGAAAGTTAACTTCAAAATTAAAAGATCTAAAAGAAAAAATTAAAAGACAGCGTCATAAAACAAGCCTTTCCTTGTCAACTGCTAGGATAATTGAAAATGAGAGTGGATATATTGTCCCATCATCATCCACACATGAAACTTATCTTATTCAAGAAAATAATACAAACTGCAGCTGTAAGCTCATTTGTATAGATTGCAGCAATACATGCATCCACAATTATTCATGCACCTGTCTAGATGCAAGTGTAAAATGGAATATGTGCAAGCACATACATTTGGTTTGCCGCCATAAATTTGCAGTAGCTCAGGCGAAAAATTTAAATACAAATAATTTAAGTTCTCTACAAAGTGATCTTCTCATTGATGAAGATGAAACCAGAGAAGCTGACATCATAATAACAGAGCTATGCAAAAAAAATGAAAAGTCTAAATGCTCTTATTTTATCAGAAAAGAAAGAACAATTAAAAACAAAATTTCTTGAAATCTTAGACAGTGTTTCTAGTGAAGAGGAATTAAAAATAGTGGAAAATTCAATAAAATCACTCATACCAACATTATCAGCCAATGTTGCTATGAAGGAAAATAAGTTTCTTGTGACAGAAAATAAATGTATTCCAGCTATTAAAGCTGTAAAGCCCCAAAAGCGATTATTTTCTACTAGAAAGAGAAAAGAACGGCTGAACACATAGAATTGCTAAACCAAGCGAGGAAGAAACTCAAAAAAATTGCTTTATCTTTAATAATGAATAGAAAATAAATTTTGTTTTTAAGTAATTTTTTTGTATTATGTCTTAGTTCCAAAAAAAAAAAAATTAACCCACTAACAATATATAATAAAACTGACCTATTAATCAGTTATGTGCAGTAAAAATGCATATTGTACATGAAATGTCATTTGATCAGCTTTCATCTTTAGGGGTGTCCTAAAACAGTCTAATCACAAAAATGTAATTTGGGGAATCGGGAGTTAACATGAAACACTCGTACGTGTGCATGTATAATATATGTGTGCCTGTGAGTATATTATTACAAATTATCTAAAGGTTTGTTAGAACATGAAACACACAACACACACACTTTTTTATGGTTAATTGCCCATTTTTAATTATTCAAATGTAATTAAAATTTCAGTTTTTTAATTAATGCAACTTGCAATTCACTGATTTTTTAAAAAATATTGCTTTGTGTGTTGTGAAAGTTGTATAAAACTTCAAAACTGTGATAAGTTCAGACATTTAGATCAATATACATTGACAAAATTTTTATACACAGAAATATATAATTATACTTCTTAATGGTAAAAAAACTGCTATCAGTTGATCACAAGCCGAAAATTTTTAGTATCATATATATGTATATGAAAAAGGATTTATCATACAAACTGATAATAAGCCACTTACCATTATTGTAAATAAATCTCTATGTAATATATTTCTACCAGTTTGCAAAGAAAATTGTTAAAATTATCAATTTGACATGGTTTATGTAAAAGGAACTGAAAAGTATTCAGCAGACACACTTTCCAGGGCATATCTTACAGATGAGGTAAATGATGATCCCAATATTTTATATTTTGTTCATACAGTTAAAGGGCTTCCTAGGAGTTAACGTAGAATTGCTCAATTTAAAATTACTATTAAGTCAGATCCTGAACTGAATATTGTATATGATTATTGTATAAAAGGTTGGCCTGATCATATTCAAAAAAGTTCCTGTTAATGTGATGCAATACTTTAAATTTTAAAATGATTTGTTTATTGAATTTGAATTAGTATTTAAAAAGAGACTCTAAAATTGTTGTAACTTCTATTTTAAAAAATGATACTTCATAAATGTCATTTGGATATAGAGAAAAGTAAAAAAAAAAAAGGGCAAAAGAGAGATTATGTTTTGGCCAGGAATGTCTAAAAGTATTGAGAAAATGGTATCTGAGTGTGAGGTGTGTCATAGAAATTTCAAAAGGCTAATGTTAAAGAACCTCTCTTAGTTCATGAAATTCCCAAAAGATCTTTGGAAAAGATAGAAATTGGTATTATGACATTTATGAAAATGTTAAGTATTTAATTATCATATGTTATTTTTCAAAATGGATAAAAATAGAAAGGCTAAAGAACAAAACTTTAACAGATATTAATAACCCAATCATGCTTGTAACTTTTTCACATGATAATTATATAAAATAAATAGTTTATTTCTATAAAAGGTAAGGTTCTCTCAGTGAATTTTTTAAGAATTTGACAATTTCTAAAAAACATAATTACTTTTTGTTCTAAATTTAGATTCATATAAATCTATTCATAACTATATATATCTAAATAAACAATGAAGTTTGATTAGATTTTATAATAAACTTTTATAAGACAAATATGATATGACATACATAAGTGTGCACTTTTATGATAATTATGTCCGAATTTTTGTACGTTGGAAAAACACCTAGAATAAACTCTAGTTTTTAAGTAACTATTTACTTTAATATTTTTCTAAGATCAGAAAAATATTATAGTGATAATTATATATGTGCATTTATGTATAATCATATTTAATTTATAATGAAAAATGCGGCAAAAGAAATCAAATATTTTATTTTTCATGATCATTTACTAAAAAGTGTTTGATATTATTAAGGTGTCCAGTTTTTTACAATGAAAAGGAGGACGCAAGTGAAAAATTTAAGAAAAAGTTACAACGTAAATATATGAAACATTATATTAATTCAAATAAAAATAAGCTAATTACACTTGCATTCCTTTTAGTTATTTACTTAAATGAGTATTTTCCCATTGAATTTTTTTTTTGTCAATATATCATTTTCTAATACATTGGAAATTTTGGAGCAAAAAATATCCTTTATATTGAGCTTCACAGTCAGTGCTACAGTTTAAGTATCAGCATTCAATCTTGATTTCTCACTTGTCCAAAAATCCACCAACTGAAAAAACTTTCAATTTCTGCATTAGTGCCAGGTCAGCAAAATGTAAATTCCCCAAGAATAACTAAATTATCATTTGGAAAGTGTTCATTTTTCAAATGGTTAAGTATATCCACCCATCTTTTATCAATATCAGCCTGCTGATTTACCAATTGTTCCAATTTATCAGAATTTAAATATACACTCAGTCTTCTAATTTCTTTTAACAGACAATTGTCACCGATTTTAATATCAGGCATTTCTTTCAATAAAAACAACACAATTTTCTATATATGCCTAATTTACTTGTGATGAAGTAAAAAAACACCATTGAAAACTGTTATTTCCTGTGATATTTGTTTCAGACCATTTTTCAACATACTGGAGAAACATGTTTGGTTTATCTCTGAAAAGAGATTAACAGATCAGTTTTAAAATATTGAAAAGGAGGACACTTTTGAGGAAGGACAGAAACTATAAAAAGAGGACGATTGGTCACCTTAATATTAGGCTCTCTAATTATATGTATTTTGATTAAAACCAGTTATTCTCAGTAGCTGTTTCTATTTACCAAATATTTCTCTTAAAAACCTTGCAGTGATCTCATTTAAGGTGATAACTCTTGTTTAGGGATAACCTGAAAACTTTATTATATGTCAAAAATAAAAATCTCCGACTTGATTTAAAAATATCCAAGGTTAAAGGTGTGTATGTAGGGGGATATAAAATTAAAAAAGATGTTTACATTAATGATCTAAGTTCACGCAATAGATGGCGCCAGGAGCGTGAGAGCTGGGTTCAACTTTTGATGCCTTAGTTAGAATGCGAGCTGTAGACACTCGTGAATTTTTCAAGGGGGGTCGGGGGTCGAAAGTTCACCATTTTTGTATCATGCTCCTTTTGATTTTGTCGATTTTCAGGAACAAAACACAGTAAAAAACTAATTATTGAATAAATAATTAGCATTAATTAATAAAATTAATCATTAATAACAAATATTTAATTAAATTTTTCGTACTATATACTTAGAATTATAATCAATCGGGAAAAAAAATCGAGGACTTTGTGTGTGTGGGGGGTCTGGACCCCAGGACCCTCCCCTTGTGTGCACCACTGATGTATACACAGTATTTTTATTGCATAGATACTCTTATATTGAACTGAACTGTGTAAAAAAATGTAAAACGTAACTTTTTGAGCTTTAAACTGAGTATGTAGTATACTACTCATAAATTTACTCATGTATTGTTACTATTCAGGCCGAGTGGTAGCGTTTCGGGCTTACACACCACAGGTTCTATCCTCAGGCTGGGCAAGGTTGACTAATCCTTTCAGTGGGTCAACAAATGAGTACCAAACTTGCTTGGGGACTAAAGCACTGAGGGTTTTGTTTCAGATTGACCACCTGATTGGGACATCTGTTAATGCACCTCAGTGCCCAATGGTCATGTTTACTGGGATGGGCACTGTTAGCCCTGGCCCTCATGGGCTGTTGCGCTACTGAGTTTGAGTATTATTACAGTTAACAATCAAAAGCAAAATATTATTTTGATGTTTGCAAGTAATATTGCTAGTATAAGGTTGACAAAAGCAAAGTTTCTCTTCATTAAGAGTTGCAAGAAAGATTATACAAGAATTATTCCACTTTGAAAGGAGAACGGCGCAATATCTAATTACATAAATTTAACCCATTGTTGTCAAACACAATAACTATGAAATCAAAATAAAATTAATATTTAAGTTATAAATTAAATCAGTTACATGAGACTCAAAAAAATGCCTTTTTAATAATTATAAATTTAATGTACACAAAAGCATTTGAAAATATTTAAAATACTAATTTTTTTTAGAAAAACCAAGAGTTCATGTCCGCTTTCTCTTTGTTGTTACTGAAGCATTTCCCGCCAAGACTGTGTTAAAGGTACCAAAAACGAAATCTTTCTTGTCACACAGATTCAACTGCTTGCACCAAATCATCAGTGATTAGAGGGCCGGCCTGAGCATTCTTCGTCTTGGAAGTTTGTTCTTCCATCTTTAAAATTCTTGACCCATTTTCAAACTGTGCTATCACTCAGTGCCATAAACTTCTGTTATTTGGCAATGGATATCTGCAGCTGACATGTTTTTTGCAGTCAAAAAACGGATAACAGACCGTATTTCACACTTGGCGGGCTATTCAATCACTTTAAACTTTTAAAGACACACAGCGAAGCTTACACAACTGCTACAGAGCTTAAATGGTGTGTGTTTGCAAAGGATGCTGGTCAGTGACGCAGAGACTCGTTGCAGCGTACGCGTGAACTAGGGAACTATACAAGCCAACAGACCTTACTTTAAAAATAGCCCTCGTAGTTATAATTAAATAATGAGATTTTTCTTTCAAATATGGATGAGGATTGGCAGTTACCATTACAGTACTGGTACATTCCCTGTGAGCTGGAATCACTTTTTAGTGGGTCACCATATAGATGGACCCACTTGCCACAGTGTAATTTTGATGCCCAGTTTTCAACCCAGAGGGAGGCCCCCGGGATCTGACAATGAGAAATTCTACTGGGAATTTAATTTTTTCAAGAGCACCCAAGTGAAACAGGCTCTTTGGGGATCTTTAACATGCCACATAATCATATGACATGGATGCTGTCGAATTTCTTCTGCATCTTGAAAATAAACAGACTTGCACCAGTATCAAACCCGTAAACTTGGGTGTACAAAGCCAGAGCCTAACCAATAACTCCACCCAAATAATGATAATGACATATATATATATATCTATATCAAATCAAGGAATGATTACAAAGGGAATTCTGTAGAAAAAAGGCTGAAGATTTTCCTCCACCAATCTCTCCTTTCTGGCTGAAAGTCGATGGCTTTGTGAATGAGAATCATATGAACAACATAATAAAATAACACAATAACTATTGGCAATAGCCCTCGTAATTTTGAGCTTCACTCAAGTGACGAAGACCACTCCTGAGCTGGCACATGCTCTCCAACCAATTACCATGTCAAAAAAGGAGAACTTCTAACTTGACAAATTTAAGGAGCATCAGTCCCCTCTGCACTGTGGGTCTTCAGTGGTATCAGGACTCGAACCAGCGACACATCAAGTTTGAGACCATAAATACGCCACAGATTGATTTCCAAGGCGTATCCTTAAAAGGAACTGGTTTGCAGTAACCATATGTGCGGGGCCGTTTATCACCTCCGTGGCACCCCTTAGGCACTTCAAATTGTTACGCCTCACCCTCGCTATTTCCGGAGCACTCCCTCCTTCAGTTCTTACCTTGCCATATTTGACTTGAAAGAAATTTTCCCTTAACTCTTACTTTTTTATTTTCTTTGTCTTTGATGTTCATTCCATTATCCACTACCTATAGACCCACTGTGTCCCGGACTAGCAACTGGTATAGTAAGGAAAAAGATAGTGCATGGTTTGGCCACTTTTGTTTATTTCTTCCATTACGGCATCTTGTACCAGCCACCCTTTTGTGAATCATTGTAAATTAATTAAATCGTTCGTAATTATAGTATAGAGAACACACATTATGAACTGTTATCAACTTGTTAATTATCATCTTATCGCTTTACTATATTTTACTTTTAGACATCCTTATTCCTTGCTGAATCATTGTACTAGTAAAGAGTGTTTTTTTAGAGGTGTATAGAACTTTAAATTGCAATAAAACAACGATGTATTATTCGATTGACATGAATTTTTTTTTTTTTTTTTTTTTATTCGAAAGATAATCTTGTGGCATTACATTTTAAATATGATCAAGCAAGGCGTACATTCGTCGAATGGGCCCAAAACGAGATTGCCGTTGTTCCCGATTTTCATAAGCGATTTTTGTTTAGCGATGAAGCGCACTTCTGGTTGAATGGCTGCGTCAACAAACAAAACTGCCGCATTTGGAGTGAAGCTAATCCACAAGTGTATGTCGAAACACCGTTACATCCAGAAAAACTGACTGTTTGGTGCGCTTTATGGGCTGGTGGAATCATTGGTCCGTACTTCTTCAAAAACGATGAATGCCACAACGTTACAGTCAATGGTGATTGGTATAGAGCCATGATTACTAACTTTTTCATTCCTGAATTGAACAATCATGATGTTCAGGAGCTGTGGTTCCAACAAGACGGCGCAACATGTCACACAGCTCGTGCCACAATCGATTTATTGAAAGACACGTTTGGTGACCGCCTAATTTCACGTTTTGGACCTGTGAATTGGCCTCAAGATCTTCTGATTTAACACCGCTAGACTATTTTCTGTGGGGCTATGTAAAGTCATTGGTCTATGCGGATAAGCCACAAACGCTTGACCATTTGGAAGACAACATTCGCCGTGTTATTGCCGATATACGGCCACAAATGTTGGAAAAAGTCATCGAAAATTGGACGTCCAGATTGGACTACATCCGAGCCAGCCGTGGCAGTCCTATACCAGAAATCATATTTAAAATGTAATGCCACAAGATTATCTTTCGAATAAAAAAAAATCATGTCAATCGAATAATACATCGTTGTTTTATTGCAATTTAAAGTTCTATACCTCTAAAAAAGCACCCTTTACAATAAAGGCTTCCTTCAAGCTTTGACCATTGAAAAATCATTAATGACATCATTATAATCAATTTACATTGTAATATCATTTTTAGGGCATTGCAACATAAAACTGTTAAGCTTTTCATTTTCCATAGGAGATGTTTTCCAAAGTTCTGCATACACACACGATTCGCTAGGTGGTGGTTCGTTAGCTGTAATTAAAATTTTTTTCTCTATTTAAGCAGGCCAATTTCTTTAGAAAATAGTCTACCAATGGTGGTGATCACAAGTGATTGTTTTAATTTATATTAACTTCACTCAAGACTAAAATAAAACATCTTCTGTGGCTTTCTATCTACCAAAACCTCTTATTATCCTTGTCCCCTTTTGGGTAGCTGAAACTGGACACTGTAAGGGTGAAAGAATGTCCATTGTTACCTCACTCTGGGATGGGGAGAAAGTTACTAGAGAAAGATGTGTAAACGTATATTAAATTTCATGCTTTAACATATACTCCCACCTCGAACCCTTCAAGTTTCAACATAAAAGAAAACTTTCATGAAATATACAGAGTACAAAGTTCAAAAAATAAGATACATTGAATGAAATACCAAATTCACGCCCAATAATATTTCAGAAAATATATCAAATTTTTGTAACAAAAAAATTTATTTCAAATTTGATCCAAATACCGCCTTTAAAATTTGCTGCCCCAGGCAGGGATCCGTCCCTAGAGCCGCCCCTGTTAGTACATTACAAAGGAATTAGAGAAGTATTTGTTATGAATTTGTTATTTGATTGCATAATTTCCCTGAACTATAATTTAGGGAATTTGTTAAGCATTAATAAAGTTGTGATTTTACTCAGAATTTATTTAATATCAATAGAAAGATTAAATAAGTTTTGATAAATTATGAAACATTCATTTTTCTAGTTTTAAATAGGAAAAGTGAATAAATATTTAACATTATAAATTGTTTATTTTGGAAAATATTCAGTAAAGCTTAATGTATAGCATTTTCATTTACTATTTAATGAAAAATTTTCTTTTGTGTAGCTCAAAAAAGCATGGATTGAATTGGAAACGTTTTTGTATTTCTATATTCATTGAATTGAAACTAATTAAATTTTATATCAAGTTTTTTGATACATTTTAAATTTCAACAAATTCACAATTTTATAAGTCTAAAGCGTAAGTATATCAATATATACTTGTGCCTTAGACTTATAAAGTCGTGAATTTTGTTGAAATGTAATTCGTGTTTTTTACTTATGATCAGTGGCGCACACAAGGGGGGGTCCGGGCCCCCCAAAGCCCTTGATTTTTTCCCCGATTGATTATAATTCTAAGTATATAGTACATAAAATTTAACTAATTGCTTGCTATTAATGATTAATTTTATTAATTAATGCTAATTATTTATTCAAAAACTAGTTTTTTACTGTGCTTTGTTCCCGAAAATCGACAAAATCAAAAGGAGCATGATACAAGAATGGTGAACTTTCGACCCCGGACCCCCCCTGAAAAATTCCTGTGTGCGTCACTGCTTATAATGCAGTTTATTTTTACTCATACATGAGGCATATTTTTATCTGGTTTAAACATGTTAATTTTTTATTGATTATAACTAAATGTTTCAAAATTATTTAAACCATAATTGAATTTTTACAACTTAATGACTTTATATGTTTTAATGTTATTCCATTTATTACTTCTTAAAGCTCCTTAAATTTTTTTTGTGTTATATGTGTATAGATATGTAATTGTGTTTTACAATTTCTTCAAGCAATAATTAAAATATATATTTTTTCTTAATTTTTTTCAAAAAATTATTTTGTCTTATTTAGGTAAAAGTTGTGAAATTTTCCTACATATGGACCATCAATAATTTTAGTTATAGCCGTGAAGAGATGGGAGAAGTCCTTAAAAGTTCAACTTTTTCTGCTGGAGCCAATGATAAATTAAAATGGTAAGTGTATTTGTGTTTAAAATATTAATTTCTATCCTTCCTTCTAATAATGTTTTTTTTTTGTACTAACTTGTTTGAAATATAACATAAAAATTTATCTTCCCTACCTCCACATTGATCTAATTTTTATAGTAATGATGTATGCCTCCTATTTTATTCCATGGAAAGTCAACATATTTATCACACCTCTGTAAATTTCATGTCTGACATACATTAATTTAACATGTGCATTAAGTTACCTAAAAGTTATAAGGTATGCACTTTTTTGCTTTTATCTTATTTTATTCTTTCAATATAACATCTGTTACATGTTTTAGATTTGACTTCTTAATGTTGCATTTTGCAATTTTGTTGTATATACAAATAATTAAAGTTGGACTGTGATATTATGGATTTGTTTGTTCCACTTGAGCAGTCTACTTTCAGTTATTTTGATGTATTTCAAAGTAGTCATATTTATATTTAAGAACCACAATTTAAAATAAAATATTGTGAGCTTTAGCATTTTAGGATATATTACATGATTCAGCTTTTTACAGGGTGTGTATGTTCTAACTTATGTTTAAAGATAGGATTTTTTCTTCATATGTTTTATCTTGTGAAAATGTAATTTAGATTATTCTCATAATTCCGAAAATATCATTAACTCAAGTGTATTGATTTAACTTGATCTGGTAGGTCAGTGTTGGGCAAACCATTTTATGGGCAGGGCAAAAGAAAAGCTTTTCGCGAGCCTTATAATTTATCATAAAATGCATTAGAAACACTACAAAATAATATAATTTAAAAATTCTGCAACAGTAATGTGAAGAATAAAGCTGATGACTAACTTTCTTGTTCCTTTATGAACTTTTTAGAATTGAAGTATAAAAACAGGTTTATGAATTTTAGTTTAATTAAGGATATTTATTGTGGCAGCTTCTATTTTTTTGGTATATGCTCAGGTTTTTAAATCAGTTTTTATATCAATTCTAAAAATTGTATTTTACTCATTCAAAGTTAATTTTTGCACATACAGAAAATACATTTCCTTATATGAATTTCTTAAAGCATTGAAACTGAAAAGTTTGTATGCTATTGTTTTAAAATCTGTGACTCAATGGTAAGACATGTAAATAGGCAATGGATTGTATTTTAGTACACTAAACATCACTGCCAATATTTTGCTGTAAGTTTGAATTGTATAAAGTTTGAAACTGAGGATATTTTTATTACTTAATGAATACTTGATCAAAAGTATCTTATTACTTGTAGACACTGGCATACCTAGTCCTTAGTGGGCCCTGTATCAAAAATTTCTTTGGGCCCCTTTAAAATTTCACTACTTTTTGCTTACATATATTGGGGGCCCATATCATTGAAACGGGGGTAGCTATGCCCCTGCTTGTAGAATCATGTTGGTTGTGGATTTTGCCTTTGCAAGCTTCAGGCTGCCAGACAAAAATGAATAAAATAAGACGAGTTCGCAATCAAAATTTCAAAGTCAGAAAAGTAAAAAAGGAGAAAAATGTAATGTAAAGAATATTGAATATGGGGAAGTGATTGATTTTTTAAAGTTTATCCGTGAAACTTCTCCAATACTATAAGTACCCCATTCTACTATGCATGTTATTGAGAAGTGGAAGTATGTAACTGAAACCACAATCAGATAGATTTTCATCTCATAAACATGGATCACATACAGCACTAAAGTGAGTTGTGAACATTTATTGCACAGAATCAATCTAAAAAAATTGTTTGGAATTCCAGGATGCTGCTACCATTCCACATGACAGTTCTTTGAGGGCAAACTCTTGGCTTTCATGACAAAGCTGCTGCTTATAAATTGAACATTACCATTACCAATATGAATATTTCAAAAACATATTCTGGAACTAGAAGCCTTAGGGTGCAACTATATGTGCTCGCTACATTCTATCAAATTGCTATAAAACTATCTACTGTTCTAACAAAACTCTGGCTAATTGCCAAGCAAAGAGAGCGCCATTTGGCGACATTACATAGGAAATAAATTACAATTTGAAGATGTAATATAGCACTTTAATAGAAAATATCTTTACTGTCCTTATGTTTTCTTGTATTGTTGATGGTTTCCTGTACATGTTTGGGCATGGATTCCTCTATTTTAGAACTTAAATCTAAGACTTTGTCAACACAAAACCAAACTTTTATGACATTCTGTATCACTTTTCTCTTGGTTGAACATTCTGCCTTACACTTCACAATGCTCCACAAATTTTCAGTATGACCAGGCCAGTCCAAAGCTGTCAATTTCTTTTCTTGGAACTTTTTTACCAGTTTAGAATTATGACACACATGGTACAGGTTCTTATAAAATTATTTAAATACCATTTGCAAAGATTTGCAAAAAAAAAAAGGCACAATTTTGTTTTCTAGTATTGAAATGTATTTTTGGAGTTCATCATTCTTTCATTTGGTACTAAGCTATCAGGTTCTCCAGATGCCCTGTTACATCATTGAATGTAACCTTATCCCAGTCTTGATACTTCTTGGCCAAATACAAATGTTTCTTCTTCATTGCAAATGTTAATAACTTTTTGTTGGATTGGTTATCTTGCTGCTTTCCCTTCTTCAGTAAGCATCTGTTGCACTGTAAATGAATCAACACTCACACTAATAGCCAATTATTCTCTCTGAAAACCTGCAATTGTCTTGTGAGATTGCATTTTTTTATTTCACTCAGGAAATTTATCTGTTCAATATGTCTTGCGTTTGCGTCTACATTTACTCTTCCATTTTGGAAAAAAGCGCCTCAAGCTTATTTTGCTGATAAATAATCCTGGAAACACTGGGTTTTCCAACTCCTTCCCCCGGCTGCAAATATCCTTCACAGTCATAAAGGTATGCTAACTTAGAATAACAACTCTAGGTCTTTTCCTGAGAGTGATATCAGTGTTTTTCATGCACATGAGAACTTGACAACTTCCATAGTTGTCCATTTCCAAGAGCAGCTGAACAGCAACTGATGTTAGAAATGCTCTACATGTGATGATCACATGGCCAAACTAGTCTATAGTCAAGGCCAACTTTCCTTCATAACAAAATGCAGTTGAATCCAGTTTCAAATAGAAAATGGCTGTGAAATGATCAATTTTATGAAAAAAAAATTGTTCAGTACTGTAGAACTTGAGTCAAAATTTGGGAAGTCAGACGCACACACATTATCTATACATTTCATCCTCTGACATTTGCTCAAAATGAGAATGAAACTTAAATTGTAGAGCATCCTAGGCAAAGACTGTCACTTTTTAAAAATTTTCTTGTTTATATACATGTGCAGGCCTCACACCTCGCTCCAGATTAGTGCATATGCTAATGTTTTTTTGCTGCATCCATGTTTAGTATTGCGAGATAAGTAGTATTAAAAGTAATTCAACTCTTTTTTCATATAGCCAATTCTCCATTGTGTATTATTAGCAAGAGTTCGTAAAATAAAAATCAAATGTAAGAAAACTATTTGTGTAAATAAAACATTTTTGCTTTAAACAATACCTGATATAGAAGTTTGGAAAGTTAGGTGTTATTTTCGAGATGGGAACAATAAGTGGGAAATATCTTCAAAGAAAGTGTACACTGAAACGCAGAATCAAAGCAATTTTATCAGTTTCACTAGCTTTGTGTGATTTTTCTATTTTCAAAAGCCACCATTTAATTGAGTTCAAAATCTAGTGAGTAAGTATATTTAATTTTGATTATTCTTCAATTTTGTAGGTGTTTAAGAGTTAATCCCAAAGGATTAGACGAAGAAAGCAAAGAGTATCTGTCTCTTTATCTTTTACTAGTATCTTGTAACAAGAGTGAAGTCAGAGCTAAATTTAAATTCTCAATTTTAAATGCTCGTAGAGAAGAAACCAAAGCTATGGGTGAGTATTGTCCTTTGTGCTTGAATATCTGATTACTAACTTCAGACTGCAGAAAATTGAAAAAAATATTCTCTAAAATTGAAATTTAATGCACTGAAGATATTTATTCGTACAAAAATTACCTGTTTAGAAATGCATTTATTACTTTTTCTTCGATATTTCAACAGGGGCAAATTATAATTTAGACTTAGTTTTGCTGGTCAGTAAGAAATTCTTAGAATTGAAGATTGCTGCTTTGATCACTGTTGGAGACAGATTTCCTGCAATGAAAGGATTGCATGTGTATGTCAATGGCTCTGCTACCTGTGCTGATTGATATACTGATGCAAAGGCTTATTTTCAGCCCTTTAGCTTTTACAGGGCTCTTGGTGCCAGTTGTACCAACTATACAATGCTAAAGTTGCTGCTCTGCAAAAACTGACTTTGATTTAAATCGCTAAAAGGATTATCAGAACGTTGTGATATCCATTGATTCACAGGCCACTATTAAAGTCATTTATCGTGATTTAAAAATTAAACCATTTTTACCTCACATAAAGGACTTTTCTAAAAGGTTCTTCGATAAACTTCCTTCCGTTCCCAATGAATTAATTAACAACCAGCCTGCATATGATCCCGCAGAGCCCTCGTCTCAAAAGCGCCCCAGAGCGCTTCTTGAGCACGAATTTATAAATTTCCCCCAAGCCAAAAGGCTTAGGGTACAAATTTAGCTTATTGATCATTGGGAACTTATTTTAAATTTAAATTAACTTTTAATTAACTTAAGCTTCCTATTTAAAGATTAATACTCTCATCATAACTAGTAATTCCTAGCTCCGCGCCGAAAGTCGCGGACTTAAAGTCTTTTCCGAAGCAATGTTCACCGCGGTCGGAATCCGGGAGGGTGACCTCCTTGGATTCAATTGTGCGGTGTTCGCGCTTCAACTTTCCTTTTCGGCCACCAGATGGAGGCACGATACTGTACTATCTAGAGCTCTCTTAAAATTTGTTTCACGTCCAGCAATCATTAATTAAATCGTTCCTTCGAACGACCGACTAATATTTTTGAGAACTGGACATTCCATATCTATTCTATCAATTATTAATCATAATTGTATCACATATATGACTTCATTGCGTTATATAAATCCTTATACCGCGTCCAGTCCTTTACTCTTTTATTTTTTGGTCCCTTCCCCCCCCTTATTTTATGGCAATGTGCAAGTTGGTTCATTAAATTTTATTCAAAAATTTGTTCTCCCCTTTTTTATTTTGCTATGGGATCTTGGAATTAATTTAATTTCAAGATCTCCTTGTTTCGGGTCGTTTATTTTCGGATCGACCCAATCCTTTTCCACGCCCACTTTCTGCGATGATCGGTCTCGACCAATCATAACGCAGCAAGCAGGGCATTTCTTTCATCAGTGAGCGGACTTCGTCCGCTACTGTTTTTCAGCAGGTATGTCCTGCCCATCTAATTTATTTCATTCTTATATTTTCTCTATGTCATTTTCATTAATTCGGCCCTAATTTTATTAATTCTGATGAGGAGGTACGTCCCGTTTTTGGGACAGGAACTCCGTAAATTACATGCCACTTGCCACTATTAAATCAACTTCTTCAGTTTTTCTTTCAAACAATGAACCTATTCTCAGTTGTCTACATGTGATTAATTTGTTGGATAGTGATCACAATGCCATTCTACTGTGGATTCCAAATAACTGTGGAACCACAAGTAATGAGTTTGCTGACACTGGCTAAGGCTGACTTTGATTTTCCCTAACCTTATTCTCTTGTTTATTATCACAGTGTTCACAGTTTTAAAAAATCATCAACGTTTGACCTAAGGATCATATTCGAGAGAAAAATTAGGACACTTTGTGTGTAGGGGGGCGGGAGAATTGTGGATCCTTCATGGAAAGTCCCATTACTTGCCTTGTCCTTTCGGTGTCACTAACTTTAGAACAATAACTAGGCATGACTTTACCTTATGAAATACCTGCATAAATTCGGCTAAGTAGATTCCCCAAGTTATCCTTTAGGTAATGCTAACAGCATGTGCAGAAACCATTTGTTCTCTTGTTTTAAACCAGGCAATGTTGCAGCTGCTAATGCTGTTGAAAATCATCATAACTCTTATTGTGTTTTTGAACTGTATTGGGCTGCCCATCAAAGACTGAGGGCAATCATGCTTAGGTCTGGTGTAGGGTTAAAAAAATAATAAATTGGATATTATCAATAGTCGATACTTTTCTAAATCTTTTAAAAAATTCAATTCATAGTATATTTAGATATGGATATTTTTATGTCATTACAACTGTTTAATACTAATTATTATTTTTATTTTTAGTAAATATAGACAGGTTAAGAGAATGTAATAATGAGAAACTCTTGTACTTTATATTTACTTCCATGAATTTAAGATATTTTTTATTTGACAATGGTAACAATTTGTAATAATTTTCTTTACTATTTTGTTACAAGTGTATATGTTGTATTAAATGCTTAAGTGGGGAGGATTATTATGTTTTCAGTTATTATTTTATTATTATTATTTATTGCAATATTTCATTTTTATTAAAACTACAAGACCAACTCTCTTCATGAAACATTTGGTTATTATAATTCAAGAAGTTGAGTATCGAAATATAGTGGCTTTCACAAGGGTGGATGTTCGGGTTCAAACCCCTCCTATACAGCAAGTGATTTTTAGTTTTTATCATAAAGAGTAACTTCAACACTTTTATGTACAGTTTTTTTTAATGCAAACCTCTCCCATAAAAAGTAGTGTTTGCATGCCACTGTGTTGAAAAACACATGGCATATTTTTTTAATGATTAACTATTTAGTTCTGATATGATAGTTTCATTATTAATTATTTTTATTTTATATATTTAAAATATTTGCTAATTTTTTGCCTTTGTCATTTATCCTATGAAACCTTTGCCTTTTTAAGTATAATTCTTTTGTTTGAAATTCATACTGAAACAAACTTTTATCTTTAAAATTATAGTTAACATTTTGAATAAACAACTTTAGAAGTATGTATTTATATATAATGTAGAGACACAACATGCGTTTTCTAGGAAAAATATTTAATTAAAACCTGTCTTCTAAATTATAGAAATTTTGTACATATTTTACATGTAGAAAATATGTATATTAAAATTTTTAAAGAAAATATTTTAACATTGCTTTTTAGAAAGTCAGCGAGCTTACAGATTTGTACAAGGTAAGGACTGGGGTTTCAAGAAATTTATACGAAGAGATTTCTTACTAGATGAAGCAAATGGATTGCTCCCAGATGACAAATTAACTTTGTATTGTGAAGTAAGTTGATCTGTTATTTCTCTTGTCCTATTGATTTGTATAAATAGTCTTATTCTTTAAAAAAAATATTACAAATTGTTGGTGTACAGTAAATATTCAAGTGTTTCTCGTTTCAGGTTAGTGTAGTAGCAGATTCTGTGAATATATCTGGTCAAACATGTGCCATCCAATTTAAAGTTCCTGAATGTCACTTACCTGATGATATTGGTGAATTATTTGAAGATCAGAAGTTTAGTGATGTTATTTTAAGCGTTAATGGACGTGAATTTTTTGCTCATAAAGCAATTCTTGCAGGTAAACATTTGTGGTTTAAGATTAATTCATTCCAACTATATATATATATAATATTTCTCTTATGTTTCTTATTGTTTCATCCACATTTTCCTCTCATCGAGGGCATATTAAATTTTCAATAAAACTAACATTTTTTTTTTTTGTGACAAGCTGTCTTTTCTTTGATTGAATTTGTATGGTGTTAGTTTCTGAATTACTGGAAAACAATCTGTAAATTCAGTTATTATATTATAATGCTTTATGACTTAGATATGGAGAAAGAAAGATTTATAAAATTTATATTCTATGAAGCTTTTGATGCATTTTTGTATATATTTCATTATGTTTATATTACAGTTAAATTATTGCTTACTTTTATGAATTCTATTTGTATGATGAATAATGAGCAAATGTTTTTAATTTAATATCAAATTTTGGATTCGGATAAAATTTTCATTAATAATAAATGTTATGCATCATGCAAGTCATTTCAACTCAAACTTACAAATAATAAAAGTAGTCATCACCAATTTCTGATTTAGCACATATTTTATTTTTGTATATTGTCTAAATGCAGTTATGTTAGTAGTACTAGTTTAAAAGGTTTTAAGAAAATACCAAATGTTTTTCAATTCAATTTTTAAATTTATTTATTGTACATAAATTTACTTTTTTCATTAAAATAGACTTTACAGTTAATTTATACAATTTTTTCCACCTCCAATGTTGTATGGAAGGGTAGGAGAAGTGGGTACTACTCGAGTATTGTCCTTTTCATTGAACCATGGTTCAAAATTTACAAATTAATTTTCTCTTTTTTTTAAATTTTTTTTATTTGATTGCACTGTGAGATACAGAATGAAAGAAGTAGTATTAGGTTGTGGCTGGCTTACGCTTTTTTTTTAATGGAAATTCTTATACCAATGCTTATATAGAAATGCTAGTATAACTTAGTTTACAATAAAAGGTGTGGAATAAAAAATATTTTTACAGCTCGAAGTCCAGTTTTTGCTGCAATGTTTGAGCATGACATGGAAGAAAAGAAGCAGGTAATTATATACATATATATATATAGTTTTGATTAAACAGAATGATAATCATACTAATAAAGTAGACCCTTCAAAATTTAAGACATGTTGCCTAAATTGTAACAATTATAGTATTTATCCATACAAACACATGCAAAAAACTTGATGCAGCCATACCCAAACATAGAAATTCATTACTATCTCTCTCCCAATATACAGAATGCCAGCCATATTTTCCTTTGTTTTAGTAGATAGCACTCCTGCCCAAAATATGTTTCTGTAGAATAATTAGAATTATATTTACAAACTATGCTTAAGCATCATTTTTAAGATATCCACATTCCTAGCAAAAATAATTCCCTAGCATTTTATTTACAAGTTTTGTTTGCAGTGGAATTTACCACTGTCTTTATTTGTAGTACATATCTGTTTTCTAAAGAAATGTAACATGAATTCTCTTATTTAAATTAGCCTCTACTTTAATTGCTTAAGTTATTCTATCTATTTAATGTAGATTTCTAAAAATTCAGATACAACTATTAAAAATTTGGCATTTTTCTATTTTATTTGTAGTACACATAATCTAATATAGTAGTCTCATAACTTACACATTGGTTTGCATCATCTATTATTCTGAATTCATTTTTGTCTTTATTCAAATTTCCACAAAACAGTGATTTAATTTCAAATTCCTTATTGGATTATCTTGTTTTAATAGTAACTATTTATTCTGTATATTGTCAAATGGAATAAAAGCATTATTTAGTATAATTTAATGTTATTATAGCTGCATGATGTATGAAATATTTCTAATGCATTTTCATAATTATACTGGGATTTTTTCTTGTTAGCATTCTTTTCAATTATAAATCTATACTTTTTTCTTTGTAAAATTTTTATAAAATTAATCCAACCTATATTGTAAAATTTAAGTGATTGTACTTGCCATCTAAAAACTTCAAAAATTTCAATTATATTAAAATCTAAATCATATTAGATTATCTTTTCTCATAGAATATATATATTTGAAGAGCTATGAGTTTTCTGTAAAAAAGCGTGAATATTATTTATTTTAAATGTGATAATTTTTGTTGCATACACATTTATTTCTGAAAAAGAAATGAATTCATATTTTTATATGTATATGTTTTGAAAATGAGTAAAAGAGTTCTTTGTAACTATCTCTTGTTGCAAATAAGATATCATAACATTATATGAATATTTTAAAGTGGTTAAAAGTTAAGAGAAAAGCTTGGGAAACACTTAACTATTTACTGAACAATACTGTATGAGGCACTGCAACCCGCTCAGTATGACACATGTTAAGGGACCAATCCCCAAATTTGGTTCTTGCCTTTCACATTATTGAAATAATTTAAAAACACAACAGTATTGAGGTCCCCCTCCTTCCTTAGAATTTTTGTTGAAAATATATTTTTTCGGGTATTGTTGAGAAAATTACTATTTTTAATTTGATTTTAGAATAGAGTTGAAATAACTGATATGGACGCTGATGTCATGAAAGAAATGCTTCGGTTTATTTATACTGGTCGTTCAAGTAATATCGAAAATATGCCAGATGAACTTCTAGCTGCTGCAGACAAGGTTTGCATTTTGTTTTATAATTGTTATATAATTTGAGTGAAAAAATTATTTTAGTCATAGTAGACTGCTCGTTATGCTCTAATTTGAACATTAATTTAAATTGTTTTAAAATTGAATGTTTACACCCCTCCATAAATCTTTAATTCTATTGTTACAAATAAAAAACTGTATTTATTTTATTTTGTATTATTACCAATATAATTTTACTTTATATACTTACAAGTACCTTTTTTTGAAACCTAAGTTAATCAACTTTTTGATATTCTGAAGTTTTATATGCAAGAAAATTAAGAAACAGATTATAATATTTGTTTCATCTAATGTCTGGTTTCTATTATTTAATAGTATGCCCTGGATCGATTGAAAGTTATGTGTGAAGAAGAATTGTGTCAAAATTTATCAGTTGATTCTGTTGCAGAAGCTTTAGTATTAGCAGATCTTCACAATGCTGAGCAACTAAAAGCATATGCTATTGATTATGTAAATAGGTAAGTTAAGTAGTTTCTTTTTAGGTGTATAACTATTGTTGTAAATAGTATTTTATTAGAATAAGATGAGATTTTTATATTTGAATTCCATGTTGTGGATTTTATAATTTTTCTCTCTCCCAAATAAACCATTCATAAACTAAAAAACAATGTCATTTGTAGATATCTTAACAAAAGTGTTATATCGTCATTTTTATTTTTGGTATATTTCTTCTGTAGAGACATTAGATTAGACCGAGCCATTGCTACATCCTTATGCTTCTTTGTTGTGCGTGTCTGATTTTTATATTTTTCCTTTAATAGAAGCTATAAATACCAAAACGGTATATTTTATTAAGAATTGTGTTGAAAAAAAAATACACTGAAGTGCCATTGAATTAGGCATACCTACCAAGTAACGAGTAAGACTTCCTCTGGCCTTCAAAACGGTTTTCACATGATGAGGTAGAAATTCAATAAGTTTCTGGAAATGTTCCACGGAATGACTTGCCAAATATTGGCTAAAGCTGTCCATTATTCAGTAAGGCTCATTGTTGCTGTGTGATGGCCTTTCATGCCCTTTTCCAAAATAACCCAAAGATGGTCAATAGGATTTAAATTTGTACTTCTAGGAGGCCAATTTGTGACAGAAAAGTCAGAGGAATGCTCATCCAACCTGTCAGTAGCCAACCGGGACTGGTGAGAGGTACAATTGTCTTGCTGGAAAACTCCATTACCGTGAGGATAATAGAACAGCACTAACCAATGAAGGTCATCACCCAGCAACTCTACGTACCGAATTGCATTGAGGGAGATTAGTGATCAAAGATCCCAAACAGTTCCACAAAAAAAACACTGCAGACCATGATTGGGCCATTATGTCCTTGTACAGTTTCAGCCTGGCAAGCAAGGTCCATGGCTTCATGAGCCTGACGCCATATTCTTATCCTCCCGTCAGCGTTAAGTTGTTGGAATCGAGACTCATCACTACATTCTACACGTTTCCAGTTCTCTACACTCGTAGTCTCTGTGCTTTCTTGCCCAAGCAAGACGTGGAGCCCGATTTTGAGCATTGAGTGATAGTACTCTCGTAGGTCGACGGCTCCCAAAACCAAAATGGTGAAGCGAGCGTTGCAGTCCATTTACTGACTGTACAACTGGCATCGTCATTCAACTAGGTGGTACTTTCAGCTATTGTTTGGCTTCACTGGCTACGTACAATACTCCTGAGCCATCTCTCACCACGCACTGTCAAGGCTAACTGTCCTTTGCAATTTGCACGAGCGCTAGTTTTTTGTCCACTTTCTATGTATTCTTGGTATACTCTTGGCACTGTCAACTTTGAAAATCTTGCTGTCTGACGATTTCGGAAATTTAATGGCCCATATGTCACGCACCTGCGATTTGTCCGCGATCAAGGGCGTCTAAACCAGTCAATTTTCCCCATACTGGTTATTCCAACAATTAATTCGGAACAACCACAGTATGCGCTATATATGCAGTTACCACAGCGCCCTCACTTGCGCTTAAAGGATGTGCAGCACTACACAATTTGCATAGCTCTTGCTATCCCTAATTCATTGACACTTCCATGTATTTATTATTCTGAACAATGAAAAAGTGTGTATTAATAATGAAAAATTGCATGTATTCCTACTGAAAAGGATTTGATATTACGAAATTGAGGATGTTATTACAGCAGTACATACATTTAATTCTTGTCTTGGAGTGATTTTCTGTTTTCATTTGAATCTCATTTTAAATGTTACCTGTTGATCTATGCATAACAATGTCAATATATGTGAAGAAAATATTGGTTATTCTTTTAGTCATGCAGCAGATGTTATGGAAACTACTGGATGGAAGACAATGGTTCGAGTGCGGCCGCACCTTGTAGCAGATGCTTTCAAAGCTTTAGCTACTCAACAGATTAATTATTTTGGACCACCAAAGAAACGCTCCAAACAATCCTAAGCTTTAACATTTATGTGTCATGTATATATTCATTTGATGTTGCTGTTTTTTTTTTTCAAAAGTTTGTTTGCATAAAACTTTTATATGAAATTTCGATATTTGATAGCAATAGTAATTTTCTGATTTACTTCTATGTAAATATAAAGCGATGAAAAAAAAAGCCTTCAGAAAAATTGGAAAACGTATATTCTTTTGAAGGAGTTATATATATTTATTCTTGTATGTCTAAAAATTGTATAAAAATGTTTTTGTATATATTTGTTTTCTTTGTATATACATGTTAACCACATTCATTGTGCTCATTATTAATTATATATATACTCTGCTTCTGAAATAGTGACTATTTTTCACTAAGCTAAATTTTTTTCCATTTAATTTATTTTTTTATACTAATTGAAGAAATGTCATATCCTAGTGGGCTAATTTTGAAGGCCAGTGCATAGTCAAATGAGTAACTTATTTTCACATGTTAATTATTGTTTCATCTCTCTTACTATTTCTCCTATTTTAAAATGAAATTTTCTCTTTATTTATGAGTCTTATTTTAATTCAGTTATATTATTTTTTAACTTGCAGGATAAAATGACATTTTGTGAAAAAGAGTTATTTCCTCATGTATTAAACATTTACTTGATTTGTAATCTTAAAAATATATATGTGTATGATATATGCTTGTATGTTGTCACAAAATCATGTCATTGTAATAATTGTAAAGTCAAGAAAATGAAACTTTGTTTTTATAAATTTTTGTCTGTCAAGATGTTTTCTGGATCTATGTGTAATGTAAATCTTGATTAAATGTATTTTAGAAAATGCACTTGTGAGTTCTTCATTCAGAAATTTAATTCTTGCTAAATAGTTTTACTTCATAGATTTCCATTTTATTTATGAATAGAATGGAGTACCTATGTAAATTTTTTTCTTTAATTATAAAATCTTTCAGACAAATTAAAGTGTTCATTTTCAATAAGTTTGTGTAAATAGTAAATAACTTCTAAAAAAAAGATTTAGTGATCATTTTATGTATATAAATTATAGGGCTTTTTTGTTACCTTTTATGAAATTAAACTAACCTTTCTTAGGTTTGTGTTATTTTTTATAAATGTTGAAGGAAAAAATTCATATGTTATAGTAAAAGGGTATTTCAAGTAATAAAAATAATTGAATTAATTTGTTTCTTTTTTATATGCATTGGTAATTAATTCTTGTTCATTATTAATTGTAAAATTCATATCATGTAAATATAAAAAAATAACATTGTGAGTCTAGCATAAGGAAATTATACTCAGAAAGTTCATTTATATTGAAATTTATTATCTGTTTTAATTATTACATCACTTATAAAAAGCTTAGTTAAATGATTAATCCATGTTCGTTCTAAAATAATTTATAAAATCCAGTGGGGTTACTTTTGCTGCTTAATTCTTTTATTAATGGCATGTGTACTGTACAGAAAACCTTTTGAGAAATTTTGGATAAAAATCAAAGATTAATAAATGTTAAAGATAATAATTTTTATCAAATACTCTGTCATTGTATCACTAGAGTTGAATAAAATATCAAAATGGAGAATATCTTAAAAGAATAATATGATACACAACATATACTGGTAAGACAAAATATATAATGTAAAACATTCATTTCCAATTATTAATTGTATTTTAAAATAACTTTATTCTTTGATGGGAAAAAATAGTTTCAAAATATGTTTAATGTATCAAAATAACACAGTTTTGTATTGTACTAGAATTGTCCAGGAATGATTTCAATAAAATAGAGTATCAAACAACTGAAATGGTAAAATCGTCAAACCATTCCAAATTTCTGTGTAATAAGTAACCTTGTTGTCCAACAGAGTTCTAACACTTCCATTCATTTGTACTTTTTTTGCAATAAATGTTCCTTTTTCTTTGATTTTCTAATTACTTACTTATATCAAAGTAGTACTTATATATTGTAAAATTTCATGTCATTTTGACAACTTTTTCTTGGTGTGCAAATTTTTATGGCAATGAGTGTATATTTTCTTTTATTTCTGTTTTTAGTACTATATTGTGAATATCTTGATTCTCCTATTTTATAATATGGCATATCGTTGCATTCAAAGCTTTAAAAAAACGCATAAAACCCTCAAGTACTGCTTGACAATTGCTAAGTAACAAGTAATTTATGCAAAATTATGTCTCAGACAGCTGACCAACAAAAGTAATTTCAAGTTGAGGGGGCGTGGTAGACCAGGACTCGTTATCTGTATAAAGGACAGAGCATACAAGCTCATGATTCATATGAAAATTCATGCTGTTTAATGTTTGAGGAAAATAGTGTTTGATGTTATAAAAGTTTCTTCTCTGAAATTCTGTTTGATTCTTGCAATAATTAAGAGCAAAATGTCGGCAAGACATCGTTTGAGTGACTACGATCGTGAACGAGCAGTTAAACGACTGGAAGCAGGTCAAAGTGTCACCACTGTAACTGCTGCAATGGGTGTATCAAAGAGTATCATCTCGCGATTAAAGAAGGTCGCTGAAGGGGGCAATGCTTTGCGAAATCATGCTGAGGGTTAAGGTAGGAACATCACACCTTTAAAGGATCGTTATGTAGCCTTCGGGGCAAAAAGGAACAGAAATTTCAGTTCTGGCCGGATAGCTGCAAACCTTGAAACTGGTACAGGTACTCATGTTTCAGCAAGAACCATCTCATGGTGATCAAATCGAGTTGGTTTGTATGCAAGGAAGCCTGTTCGCTGTGTCCTACTTCAACCACGCCATTGTAGAGAGAGATTACGCTGGTGAATGGAACATGTTAGTTGGGATCACCAAAATTGGTCTAATCGGTTCTCCGATTAATATTGTCTCAGTTTGACAAGTGATTCTGGCCACCAATTACTATGGAGAGAGCTTAGAACACGTTATACACAAAAGTTTGTGAGCATGATCCGTATGGTCCAAGCGGAATGGTGTGGGCAAGCATCGTGCACAATAGCAGAACACCGCTCCACATCTTTGAGCGAAGAAGCATTACATCGCAACCAGTGGCATAGCGACGGGGGAGAGGGCATGGCGCGGGCGGCAAGCACCGCGATATTTTAATTCAAAAAATATTTCTAATTCCAAATCGCGCCCGCTCTGACACAAGCCAAGCAGATCCGTGCTGATGCGAAGGGGTGAAATCATAGAAGCCAAAAGTCATAAAATTTTTACGACTTTGGTGTTTCGTACAATTGTATGCTCCAAGGACGGCTCTAGGGCCGGACCCTTGTCCGGGACGGCATTTGGACCGAATTTGAAAAATACTTTTTTATACGAAAAAATTTAGTTGAAATTATTTTCTAAAATATTAAAATTTACACTTTCGAAGCGTGGAACATAATTATTTTGTTTTGGACTGAATTGAAAAGTTGATCATTGCTAGTTAAATTTACAACGATTATATCTCTTAATAAAATGAAAATTGTATTACGCGTGGCGATTTGACTTTGCAAGTGTATGGGCACCCAACCTCGGGATTCAAATAGATATGCTTATCTTAATTAGATTTTCATTGCACTAATATAAAGGGGATCCCTGGAAATCGTCAGATTTCAGTAGTTTTTGTATTCCCGGGAATGACACGGGGATTAAATAATCCATCAAGAAGCTATTTACTGGACTAGGGATTTCAACCTCGGCTATAAATTTTAGCTGACCCTAGTGAGGCAATTTGTGATCGTTCTCCCCGAACTTCTAAGATAGAGGAATTTTCACTACCCCAGCAGTGGGGTAAGCGTGTAATAAGAGAAAAGTAACATCCACGAAGAGTCGAGAATTTTTTTAGTTGTGCGTAAGAGTAAAACCTTGAAACTTTTTGGTCAAATCAGTTCCTGTCTATCGAATATCGCTTCGTGAACTAAAAATATTCAGTTTTTAAAGAAATCGCATTTCCTAACCTACCAGCACGACCAATCTGATCAAAGCTCCGAGATCTTGATTTATGTGGATAACGTAAGTATTAATGCTTAAAAATATTTAATTTTTTAAAAAAAATTTATGATACTTGTCTTTATTATGAGCTATTTAGCTGAATTTGTGATTTGAAGAAGGGAATGAACCACCACAAACTGCTTTGGGGAGATTATTTTTAAGCAATCTCTCACAACTTTTTTTATCATTATTTTTCTTAACCAAATACTTTTGTGTGAGATTCTTACATTAATATTCATTTATATTTATGTAACAATTCCATAAACACGAAATCGGTTATACACATATAAAATCTCTTAAATATAATAATTAATATTTTAAAAATACGTAATTATTACTTCAGCAACAAATAAATTTTCAAGTATTTATATACTAAATTAATATTTATCTCTTAGTAGCAACATTAAAGAAATAATTGATTCAACTTCGACTGATTAAATTTCAAATTCATGTGAGTCAATAAAGGAACATTAATTTTAACTGAGAATTTTTTTTTCAAAAGTTTTTAATTGTAACATTTTTTTTATGTCGTTAACAATTTTTGCCTTTAGTCCTTAAAGAAATCAGTTTCATTGAAAAAATTATAACTTTTAGCTTGGGGAAAGAATTTTCTTCTATGTATATGATAAAGTTGAAAATAAAAAAAATCAAGGTGGTAACAGCATCTTCAAAATAAAGATACTGTGACATATATTTATTTATAATAAACTAAGTAAAATCTTTTGTATTCGAATTAGTAATAAATTCTTTCTTCAGAATAATTATTTATTCCTTCGAAATACTTCTTTCAACAGATTTTGTTATTAACTATTTTCGAAAATTATCAAAACATTTAGGAGATTTGATTGGAGTTCAAAGGTTGAATTTATAATTTCTGTCTACCTCACAAAATTATACTAATTATGCAGGGAGCATGGATGAAAATATATTTGATAAACTATTTATTAAATTTTTTAAACCGTTTTCAGTTTTATTAATTGTTTCATGATATATATTTTTTTAATACAAATACAAACGTTTCTTTCTGGAAAATTTATGAGTCGAAGCTAAATCGAAAATTGAAGAAAAAAAGGGTATTTCCCTTATATTTTGTATAATTATTGATGTTATTTAAAAATAATTTGTTTTTAAATGTTTTGAAATTTTGATACATTTACCGAGAATTGAAAAAACCGGGAAATCAGAAACCCTAATTACTACGTTAAGGGCGACAAATGTGCACAAAACAGAATATTTTGCTTAGAGCAGCGTTCGACAAATTGCAGTTCTTCAAAATTCTGCTTTTAATATACAGTTAAAAATTATGTCTGCTAAAAGGAGTTATTGTTTACTTTTCAAATTTATAAATATCCCTTTAAAAAAACTCTATATGCACATTTAAATGTTTGACTGACTTACTGACAGAATTTATTGCTAAATGTGTATTTGATTTAACTCTTTTTGCGATTTCCAGTGATATATTTGTATTTAGTATTGTGATTCTGGTATTTCATATTACGTTTCTTATTTTCTACTGTATACTTTAAATGTGTCAGTTTACTTTTATGTTGAGCCTTGAAATGTTCGAGACCGCATTAAATGCGTGTGTGTGGATAAATCATGAAATTTGATATGTTAATATATATATACCATCTCCGGTAACTTTCTCTCCATTTCGGACTGGGGTCACTACGTATATTCCGGACACCCATAAAATGTTCGGCGTCAGCTAACCAAAAAGGGGACTCGACATTATGAACTGTAGAGAGCAAGCTTACGATAATGCTGCCACGATGGCTGGATGCCACACAGGTGTGCAACAGCGAATAAAAGATATCAATCCTAATGCCGAATTTGTTCCTTGCTCAAACCTTTCGCTAAACCTAGTTTGCGTACATGCAGCTTTAGTGGAGGTAAATCCGGTGACTTTCTTTGGTACGCTAGAACGCTGTTAATCTTTTTTTTTTTTTACGTCGACCGCACCAATGGGAGGTTCTTGAGAACTCACAGGAAAATGCTTGAAGAAGATTCAGGACACACGTTGGAGCACTAGAAGTGATGTTGTAAATTATGTTAGACACCATTACAAAGAAACTTTAACTGCACTGGAAAAACTGACGGAAACGAGTAAAAGCTTTAATACACGCACAGATGCAGGAAGTTTATTAGTCGCTATGCAATCGCATTCGTTTTTGTTACTTAGGCTTCTGGCAACCGATACTGTGTGAAGTCAGTGATGCTCAAAATGATTTGCAGAGGGACTAAATATCCATCAATGTGCTAAAAAAATACGTGCTTTACAGACCGTATTAGAAGCAAAACGAGAGGAAGTCACGGATGACGTTTTAATATATGCTAAAAGTTTATGTGAAGAGCTTGAAATTTCTTTCGAAACCCAAGACGAATCAGGAGGAAGCATATATTTGGAGACGGAAGTAAAAATATTCAGTTATCGTACGAAGATGGCTTGAGGCGAACAATGTTTTCTTTAATCGACAGAGTAACTGCTGAAATTCGTTAAAGATTCCAACAATTGCAGAATCTAGCGCAAAAATATGCTTTTTAAGGCCTGAAGTGATAGTGAGCATGGATGAACTTCGATCAATCTCCTCAAGACATTAACCCTTTATCTACCGACGGTACTTATAAGTACCACTAACTTTAAAATTATATAGAATAACCATTTTTTTTTTAAATATTCTGACGATACTTTGCAGGAATATTCTTTGAAATCCACTCTTCCAAGATATATGGCAGCACGGGTTCTATGATGAGTATTCTAGCGGGGAAAGCGAATAGTTTTGTAGCAGAAATTGCGTTTTCAGCTGACGGCGTTTTTAGCGGATTGCGAAGATTGTAATTTTTGTTCCAAAAAATAGTTGATGTCAAAAGGTAAGGGTCTTATTTTTTCTATGTTAATGAAGATCTTAGAAAACGATTTGACTAATTTATTTTAAGTGAACAGTGTATATAATTAATTTTACAGTTGAATATGTTTAATTAACTAATTAGCTCTAACGGCTTAAATTTTCCAAAGTTGAGTATTTTGTTTATGTATATCCCTTAACCCTCTGAGTGGATGACCCGCTAATTGAATTTCACTTCGAAAGCGGTCTACTTTTTCAAAGCTAGCGGTAGCGAAAATGTTTCAGATGAATTTCGCGAACTGCTTCGAAAGCGCACCGCAGTTTTATGCCTTCCCCCCTTAAAACTGCGGGAGGTCCTCAAATGGTTTTGCAGGGGATGATTTTATTGCTTTTCGGTTTCTGTGTTGTTCGAAAGGGGAGGTTTCTCATTTACAGCTGTGGCCTAGGGCGAGGATTGTGAAATGGACATTTTCTCCACTTCACTGCCAACAGAAACTTCTCCCAATTTATTGCAAATATATATTTCATATATTTGGAAAACTTGCTCAATTTCTGATCTAAAAACCAATTAGGTTTTAAGAAATTTTAATTTTCTGAGTTTTGATTTTAAATTCGGTTTCATTTTAAAGCATTTTTGAATTCCTAGATTGAATTAATTAAAAATATTTTTTTTAACACAATCCATTATTTCGTGTGAAATGTCTATTAACTGCAATTTTAATTTCTAAAATCCTTTCTGTTTGCTCATGTTTTTAAGTTTTTGAGTTTTCTCACATTTATACTTAATTAAGATTGATTTAAAGACCAATTTATTTTTTGACACATAGTTTATATAATTTAAAAGCTCTTTACTTTGTTTTCATTATTTTTTTTCCTTTTGAAAAATGCCATGACCAAAATGTACGCAGGCTACTGTGATAAATAATACTTGAAAGGGATGGAATATGACTGAAAATGGTAAATCTAAAATCCAGCTTTCAGGTGATATTACAATTAGACCAGTGCTTCTCAAACTTTCAATACTGGCGCCCCCCTTTTCGATCACAATTTTTTTCGCGCCCCCCTTATACATTAATAATGTACTGAATGCAATAATAATGCACTTTGACGCTAAAGCTACAATAGGCGACCTTAATTATAAACCATACAAATTAGTAACATAAGTATTAAATTTTGTATACTACTTTTAAGCAAAATAAATAAATAAATAAAATAATAGGATAATTATTGTTATTTTTCCTTTCTCTAATTTTTAAGTTGAACATATTGCAAAATGCGGTAGCTGCTTAGAAGACAAAATATAGATATCTGCTAAATATAGAAAAAACTCAGAGGGTCAATTTCTAATCAGAAGCATTCTTTATAAAAACTTTGCTTTCCAAGACAAGCTCATGGACGTCATTAATACTTATTAAACTTGTTCTTAATTTAGTATTAATTAATTAGTTATAAAATGTTCTGTGCAGCACTGATAAATTAAAAGAATATCGGCTAAAGTGCCCGCTCTTTGCACGAGTTCATTTATAAGAAAATAAAACATTATTGATATAAAAGCTGAATTGTAAGGGAAGCGCGCGCGCGCGCGCGCAAAGCCAAGTGCTCGACAATGTTTACAAAAACGTAAAATGATTTTTTTAAAAATGGTTGTTCAAATTATAATTAGTTTTAAGCGAATTGTAGTTTTAAGCCTCACAGAATTAGCATTTATAATTGATGTTAAACAGTAGCGCACACAGGAATTTTCAAGGGGAGGGGGTCCGGGGTCGAAAGTTCACCAATCTTGTATCAGGTTCCTTTTGATTTTGTCGATTTTTCGGGAACAAAACACAGTAAAAACTAATTCTTGAATAAATAATTAGCATTAATTAATAAAATTAATCATTAATAACAAATACTTAATTAAATTTTGCGTACTATAAACTTAAAATTATAATCAATTGGAAAAAATCAAGGGCTTTGGGGGGGTTCGGACCCCCCCGTGTGTGCGCCACTGATGTTAAATAATGATCAATAATATAAAATATCGATGAAGAATAATTGTATTATTTTTAATATTTAAAGCGAAAAGACTTCAACATGTTTTAACCCGGGAGCAGGCGCGCACTCGATACGGTCGGGGTTATTGAGTCACCCCAATCTTTTTTTTTATAATTATTTTATTGTACACGATACAAATCATGATTCCAGTGAATAATTTAATTAAGAGAAAGTTTACTTACCTACTTTCAAGGACTTTTAAATTTTTTTTGGTAATAAATAAACAGTTTTGCCAGAATTAACGATTTCGTAATCTCTGTGTCCCGCGCGACCCCTTCCGGGTAAAAAGTTTATTCATTATGATAATATGTATGTTACTGCTAAAAAAATTGTGTGAAACGTTTTTCGTTATGCTTTATATGTTGAGAATATTTATAAAAATATGTCTTGGCCAAGTAATCCTTCATGTGCTTGTGTGTGTGTGTGTGCGCGCTCTCTCTCTCTCTCCGTGGTTTTCCAAATATCATAAAACTCTTTTGCATGGAAAAAAGCGCAACAGAGAACACATAAGAGAGGGGTCATAACTAACTGTACCAATAACTTAGAAGGTCAAACAAATTACAGCTATAATGTGCAGTATTTCAAAAATAATGACAGTGATGAATTTTTTATGTTCCTAAATTTTTTCGATTCTGGGTCTGGGATCTGTTTTTTCTCTGAAAGAGTAGTATGTTAGGTTAAAAAAAAAGCGTAATAAAAAATCTCTCATCATGTGATTACAGCAAATCAAATAAAAGTTTTTTTATTTGGTTATAGGATCAAAGATAGCTAATTAGGTATTGAAGAAGTTTTTATTTTTGCTGACTTAATATCGCGCGCGTGCGCCTATAAATTATATCAGAGTAAAAGTGTATTTTTTATTATGTCTGAGAGTATTTTGTTTTAATTCATTCCAGTAAACTAATTATTTTTTAAATCTTTTATTTTCGATATGTTCGCGCCCCCAGGGGGGGGGGGGCGCCCCACAGTTTGAGAAACACTGAATTAGACTACAGAATGCAAATGTTGCAGAATGAACTAAATATTTCCCTGACGTACCACAAACTACATTATAATAAATATATTGTAGTACTACATTACAGTATTTTAAAGTCATGCAATAAAAACTTAAACTTGCTTACCTGCCACGATGGGGAACTGAGAAAAAAAAATTATTTACAACCTTGGTGAGAGAGAAAGAGAGAGAGAGATTTCTGGATTACGTTTGTATCACTACTATTTTCTGTATAAATATTTTGCATTTAAAACTCTTGAGAATATATAAGGTTCTGATAAAACGGAATAATTGATCAAATTAACAATTGTTATTAATATTATGTCGAAGAAAATTTTGAATTAGAAAAGATATTTTCAGTCATATTTATTTCAAGTAGAATTTTCATGTAGAATATAAGTTGGATAGTAACATATTAAAAAATTAAAGCTTTACAAGCATTGGAATTTTTTTTATGCCTTTACAAATTTTAAACGTGTTTTTCTCAGATTTTTAATTTTGAAGATGAGAGTGTATTCTAATCCCTTAGGCGTTTTTCCTGTTCAAGATAGAGTCGTGAAATATCTTGTAAGTATTCCCTAACATATTTTCTAGTAATTTGCTTCTAAAATCTAAGTATTTCTTTTCCCTTAATTTTTTATACAAATATTTTATCCAAGTTTTTGATGTTTCACGACTAAATCGTAAATATAAGAAACAACGGTCAAATATCACGAGTGCTGACGACGCTCGCTGATATTTGAGTGAGAAAATTACAGCAGCATAAAATGCGACCTCGTTTGAATTATATCTAATGTGCATATTTGGAATTGTTTAGCGTACTCGAATTAACTCAAGTGCACACGTCAAGGGTTTATATTGCATTCTAAGTCAACACGGTGGCTACTGACGAGCGACTACGTAATTTTGAACCGCGGTTAAGTGACGAGGACGATACCTGAGCTGATAACTCCCCTTCCAAACTTCCACATCACACCAACGTGAGGACTTTTGACCTCCACGTGTTTAACGTGCATCAGCTCCTCTTCAACGCTAAACTTTTGTGGTACCAGGGCTCGAACACTGGACACGAGTTCATAACCATGACCATCAGGCTACCGTGGCCGCAAAAGAAAACAGCAAGTTTGAAAGAAATGTAATGGAGAAGTATATTTGAAGAAATAACTTCAAAACTTAACGAAAAACCAAAATATCAAAATTTATTTTAGGAATAATAGTGAATATAACTTCGTACACCTAAAACCACTTTATGCAGTGTATTTTGAAAGTGAACGTTTCCCCTTTTAGAGAAACTTACTATAATTATGTCAAATTCCTTTCATTTTGCTCTAAGGGGATCCCCGAAACAATGTAATTTTTTTGATACACAAAATTACTTATTGTTGAATCTAATACAATTCCCTACAAAATGAATGAAAACCCCTTTTTATCATATAAATTGTGTTTGAATAGGAGATGGTTAGTTAATAAGAACATTTAAAACGTGTCGGCAACAATCCATGGACCTGTGGCACGTGGTACAATTCTTAGCGGCACTCAGGAATAATCTACAAATTTGTCAATTATTGAGTGGATGGAAATTGATAATAGACATTATTTGACAAACATCTGAGTTATGGACATTTATGGAACTACAAAATAATCTGAATGATAATTCTAAGGATAAATTTATATACAGCTATTTTGTAAATAATTGAATGTTATTGCTAGGAGATTTAATTGTTGAAAAAAGAAAATTGCATGTACTTTCCACTTATGATTCGGCATATCAAAGTAAAAAATCTTTCCTAATATGAAAAATATTTCGACTCCACAAAGAAATTGTTTAACAACTGAATGCTCAGAATCGTGTCGCGCATTATACCCCTGGTTTTGCGATATGAAACAAGAGTGGTGAAAGAGTTAATTCGCATTACAATTTTTATTTAACTGTAATGAAGGGAATAATTTATATTTCACTTTGTCTATTTCTTATTTAAATAAATATGTTGGAAACACATACATTTTTAATTTTTTTTATCTTTGTTGAAGAAATAGTAACATCTTATATTGTTTATTTTTATGTTAATAAATGTATTTTAATGATCAATAATTAATATAAAATGAAACTGTAAATTTAAATTATTTACCTCTATTCTTTAAATCTGCAAATATTACCGTAAGAATCGAAGGATTTCAAAAATTTCCTACTATGTGGCACGCTGAATGATACTGAAAGATTGGTTTGGCACGTCTTAGCTACACAGTTGCAGCCCCTGATTTAAAATGTTGGGTAAGATAACCATTATATTTTTAAAATTTTATAAATATACAAAAGGAGAGTATTTTGGCAATACATGTTTTAAAAGGAGTAAAGTTTACGAGAACGAAATATAAAATTGCGTTAAAATATTGGTCGATAGAGTACCGTAGTTACTGCCAACTCGTGACAATGAATTGGAAATTAAGTTCACAATTCATTGCTATTAAAATATATAAAATTTTACATGACTTATTTTTGTATTTGTTATTTTTATATTCCTTACTAAAAGCAACAAATGGGAGTTCATTACCTGCCAAAACTGCAGAGGCCTGGTTGTTTACTCCACAAGCTCCTACCTTATGCTTACTCTGCCCTACTAAGTAAAAATGCCGTCTTCTGCTCGTCAAGATCATGGAATTGCAGATATTGTTTTCCATATATTTTAAATATTAGTTTTCTAACTTCTACATCAGCCTTTTAATAGTCTACACTCCTGTAAAGAAGTCTGAATTCAAAACTATTAAAACTTATTATTTCCAACAATGTCATTCATACCTTTATTTTTAAAATCTATGAATGCGTTAAACTATTAATTTGTTATCAAGACTATTTAATATTAAATGCGAAAAAAAAAACGAATAAGTTTCAAACTGAAACTTAAATTGAATTTTTAAAAAATTGTCATCGATATTCTCATAACTTTTACATATTGTCATTTTAGCATATCACACATCTATCGTCTATGCAAAAATCTATTATATGTTCATCAAATGTTTCAGCATATTTTTACTCATAACATGCAGTTTTCAACTACATTGTGAGGCCGCGGTAGCCTAATGGTCAAAGTAACGGACTCGTAGCTGGCGTGTCATGAGTTCGACCCCAGCACCACTGAAGATCCGCCGTGTAAGGAAGCGATGCTCAAGCGTCGTTCTCGTCACTTGACCATGGTTTAAAATTACGAGGTTCGTCGCCAAGTGAGTGAATATTAACGTCGCACTGTTCAGCTACACGAGGGCTTTTAGTGATGGCCCTCGTAATTTTGAAGCATGGTCAAATGACGAGGGCGACACCTGAGCTGGCACCCCCCTCTCCTAACTACCACACCAACGAGAGGACATTTCAGCTCTCGATAGATTTAACGTGCATCGCTGCCCTACACGGCGGGTCTTTTGTGGCATTGGGATCGAACTCGAGACATGCCAACCATGATTCGATACCTTGAACACCTGGTACCCCGGCCACAGGTCCGTCGCCAAAAGCCCTCAAGTAGTTGAGTAGAGAAGAGAGAGTGCGACTTTAATATCCCCTCACTTAATTAAATTATATGAAATTTAAGGAATACTTGAAAAAATATTAGAAGTCGAATATATATATATATATATATATATATATATATATATATATATATTTATATATATATATATATATGTATGTCATGATTTTTAAGACAGAATCAGATTAAAGTTTAAAAAAGGAGATCTTTATTCAATCGTTTGTACATCTGTTCTGACACCGAGCAGGGAGGAAAAAGCATGCCATGGTGGTGGTTTTAAGTGGATAACACTTGAAAAACATCTGTTAAGTATCGCTGCTTTGAAGAGGTTGCTTGCAAGTTAATGCTGACATATGTTGACTATTAAATCTAACGATCTGGAATTAGACATGTTTATTGGCTAGGCCATATGTTCGGAAGAAATAAATGGGTGATTAGTTTGATACTTGAAGATGAGACCTGAGAAAGATGAATCAAGTGCTAGATAGGGAATTTAATTTTTAATCTAATTTAATTATCCCTACATTTGCCCCCAATTTTAAAAGGGAGTCATGGCGTGGTTTTTCTCTCTTTACAAACTTAATCAATTTTCAACAAACACAAAACAATACATAGTTATTTAGAAAGACATATTACACACAGTAGAAATATTTAAGCAATAGGAATACTAAAATCAAAATGCAATATAATAAACGAAACTATAACAACAAACACAGTAATGACAATTAATTGATAAAAATGAATTTCCATACATATAATTGAAGATTAGCTTGTTTAAATCTATTCGACATCTAGAAAAAGAGCTCGCGTTTCCTCCTATTCCTTCATAATAATAGATTCATATTATAGCTAGCAGATAATGTTTTTTTAAAAAAATTTATATTGGAAAATAATATATATCAAAGAATAAGATAGTAAATATAAAAATACATGATATCATACAAATGTTAAAATAATAATTTTGTATAAAAATCTACTCTGGCGCCATCGTAGTAATACCTTATATTGTTACACACATTTTGCATATATGAAATACATTTTTTAAAATGATAAAAAAAATATAGACACTAATAAAATGAAATTATTAATAATATGAAAACGGTGTATAACACACAACTTCTATGCACTATCCAACACAATAAACAATGTTTTATTTCATATGCGTTATAAAATATAAAAATTATAAGAATATAAGAGCTCTTTTTTATTTTTTTGAGTCGGAAAAGTGGACTAGCTTCAATAATAACTTTTACTATTTCTGAAAATTTTTCACAATATTTATTGTAACTTAATATCGTTTTCATGCAAAAATATTTTGAATCTTTCCGGATAACCTTCGACTAAAAATACGTTTTTAACATAGACAAAAATTCTTTTGAGTTTCTCTTGCAAAAATCAGTTTCACATTCACTAATTAAACTGTATCACCTTACTTAATTTTGAACACATCTCTCTGAGAAATCTGCGTCATCAACTCACAGATGTTCAGGGATGCTGATAAGAAACAATGAGAGGTGTACATATCAAACTAAACAAGTTTGTCCTCTTAATGTTTCGAGACATATACAAAATTATAATGATTGTATTCTCGCTTATCCATTGTGTAATATCCAAAAATAAGCTTCAAGTTATTAAATTAATTTTAATTTTAGATAAGGAAAATTTCGAGAAATAGTGAATCCTGATATATGGCCGGTATATCAAAACACACAATTTCAAAATAAAAAAAAAATAAATGACATGCAATAAGATTACTGCTGAATAAAATAATTAACAAAACAATTGAATTCAATGGAAAAAAAGAATACAACTTGACTTTACTTTTGTTTCTTATAAAAATCAATATCTCTAGTATTAGTTCTCTCATTAGTCATTTTTCTAAAAACTTAATTTATATCTTTCACTTTAAAACACCAATTTCTATCATAACTCTTAACTCATTCGACATCTTAAGATAAAATTATGAGAAGTATATTAAAATTTCTCAAAATTTTGTATGACTAAACCTATATACTTTGTTTTCTCAATTAAAATATAAAGAAAATATCTCATTTGTAACACAACTATATTATAAAAATTAAATACCATATCATATATTATTCTTTTTCGTAAAGTTCTGTTCAGCAAGATTCAGTTCTTCAATGTTACTAAAATTGGAAATATACAATTTAACTGACCTCCACTTTGCAACGGCAGAACTCCTTGGTGAACATTAATCCAGATGCTGTTGTCACGTTATTTCACTAGTAAAATTTAATTAATTTTTTTTTCAATGTTGCTATTTCACAGTATTACCGTGCAGACTTTAACAGACTTAATCTAACTTTCCGGCGAAAAAGATTTTTTTTTCTGGTACTGTTGGTCCTTCCATCATTGTATCACTGGAACTAAATCACAATACCATTCGGAGAAAAACATATTTTTTATCTATTCTGGCGGAAGGGATTGACATCTTTCATCATGGAGTTTAGGGGATTCACGCTTTCCCCATTTTTTTTTCTTTTTCTCTCCATTAGAATGTTTCTTCCATTCACGGTAAACTGGATGGCCTCTTCAGCAAAAACAGAATATCGTTCGGCTGTAAACACTGCATTCTTCTCTGTGTTAAGAGCGATGTTCTTTCGGGGATTACTAGCGCTTTTCTTTTTCCGTACTATTTTTTATTCCGGCAATCTGACGTCCTCAGCAAAGAGAGAAATATCGTTTGACGGAGTCCCGTAATCGTTATTCGCAGCATTTATTTCGATAGCTGGTATAATTTGCGCTCGTTTTTTTTAAGAACTGATTTAAGTTAAACATTTCGAACTATATTAGCAAGTAAATCCTGCCGGCTTTAATTCTGTCATGATTTTTAAGACAGAATCAGATTAAAGTTTAAAAAAGGAGATCTTTATTCAATCGTTTGTACATCTGTTCTGACACCGAGCAGGGAGGAAAAAGCACGCCATGGTGGTGGTTTCAAGTGGATAACACTTGAAAAACATATGATAAGTATCGCTGCTTTGAAGAGGTTGCTTGCATGTTAATGCTGACATATGTTGACTATTAAATCTAACGATCTGGAATTAGACATGTTTATTGGCTAGGCCATATGTTCGGAAGAAATAAATGGGTGATTAGTTTGATACTTGAAGATGAGACCTGAGAAAGATGAATCAAGTGCTAGATAGAGAATTTAATTTTTAATCTAATTTAATTATCCTTACACACACATATATATATATATATATATATATATATATTAAAAATTAATCTAATGATAATTTTAAATATCCAAAGAATTATTAGTATTTATGGTAAATATATGTTTTTCAACTGAGTATGTGAGACACGTATAAATATCTTTTTCGAAATTCCAATGCAGAATTTCAGTGGAGCTAATACAAAATTCCTAGTTTTGCATGGTTAAGATTATAAAAATGTCCAAATTTTAATAACCTTTTCTTCAGTCAACCACTAATGGAAAGTGAATGATGAGGGATTATGCATATGTATATATTTTTTTAACTTGAATTTAAAAAGGATCTTTATATTTATTTATATGCACAAATATTAACTGTAAATTTGTCCAGATGCTTTTAAATACTCTTTATTTGAAGATTCAAGTTCAAAAATATAAGCTTGCAGTTAAAGTTCTCTTTGAATGAAATTAATGTTCAGACATTCAAAATTCAAATATAATTTGTTATCTGAACAATACAAAACAAGGGATTCTATGTAAGATGCCCTGAATACCTGGCTTTAAAATTATGAAAACTAAAAGATTTAAATAGGTTTTTTTAACAATGCATAAGATTTTTTTGCAAATAATGTAATACAGAAGCTTAAAAATTATTCATGTTTAGAAGTGTCCGAAATTTTAAAAGATTTTAAATTTTGAACCTTTTTTATTTTTTTGACACATAACAAAATAATCATTTTTAAAAAAAAATCCCTGAAAGTATTGATTAAAATAAGAAAAATGAAACAGTAAATTATCCTCAATGTTTTAATATATAATTTGAATTTAAATACTACAGATATTTTTTAAAAACTTAGACATACATTATAAAAACTTAATTCCATTTGAGAATTTTCAGGTAAAGAAAAAAATGAGAATTCTCAACTCGTTGACTTGCAATTATTTCAGTACACTTTAGGGTTTAAAGAAATTCTTCCCAGTTTTTTACGATTGCTGCAGGGGAAAGAACCGGTCTCCCCGTGAGCCATAAAACTTCCCCTCAATGCCCATTGTGTCTCCTCGACCGTCTCTAATTATCTTTCAAGATACTAAACCTTTAAAGGGGGAAAAGAATTCGGAAAAACACGACTTTACCGTTTTTGAACACATTACTTTAGGAGGAAAAAATCAGTTTGGTTCATTTTTGGTGAGTCCCCGGCCTTACGAAAAATTCAGTGTGGTCCGTTTTCGAAGCCTCTCTAGTAGGGCAGAAGAATCCGTGCTGTCCGGTTGGAGGGTTAAACGACTCTTTTTATATGAATATTGTCGATGTTTCACCTAATTTTTAACCCAAACTTGAATGTAAGGTCTAGATTAAAATAGAACACAAGTATCCCAGAGGCGTTAGTCAAAAGTTTTCAGATTTCTCCCAAAAATATTTTAACACGGGGCGAGAGAAAATTTTTCATTCCACCCCGGAGCGACAATTTAGATAGGTGTCATCAACAAATGAAATTTAGACATCTTGAAGGGGTCAAATGAAATTCTTGGCATGTCAAATGAAATGTATGCATCTTGGTGAGAAACATCCAACTCAACGAGACAAGCCGTCCAATCTGTGTGTGTGAAGATGACAATTATTAACAGGTAAGTCTAATCTATATTTGATGCATTCCAATCTTGGTGTAGTAATTGACCCGAAAAAAGGGGGGACCACCCCCAATTTTCGGACTTGAATATTTTGGCTAAAAGCATTTGCCGATAAGACTGCCAGAATTTGAGAAAATTAATCACTTCAAATCCTGACAGTCTTAACGAAAAACATTTAGCATGCTCCATGAAAATATGACTGAATGTTTGGCTGCTTGCCTTTTATACTCTAAGGAGGTCACGTGAATGGATTTCTATTGGCGCATGTTGTGATCCTTCCAACGTTGGCATATTGTGTGTCTTGAAAAAAGGGGGAAAGAGTGGACTCTTGTGTCGTCTCGACCCCCTTTTTTCGGTAAATTTTTTTTTCACTCACTCTACTAGATGGGCAGTCTGTTTTTTGCATTCAGCCTACAACTTGTTAAAATGCTGCAGGTATAGCGCAAATCGGTAGGATTCCATGGTGCACTCGGAAATGTCATAGACCTCGTGCACTTCATCGTGCAGGTGGTCATTCAAATCCCGGAAATAGGGCAATATTTTCAGGTTGATGGTAAAAAGTCCAAGCTTTTCAAAATTTTTTCTCTGGACCGAGCCCTTGACGACGATGAGGCCTCTGTTTCCTTGGGCCATGTGACAAAACTTGCCCCTGACGCATAAAGATAGGTATTCGAGGGGTACAGATCCGGGCAGGAGTACCTGTTGGCTCGGCTGTCTTTGGAGGTCGTAAGGAGGTTCGAGTGGTCCACCATGAGGCAAATCACTTCTGGATCTTTGCCATCCTCCGGAATGCTAGCAATCGACAGTTCGATAGGGACAGGTTGACCACCATGGTGAAAAACACATTGGCATGGGCGAAAAAGTCTAGATGAGACATGTTGCTGAGTGAGAATGTTTCTGGTGGCTGAGCACTCGCCTTTTATACTCTGCTGGGTCACGTAAATAGATTCCTATTGGCTGATGATTTCCAACCGTGAATCATCAGAGATATATTGCCGATGAAAGAAATCTTTAGTGCCAAGGTTCCACAATACAGATGAATCCAATCTTGCGGTATCAAACAGCGCCTTCAGCATGATTCAGCACAAGTTCTTAACCCTCCTATCTTGGTACAATATTTGGCCCGATAAAAGGGGAACCGAGTCGACTCTTGTGTCGACTTCATCCCTCTTTTTCCGGGCCAATGTCCATTTACTGTGTCAATACCGTAACTTTGTAGTTCCATTCAGCATGCAGCTTATTAAACTGCTGCAGGTATTTGGAAAATTGGTAAGATTTTACCATGGTACAGCACGAAATGTCCTGTTCCTCGTGCACACTCTCATGCATGGGGTTCGGAAAGGTTCCATCGCAAATGTCTTTCAATTTCGGCAGCGTCTCCAAGGCCATAGCAAATAGTCCGAGCTCTTGAAAAAATTTTTGTTGCTCCACTCCTTTGATCACCATGAGTCCCCTGTTGCCTTGGGCCAGCTGACTAAACTTGCCCCTCACGCAAAAGGGCATGTATTCCACGGGCACACTCTTGGGTAACGGTGGTGTACCAAACGAAGACGGGCATTCTCTTGGCAGTTGGATCGAAAATCTTTGGGCTTGGAAGTTTGACCGGCATGATTCACGGTGATGCAAATCACTTCGGGATCGCTGCCATCCCTGAGAATCATGGCAATGGAGAATTCTATGGGCACTGGCTTGCTATCGAGATGAAACACATTGGCATGAGCAAATTAGGCTGGTTGACTCGAGACAGACATGTTGCTTCAATTTGAGAAAAGCAGAATAATTCTAGCGGCTGATTGCTCGCTTTATATATGCTCGAAGAGCGAGACGTCAGATGGCATCCTATTTGCTAAAGCCTTTTCATGCGAGCGCTGCAAGTTTTTTTCCAAAGCCCGCTTCCAAGGTTGGAGACCCACCATGCCCCAAGGGACGTTGTTGCCTCCCAATCGTCCAACCACGTCAACAATTTCACGTACACGTCTGTGACTCAAGTACAGTCTGTAAAATCCAAAATATACGCATCCGTAGTTTGAGGTTGATAGGCATCCCAAACTCGGTCAGAGGGAGGACGACCCACTTGAAAGAATCTCAACTCGACCCCTTTGTCCCAGGTCAGATCCAAATGACTCGTAAACACAATCACCGTTTTTCCAAACGACCGAGGAATGTGCCCACCAAAGTTGGGTTAAAAAATGATGGTATAAGGATAGTCTTGCTCGTAATATGTGACTCGATCCGGCCACCGACCCAGATTTCCAAACACAACAGTGGTGCGATGTCGACACTGGTCCAATAAATTTGTTACCGAATCCATTTTTTTACATACTCTTGTCTCCAAGCTTGATATTTTTTGGACAAAAAAAATTGAGACTGGTTTCAGGCAAAAATGAAATTTTTTTACAAAAAAATATTTACAAAAAATATTTACATACAAGGAAAACAATTGCGTATAGGCAGATAGAATGGTTTAATCACTTTAAACCCAATAGTCTTTCTCACTTTCTTTTTTTCAAACGGGGCATGGTCAAGTCCATGGGTGTCTCCTGTTGCTCTATGGCCAACCCTGTTTCAAAATGATCCAAGAACGAGATGAGATCATTACTCTCGTCAAACAGGGAAGGCACCGTATCAAGCACCTGGGGTTCTTGGGTATGAGCCGGGGGAAGCCCTTGTTGCGAGCAGTCTCCAAATACGGACGACATGATCTGATCTATTGAAGAGTCGTCCGAAAGGGTCGGCTCCAAAGTCTCGACCACAGGTGGATCTGGTAAAAAAACGTGCACAGGTGGTGGATCTGGTAAAAAGAGCTGCACAGATGGATCTGGAATCTGCACAAGTGGTGTCGTCAGCTCAGGTGGTATCTGCACAGGTGATATCTGCACATGTGACATCTGCTCAGGGGGTATCTGCACAGGAGACTCTGGAATACTCAGGGGTTGAGGGGTGTCCAAGGCAGTGGAAGGTCTGGCAATCAACACAGGAGCCACACGTGATCTGATGACGGGTGTGATAAACAATCTGTTTCGTTTGGAGGAAAGCCCTGGCTGTTCTTCCAAAGGTCGTTTGTTTGTCTCTGCAGGTACAAGAGCCGGGTTAGGAGGAGGTAGCTTGTAGGCCTTTTGATCGTACCGTTTCATTTTTCTAAAATCCCCCAGGTTAAATCCATTCTCCATGAGCTGGGGGAGAATGGTTTCGGGGGGATAATGTCTAAACCAAACACAGTCTTTTGAACCGTCAACAAGATGTAACGGGTTTCAGCCAGGATCGGGTAAACTGTGTGGTGTTCCAACACCATTCGATGATATAGCATCTGGTCAAATGGTTCAAAGCTACTCCTAAACAAATTGGGATTGACTCGACACCTGAGACTGGAAGAAGGAAATTCATAAATAAGCATGGGGACGTTGGTCGTTTGAATAAGGTGAATCTTGTCGGATTTTACTGTGGGTAAAATCACTTGTTATGAAAGAACTCGCCGAAGAAAGCATGAAAAGGGCAGCTGTCGAAGAAAATTCTTCGTCACCTGATAACCTTTTAACGGTAAGTGGTGATGGTACCTGGGAGACGAGAGGACATTCATCGTTGATTGGAGTATGTACTGTAACAGGTGCCGAAACAGGTAAGGTTTTGGATAGGGAAGTGTTGTCCTCATTTTGCAAAGGATGCGACAGTTATAAAGGGGTAAAGTTTGGTATCAAGTACAATAAATGGCAAAGAGCGCAAAAGATTTCATGTGGAAAAAATTATTCTGGCTCTGCTGGTAAGATGAAGGTTGACGAGATGTTGAGGATTTTTAATCGATCAGAAAAGCTTCACAACCTGAAATATTCGAACTACATAGGAGATGGCGACACAAAAACATTCAATGCCCTTTCGGAAAACAAGCCATACAGTGATGATCATCTTATTCAGAAAATAGAATGTGTAGGCCATGTGCAAAAGAGAATGGGTACAAGACTTAGGAAGCTTAAATTAGTATGTAGTAAAAAGAAATTATCTGATGGTAAAACTATAGGCGGTAAAGGTAGGTTAACTAATAGTTTAATTGATAAACTTGCGCATTACTATGGTAATGCTATTCGATGCAATTCTACTAGTGTAAAGGAAATGCGGAAATCCATTTGGGCTGTTTAGGGTCATTCTTGCAGCACTGATGATGAACCGATGCACTGGTTTTGTCCTACAAATCCAAATACATGGTGTAAGTATATAATGCTGCAATTAATAATAATTTATAAAATTATAAACACAAACCCTCAGTTGCTAAAGCTGTTCGAGATGTAATTAAGCATGTATTTGCAGATTTATTTCATCCGGCACTCCTGAAGAAATGTTTAGGAGGTAAGACACAGAATCCTAATAAAAGTTTAAATTTATTAATCTGGAAGTTTTGTCCTAAGACGATTGGTTCTAGTCCTCAGATTGCTGCAAATCTAGCAACCAGCATTTTTAATGATGGAAATCAAATAAAAAAAATTCAATTTTTTAAAAATTTTTTTTGAAAATGTACTTTTTTATTTTTAAAAATATTATTTTTATTCTATTTATATAAATTAGGCTACAATGTAATAAGGATATATTTGACTTTTTATAAATCAACTTATTGCTAGTAATTAGAATTATTATTGCAGAAAATATCATGCGCGTCGTAAAACTTACAATTTGTTTCTTACAAAAATTTTTCTTATTTTTATGTGCTTATTATTTTTAAAATTATAATTATATTTTAGATATTTTATACTTTTTTGAAACTTTATTCCTTTATAAAAAATGTGTAAAAGAATCAAATTATTTCATTTTAACCTCAAAGAATTATTTCTAGTAGGAAATTGTTTGTATTTTGTGCTCTCGAAACATTTTTAACACCCCTGAGACATCTTAAGCTTCATCATGCCTGAACATCCGAAGATTTGTGTGTTAGCTCGGCTTTTCTTCTAAGTCTGTTGCGCTTAATCTTCATGTATTTGAGCTCTTCCGATCAAAAGCATCTATATTTCTTCACTCTACCTCTAGGTATACACGTTTTTGCACAATATAAAATCTTACCATTAATAAGTTCACAGATTCTGCTTGGATGAAGGGAGAAATCGATACGATCGGAGTGAAATTCTTGCTCAGTCATTGAGGAATAGGAAGTCCAATCAGCTTTCTTGAAATTTCATGAAACTCTAGAGAATGACATAGACTGCTTAAAGGGTGAACCAAGAGAAATTTCTGCTATAATTTGACGGTGGCCGGAACCCGGATCGTCAATAACTTAGCGTCTCGCGTGTTCACTGATGTCCGAAGTGACCAGAAGAAGGTCAGGGGACGTGGACGTTCCATTATAGTGCAGTTATGTGTGAGCCTCACTGTAGTTATAAAGTAGCTCGAAAGTACTAGAATTCACAAAATATCCTCTACGCTTTTCCCCGCATCATTAGAGTCGTTATACCCTCAAATGGGGGAGTGGGCATTAAATTCTTCCAGGAAAACAGTTCGAGTCAAAGAGTCAAGGTAAGAGAAGTCAGGTTTATTATTGGGTGTGCTATAAATAGTAAGGATGTTAAAACGTTTTCCATTTTTCCAAAGGTTTTGTTTGATGACTTCAATTTTATCAAGAGAGCAGTCCATATCTTTAATAATGCGGAAATCAGCGGTGAGCCTGGTTTTAACTCCAACTAGCCACTCTCCACTCGCCACTTGTCTAGACTGGGGAAAGATATATAGGGAGTATCCCTTAAAAAAGAAATATTTCAGTTTATCATTGGTGAGGTTTGCCTCTGTGACGACATATTACAAAAACAATATTCGCACTACGGAGAAAGATAAAAACTACTCAACTTTTGATGTAACGTTTATTGTGTTTTGTTTACAATTTTCCCGGTAAGTAGTTAGGGCTGCGGTAGCCCAGTGGTCAAGGTATCGGATCATGGCAGGCATGTCATGAGTTCGAGCCCAGTACCACTAAAGACCTGCCGTGTAGGGAGGCGGTGCATGTTAAATCTGTCGAAAGTTCAAACGTCCTCCCGTTGGTATGGTAATTAGGAGAGGGGTGCTAGCTCAGGTGTCGTCCTCGTCACTTGACCATGGTTCAAAATTACAAGGTCCGTCGCCACAAGCTCTCGTGTAGCTGAACAGGATGACGTTAATATTCACTCATTCCCCGGCAAGTAGTCAGCCATTGATGCCCGCTCTCCATGTATACTTTATATCTGTTTACCAAGATTAATTTAACCTTTAATACATCATATGTAAATAAAATCTTTTCTTTCATTGGTGACCCGGTGGACTCACCATCCGCAAAATTTTCCATTAACGACTTCTGTATAACTAGAAAATCAGGTACATTTATGCTATAATTCGAAACTTTTCACATTTTAATATAAAATGGCTACTAATAGTGATGATTCTTCCATATTTAATCTCGTTGATACAAATACCAAAATCCATAAAGTAGCAGTTAAGCCACCAGCTTTTTGGCGAAATAAGCCTAAATTATGGTTTTTGCAGCTGGTAGCACAATTTTCTAACAGTTCGTTACGAATTTTGTGTAAATAATGTAACTAATTTGCATTTGGATGTTTATTACTCTATGTTATTTTTTTTTCATGTTAAAATTGTAATATTCTCAAGCAATGTCACCCCTTACGTTATAATGACGATTTAATGAGAACTTAGCGAAATCTTGGCGGTAGAGCCAAGTTGGCATCATTTTTGACGACCATTGATTGATTGATTGAATATTAACGACGCACTGTTCAGCTACACGAGGGCTTTTGGCGACGGCTGACGACCAAGTTGGCGGCCAACTTGGATACCAACTTGGATTTTGGCGTCATTGGCAACATTTTGGCGAGTTTGGAACTCTCTGGATTCTTCTAGAAAGTAGTGGATCTCTTGATTAACGTCACGTTCGATGACACGAGAGGTTATATTTCTGGAAGTTTATGCCGCGCCTATAAATAGAAGTGCCAACCGCAACCAGTCAGTCTGATTTTATCCAGCGAATAGTGAGGATTGTTTTGACTAGCGATTAGCTTGGCTGTGCTTGTGAATAATCTTTTAGTTACGTGTATCTTGAAACACTGATAATTGTGTTTGATTGCTGTTGAAGGTGTGAAGACCTTCGGGGATTTACTCTGGGAGTATTGCTGCTGAATCATGTATTTAAAGGATTGGATTTTTGATAATAAATTCGCATCGCTCTTAAAGAACTGTTTATTTTCTTTGTGATAATTTTGCATAAAATCGTCGAGTCGGGATCTACGTAAGAGTTTGATGTCAGAAGTGGAATTTTATGCCAATAACAAGAGCGATGGATGAGCAATTGAAGGCACTGTTGGAAGTCACCAATGCTTTTA